>JALMGJ010000001.1:190692866-191237866 GCA_023362775.1 Charina bottae | reverse complement strand
ACCAAAACTGCCAGAACACGGCCACACAACCCGGAAAACCCACAACCACCATCAGATTCCGGCCGTGAAAGCCTTCAACTATACAATGCATGTATCTATTTAGCTTCCTTATGACTTGCATCTGGTGAACCCATTCCTCCTTAGGTGTAATGATTTCAATAAAACACACTTAATTGCTCTGAAGTTGCTCACTTTCTCTCCACCTTTGTATGTTTGCCACAGCTCTAGAAAATGGACTGTCAGTTTTACACTATGGCATATGAAATGAAAAAGTCTATTATCTAGTTCAGGGCTTTCCAAAGTTTTCCCACGGCGACACACCAACCGCCGTTGGTGTGTCCCCGCGGGAAAACCCGGAAGTGCCGCCATTGCGCAAAAACCCGGAAGCGCTGCTGCCGCTTTCGGGTTTTTGCGCGCCGCCGTTGGTGTGTCGCTGCAGGAAAACCCGGAAGCGCTGATGATGATCAGCGCTTCCGGGTTGTGTGGCGACACACCAGACTGTGTGTGGCAACACACTTTTGTGTCGCAACACACAGTTTGGAAAGCTCTAATCTAGTTAATCAAAATATAGATTACTTCCTACATGGGCAAAATATATTTAAAATTATTGCTATACAAAGGTAGTTTCTGAAGAGGCTGTCTGAGCACAAGGCACCCCTTCCTACTTTTATTAATTTTTCCTTTGACAACCCATAGCACATATTACTATGCCAGATCTAGTTTTTAAGATAATACCATGTAGTAATGTGGAAGAACACTGGAATGGGATTCACCAACATGGGTAGACGCCCAAGTGAACAATCTGAATGAGACTGAAATGCAATTCATATTCTCCCCTTTCCTGCATGAGATTTACAATAACAGAAGACGATAGGAAACTACTTTAAAAGGTCTTTATTAAAGCTTCATTAGAATTGCTGACAGTAAGCCAAAGTTTGTGGATTTTCAAATTGCCATATTTGAAAATCCATGAGATTCTAATATACTTAGAATCTGACAAGATCCCTGCTGTAATTAAAAGTATGGTCCCTAACTATCTAGGTGGATTCATTATTAAGTCATTTATTTTGGGGATGCTAAGTGGCTAAGGCAGTAGGAAATCCCCCAAAAGGAAATTCTCACTGATCATAATCTGCACTTGTAACCCCAACAGTTTGGCTTGAGGATTATAAAAACTTTGGTTCATGTACATGTAGCACCATAAATTCTTCCTATTTATTTCTCCAGTGGGGCATAATTCAGGAGCTTTTCAATCAGGTCCACGTGGGCAAGCAGCATTCTGCGACAGCAGTATCTTTTCAGGCCCAAAGCATCCAAGGCATCACTAGGAACAAACAAAAGCAATAGTATTTTCAAATAAAAGCATCATGCTTAAATCAGATCCCAGTAAAATAAATACAAATTCAAGGCCTTGTCCATAAGGGAAACAAGGGTGAGAGAAAAAGAGAATGTGAGCATCTGCAAGAGAGTAGTGCAATTGGGAACTACTCAGGGATCATTAGGTTAAAAAAACAGGTTGTAGAAGAAGTTGCCTCATAAATTCTACTTGGATCAATTACTAGTTTTTAGATTTTTCTAGCCATAAACACGTGCCTGATTTGATTGCCTAGAGCATTCCCACTTAAAATCACATCTGGTGTCTTGATAGTCTAGTGAGAGGGACTGCTGTTTTGATCTAAGAACCAAGGCTGTAGTGTTGGGGAAGAAGATGCTTGGATGGCTATGAATACTTCAAATCTCATCTTCATAACAAGACACCAGATGTAGAAGATGGCTTCTGGTCTCCAGAAAAATGTAAACAGAAAATGTGGGGAACTTTTAGATCTGTAATTTGCTTATTTTCTTTCCATCCCAATGCTTAGGAATTCGCCATCACAAGTCACACAGAGTGTTGGCTTCTAGCAGTTTTCAGCAACATCCTCTTTTCTCCTTCCCAACTGCATGATATTGTATTCCAAAAGGAAGGCTCTGAACATAAAACTACCTCTTTCAAAACAGAAAAGGAGATGGGGGTGGGGTGGGGTGGGGGGAAGACAGGAACCCTCTGCAATTCCTAGCTTCCTCTCCTCCTCAAGTTAGGACTGTCAATTCTACCTGAAACCAACCCTGGAGATTCCGCTCCTCACACTATCACTGCGTGCACTGTGCGTGAGGGACACACGAGAGGCACACGAATACATACATACATACGTGTATGCTTGCCAGAATCCCCATTCTAAGGAAAGGGCAGGATTGAAACATGAAAACACGAAAATAAACCGCCCAGGGTCCCTCCTTGTGGGGGAGATGGGCGGCATATAAATGTAATAAATAAATAAATAAAATAAAAAATAAAATAATTTACTGAATCAATAACTACTCCTTGAAATTGATTGACAGGGCACATCTTGCAGTGCCGTGTGTTAGTAGTGTAATGCCACTCTCAAGAAAAATACTTTGTTTTTTCCCCTCGTAGTATATATAAATGCTGCATGGGAGAAACTCCTTGCTCTGTGATGATTTCAACCATCTGACCTTTATTTATTTTTTCACATTTCTATCATCGCCCATCTCCCCCAAAAGGGAGACTCTGGACCTTGCTGTGTCATCCTGGGTAATTTTTTTTTGGTCACTCTGATGCATGCAGTGGATTATTCAGATGGAGGGACAGGAAACTGTGTGCTGGTTTTAGATGGATACCTGTTCATTAGGCTCTATCATCCCTGTGATCAGGTCTTGCTATTCAGCCTTTATTTTGTGGAAACAGCTTATCTGGGTTTAACCTTTTAGGTTTTTACCTTTTAGGTAAACATTCCATTTGTTTCTATCCTACGTAAATCCAGGTTTTCAATATGGACTAATTAGCAACTTTTACATGGCAGAGTCATAGGCATTAACAAGGATAGCAACATTCTGAAAGAAGTTGGCGTTTTTAAAATGTTATTATTGTACATTTTGATATGTAAGGAAATATTACATTCTAAATTGGAGAATAGCCAGTTTGGTCTAGTGGTTAAGGCAGGGCTTTCCAAAGTTTTTCCCGCGGCGACACACCAACCGGTGTTGGTGTGTCGCTGCGGGAAAACCCGGAAGTGCGGCAGCGCGCAAAAACCCGGAAGTGCTGCTGCCGCTTTCGAGTTTTGCGTGCTGCAGTTGGTGTGTCGCCGCGGGAAAACCCGGAAGCGCTGATGATGATCAGCGCTTCCGGGTTGTGTGGCGACACACCAGACTGTGTGTGGCGACACACTTTTGTGTCACGACACAGTTTGGAAAGTTCTGGGTTAAGGCAACGGGCTAGAATCCAGGGGACTGAGAGTTCTAGTCCCACCTTAGGCATGAAAGCTGGCTGGGTGACCTTGGGCCAGTCACTCTCTCTCAGCCCAACTCACCTCACAGGGTTGTTGTTGTGGGGAAAACAGGAGGAGGAAGGAGTATTTGGTATGTTCGCCGCCTTGAGTTATTTATAAAAAAAATAAAGGCGGGATATAAAATAAATAAAAATAAATATAGCTCATGATTCATGTAAGGATTTATGTAGACATAAAGTGTTTAGAGCAGGTTTTCTCAACCAGGGTGCCATGGAACCCTAGGGTTCCGTGAGAGGTCACTAGGGGTTCCCTGGGAGATCACAATTTATTAAAAAAATTATTTCAAATTCAGGCAACTTCACATTAAAGAGGTACGTTTCTTTATTTTTACTTTAAGAACACTGTTAATGCATATATACAGGCCTACACATGAAATGAATATAATAATTTTGTAACTTCTGGCCTATATTTGAGCCTGAATGTACAGTGGTTCCCCGAGGCCTGAAAAACATTTCAAGGGTTCCTCCAGGGTCAAAAAGTTGAGAAAGGCTGTTTTAGAGCATTTAACATTCAGTTTGAGATGACAGCCACTCACAGATCAAGTAAGTGGAAGCTAAAAAATATAAACAGAGAACTAATGAACATAAAATGGCAATCTGTAGCTTCCCCAACAAGTTCCAGATTTCCACATCAAATGAAATCCTCTTCATAGTCTTCAACCTCAAATCTATTCAAACAACAATAAAACTAAAAATAGATCATTAAACATTTTAATAGTGGTGTATTATAATTTTTGTATTCATTTTATGAGTGTTTTGATGAAAAATCCAGCATATATAGGCTGCAAAGTTGATTTTATTGAACTCCAAGGAGTTTATTTCTGAGTAGATATGCATATGAACACATTAATATCCACAAAACTGCAGAAAAGCTGAGTACTGCAAAAGAATTCTCATATACTGATTTTTATGAACCCATACTCCAGCTTTTAAAAACCCTACATCTGATAACATGGAGCTAAACAATTAAGCAGAACTGATTATGTTCTTTTCTTCAATATTGTTTCTAGTCAGTGCTATCTGAAGAAACACAACATAAGTGAAAAACAGCATTTCCAAATACTGCAGAATCCCTGCATCTCTGGACAACTAGCTTATTCAGCTGACCTGACCTTTTTTTTAATTACAAGAAATAATTTTAACAATATCTGACATACTTGTGTGTCCTGAAAATTGTCAGAAGACAGTTAGTTACTACAGACAACTCTGCTGTTAGGAGGAATTCAATTATGCATTGTATGCTCAGTTGGTTAATATAAAATCATACAATAAATTGCAAGAGCATCACATTTATGCTCAAGCATACACTCAATCAGATGTATTTATCATGCAAATATTGTAGTAATATACTATTTAATCTCAGGCTTTAGATCCATAATTTCCAATTCTGTATTGGCAATGAAAAATCAATGGCTATCACAGCATGATTAACTGCAACCAGAAACATTTCTACCAAGATAAGGAAAATGGTGGATATAGCACAAAAGAGAATAATAGACAATGCTTTCCAAATACTAGTCAGTCAATGCAAGAAACTTTTCTCAGGCCATTTCTAGTATGTAAAGGAGCTTCAACATACTAATTACCACTATGTAAAAAAACAGTGGTACATGACTGCCAAAATAAGCAAGCTTTTTTTTTTTTTTTTAAAAAGAGCACATCAATATTTTTTTGAAAACAGCACATCAAAAAGAGCTGCTGGAACAAGATTAATATTTAAAAACCAATCAAATTACTTGATTTTTTTTGTGATATAATAAAATGTTACTCAGAAATACAGTTCTGATGGGACACTACAAGAGAACAGCTAAGCAATCCCTTATCCTGTATAAGCTATCAACTGAAGCCCTCGCAAAACTAAAACCCACAGCATTTTTCATTAGCAACATTTTCATTAAGGGGCATGGAAATAATGTATTTAAATATTACATTCCATCCCAAATTGTTATACTGATAAAATTGTTACGCATCTTATAAAATAGTTATGAAAATACAGGAGTTGAGGAGAATGCATACCCTTCTGTATATTCTGCTTGCAAAAGGCCAAGATATGCCTCCCATTTATTTCCAACTATTTTACCACAAGTGAAGCATCTCACGGGTATAATCATTTTCACCTATGAAAATATAAAAAAACCCTGCATAATTAAACTCACAGCATATGTTATATTTAGAAATTAAAAGCAATTAACTTCAGTTGAACTGAACTCCTGTTTTGCAGCCTATTGTTTGTCTGAATTAACCATATAACCCAACCCTAAACATATTTCCTTGGGTGGAGGCACAATGGACGTAATTGTTGAAGTGAGTGGGGACTGAATGTAGGATGTCTGGGCATCCCAAGCAAGCAGGATCAGATCAGATCTCTTTATTATGGTCTTTGACCAGCCTTTACAATAGAAGAAAAATAGTTTAATCTAACAATTTGTTATCAGGAAAAAAAGAAAACAGTGAAACAATGTATCTACAGTAATTAAGTTTTGCACAATTGTATAACTTGATAAAAATATTTGGCCACCTGGTATGTGAGTGTAGAGTCAGCATCCCTTAAAAAAATAAACATAAAATCTATCAGTATGACCCTCAAATTTAGAGATGATTGGGGAGAGCAAAGCACGTCTTGAGGACATGGGCAAGAGTTTCTACTTCCCTGGATCCACAAGGGCAAAGTCTCTGTAAATAAGGAGTCCCATGAAATCTTCCTGCCAGCAGCGCTGAAGGGAGGGCATCAAAGCGGGCTCTGGAAAAGGCCCATCTATATTTGCTTAAGGGTAAATTGTATAGATACCCTGCAGTAGAAGGTTTGCAGCTATCTAGAATTTGGTGATAGAATTTGGGAGCACCGGTAATATCATTTGGGCGATCAATGTCCCTAATTCTTTATTAATTAATTAAATTTATTCATTGCCCATCTCACTCAAGGAGCGACTCTGGGCGGTTTACAATAAAAACAAGAATAAATCATTATTAAATTGCCATAAAACAATATTCTTACATAAAAGTATAAAAGTACCATCCAAGATAGAGGTGTTAAAAACATCTTAATATATGGGGACATCTGAAGGGTGCTAACCACCCCCTGGGTCGGTTGCTCCTCCTCCTCTTTTACTATCGATTTGGCCTTCTCCAGGGTTAATTGGCCTAAATATTCAGGAGAGAGGCCAAGACTGCAAAGTTCTTCTATACAGGAACGGTGCCAATGAGATTGGTAGCTGTCTGACAACAGCAGAGGCCTGTAGCATGGAACATGATTTTGAGTCCTGAGGTTAGAATCCTGATCCAGGCCTGAGCCTTAATACTTGGCATTTTGGGGTACCAAACAAAGTCCTAAGGCAGAGCTTTCCAAACTGTGTGTCGCGACACAAAAGTGTGTTGCCACACAGAGTCTGGTGTGTCGCCACACAACCCGGAAGAACTGATCATCATCAGTGCTTCTGGGTTTTCCCGCGGCGGCACACCAACTGCAGCGCGCAAAACCTGAAAGCAGCAGCAGCGCTTCCGGGTTTTTGCGTGCTGCCGCACTTCCGGGTTTTCCCGCGGTGACACACCAACGCCGGTTGGTGTGTCACCGCGGGAAAAACTTTGGAAGCCCTGTCCTAAGGAAATGTGATTGAATGATTTCATAAACCCTTAGGTTTGTATATGGACCAAGTTGTATCCCATATATAGTTGGGCAACTGTTTTAGCCATGAACAGTTTAATTGCTGCTGGGATGTAATTTGCTCCCTTTTGCCTGTAAAATTTTAGTATTGCTTGTGAGCTCTTTTGGGCAGTAGAAGTGGCATAATTTACCTGGGCTGTTAATTTCCTAGAGGCCTGAAATACTATGCCGAGGTATTTAAAACATTTAACTTGCTCTAATTCATGGGAATCAATTGTCCACTTATGCCTTTGTCTTTTGTTAGAAAAAACTAAAACTTTAGATTTATCATAATTGATTAATTGTTCCTCATTACCAGGGTTCCTAGTGCCTGCTTCATGCCTATAGAAGACAAGGAAAGAAGAACTGCATCATCCGCATAGAGATTGGGAGGTGTTTTTATTTAACTGGGAGATGATTTATTTAAAAAATTATTTCAAATTTGGGCAACTTCACATTAAAGGGGTAAGTTTCACATTAAAGGGGTAAGTTTCATTATTTTAGTTGAAGAACACTGTTAATGCATATGTACAGGCCTACGCATGAAACGAATATAATAATTTTGCAACTTCTGGCCTATATTTGAGCCTGAATGTGCAGGCGTTCCCCGAGGCCTGAAAAATATTTCAAGGGTTCCTCCAGGGTCAAAAGGTTGAGAAAGGCTGCTCTAGACCAAAATTTAAGAGCATGAAGCTCAATATGTTGTACAATCCAACCATGGCAGGTTCACACATAGGTTCTTATGGGGTGTGGTTCTTATGGGGTGTTTGATGTTAGTTCATCACAATGTGTTTGTGTGAAGCTAGGCAACTCCATAAACTATGGCATAACACAAGGCTTGCTTCCCGGTAAAACGCTTTTGTGGGAAAGCCCCTGAAAACCATGATTGCACCCCCAAAGCAAGTATTCGCCCTTTCTTCATCAGATACCTTTTGAGAAGAGGCACAAAACAGAATAAAAACCAAACTTAAAGGACATGGGCTGCAATTATACTGGTGTCGGTCCCTATTGGGAAAAACATTCCACGGCTGGGCGATATAGGACACGGCACGTCCGATTTCCAAAGCTTAAAAGCCAAAGGCAACTTCCCCGCTCGTTCCCACTCTCGAGCTACCTACCACGCAAAGCCGCCACCAGCTCCCTCCCGTTCAAAGCAGGGCGACAAAGCTGCCGCCGGTCAACGCTTTCCCACGGTCACGCCCACTCCCGCGGGCGGTACGACTCCGCAAAAGGGGAGGAAGAGCGTTTTCTGGCTTCCCTAGTCTATTTTAGTCTCTCATGTCGGTAAAACAAAATAGCGACATGTATTCATAGATATCTGCGCGATCTATGGCAGGTTGGAAAATCACGCCACTCTTTTTTTCTTTTTAACCCATGTCGACCCTCCCAAGGATAAAAAATGGTACGTTCCTAAAGGTACGGCGCCGCGGTTGGTTCAAGATAGCTGCGTTCCTCCAGAGCTTCGCGATTCTCGTGCGCGACGCGCAGAGTATCTGTTGGGGCGTTCGGCTCGCGGAGCGCCGAATTTAGGCAGCGGCTGGGTTCCGAGGCTCATTGGAAGCAGCGGCGGAGCGGCAGGTATTTCTTCGCTTGTTTTTGCTTGCCGCTGCGCTCTTTGGGCGACACTTGTTGCTGAGAGTTTTTCCGCGGAGAGTTCGGACGGGGATAAAAGGCTTTCTGCCCGCTCCGTTGATTTGCTCTGCAAATTGGAAAGCGCAACTGGTGGTGTTGCAATTGAGCCCTGCTAAGTCCCCCCCCCCCCGTTAGTGGGAGCAATAAAGAAAAAAAGCGGAGGGGAGGCAGCCGATAGAAAACGCTGTGGGTCTTGCTGTTATCTTACTCAGGAGGTCTGTTGGTCTGTTCCTCTACTGCTGAGAAGCGATTTCTTCTTGCCTTGCCCAAAACCGCTCGAGTTAGTAGAGGTTTGCGCTGTTTCGTACGCGTTTGCATGCGCGGGGAAAAGATGCCGAAGAGGTGGTTGCGATCTCGGCGCTGGGTATTTTTAAACATCGAGAGAGAACTTTAAATGGAAACATCGTGTTAATAAAATAAAATAACACCAAACCTTCCTCATTTTAACTTGGGAGACCGAGTTGGGGAGAAAGCAGTGATTTTCCATCGCGTTGCTCCTTGGCTAAGCTGGCTCTTCTTGCTCAGACGTTTTTCATTTCCGAAAGAAGGAATTTTCCTTCCTTCGGAACGTTAAATTAATGGAGCCGGTGACTATGTTGGTGTCACGCGAAAACTTGCCCAATATAGATTTCTGTCTTCCTAGGAGCTGGTTTAATTTCTCCAGCCTCTTGAGAGAAAACCTTCCTCGCCTCCTCGGCTTTTAGGAGACAAATCAGACGCTGTTTCTGGTGGGCATATCCCGGTTTCTCTCCGTTCACCTTTCTTCAGAAGTAACCCCACGGAGGTCAGTGGGCTTACGCCCCGAGAAGTATGTACGGGCTTTGAAGCGAAACGTTTAGATTGTGAAGGCAAGCAAGCCTGTTAAGCAAACGTCTGATTGAAGTCAGCGGGTCGCTGACAGAGGAGCAAGTCCCGTTTGATCAGCTGGACGTTGAAAAGCGTACCCGTATTTATGCTTTACTCTTCCTCCAAGCATTTCGACGTCGTTCGGCCTCCTTTTGTCTTCGTAGAAATCTTGTGAGGTATTTAAGGACGAGAGATGGTAGCTGATCTAAGATCACCCTGTGTAAACTTGGGGGTGGTGTGTGTGTGCGGGGTAAGGATGTGAACGCTGGTGAAAATAAATGGTGATTACTGTATAGCTTATTCCGTGATCCTGTAATCCGAATTAATAGCGTTCCTCTATAGTGTGTAGTCTTGCTGGTTATGTCACAGGACTAGAACTTTTCTGCACTTGTGAGTTTGGCTGAAGGAACTGGGGGTGGTCCATTTGACTTCCTCTGGAGTAACTTTGGCTTGCCCCCCTCTGGGCCATATGTGCTGAATAGGCTCTGGAGTTTCCTTCTAAAGGCTGGGAGTAATTCACACCTGTATTTATAACAAAATGCTCCACCTTTGGGAGGATTGTGTCCAATGGTAAATTGTATTGGGGAAGAGTAATAAATCATGGAGGGGAGGAGAGGATGTGAATAACAGGTGGGAACTTAGGTCTGCAAATAAGTCTCTGTTCTTCTTCAAGCTGTATCTGCATTTTTAGGCAAATGCTAAAAGAAAGGTTATGGTGGTTCTTTGAATGTCGGAATGGAACTGAAGTTTTATGAGAAAGAGGGCATGAGGGACCGATTCCCTGCAACTTGGAAGGCTATCTCTATGGGGATGGGTTTAGATGGGTTGAAGGATGGAAATTTTTGGATGGCTTTGTAACCGGGACAGAAAACCTATGGTCTTTTGGAAGTCTTTGGACTCAACATCACACTACCATAGCTAATAGAGTTGTGCAGTGCTTCAAATTCAAAGGCAGCAAGGTCTTTGGTGCATGCGTGGAGGAGTGCTCACCTTGCAGCTCCTTAATATAGCTGTGGCTTTTCCTAGATTCTTTGGTTGCCCTTTACAGCTGCTGGTCAATCCGGGGAAAATACATGTTTGATTTTAAGGAGATGAAGTCAGGTGCTACATTTATGCCTCCACATGCTCCAAAACATCTGCTTGTCTTCTAATCTGAAGCACTGTACAGCACTAATAGTTAACTCTAGTTCAGCAATATGTGGAGGCCCACAGATCTAACCTTTTTGGCTAACTTGATCAGCCTATTGAGAAATTGAAGGATATACTCTTTCCCAATGTCCCCACTGATGTCCTTCACTGCTAGGATAGGAAGAGCTGCAAGGTTGAAGAAGTGTTGATCTTCGTGAAAGGCCCCCAACCACTGTGTCCCCCCATGCCTTGCCTTCTATTTTATGGAACTGATGCTAGTTATGAACTGTTGGAGAACAGGAAATCCAATAGCATGCTAATCTTACTTTTTTTTCTGTGGGTGTGGTAAGAATTTCCAGAGTTCTGGAAGTTAGCTATTCTGGGAAAATAGGATGCTAGACTAGATATGCTTTTGGTCTCTTCCAGCAGGACTCTTAGTTTCAGAGACCTGTGCTACTATGGTTAGATAATTTCAAGACCATACATTTATGATGGCACACATTTTTGCATACTTAATTTAGATGCTAAGTAGACATGTATATCTGCACATGAGTTGGGAAGAAATGAATGGATCTATGCAATCATGAAGGTTATTTGGGGCATCACTTTCCTGAATATAGTTCTGTGTGGTTAACATAGTTATTCGAAAAGAAAATGAACTTTAATTTTAAATTATTTCTCCCTCCTCCCCAGAAGGAAAATTAGGCAGAATGAAATATTTTGCTTTATTACCAGATTCTCAGCTAATCTAAAATGACCATTCCACTTTAACAGTAAGTTATTTGGGGAGAAAAAAAATGTCCTGTTCTTTCTTTCAGTAAATAACACAGAGAAAGTGATTTGTTGTAATCTAATAGTAATTTAGAAAGGGGTCTTCTCTGTAGTGGCATATTGTGAGAGAGTGTGGGAAGAAAGTGGAGGAGAAACACAGTTTAGGGGAGAAGAGACAGCACAGCTTGGATGTGAAAGCAGTGGGAAGCAAACATTTCAAAAAGACTTCACTTTAACGAATTCACTACTGTATGGGTCTGGCTGGGAATTTACTCTTAGAGTTTTCAAGGTTATGTTTTTATTCCAGTCTAACATTAAAGATGCCTTCTTGAAAGTAATGTGGACTTGTTTCCTTTGTTTGCTACCTATGTGGGGCTTGACACATATTCTTTGAGATTCTTTGCCCTCTGTGGCATTTGTGGTACATTTTAGGGTCTGTAAAAGTTTTACCTTGCCTGTTTTATGTGTTATTTAATTTAGATCAGCAGTGGAATTGAGTTAATCAGTCTTAAATGTTTTAATTGTTGAATATTGCTTATAGTACTGTTTGGTATTTTTAATAGTGTTGTACAAGCTTAAAAATGATTTGGGAAAGATGCCTTGGAATGTTTGGGAACATGAACACGGCACCTCTTTAAAGTTCATACTTTTAACACACTTCTGTGCAAATCTCAAAATGAATGTGATTGCTTTATAAATTGCATTAGACATGGCTGTTGTAAGAAATTGGTTCCTTAAAGCAGCTACATTTTGCTTTCATATCTTCCAAAATATACCTTCTGAATCATTTTTGAAACATGCACAGACCTAACATTCAGTATTTTAGCTCTGACCTCTTACTGTACGTCCCATATAAAGATGCTAATCAATACATAAATTAAGAGTAACAGGAGATATTTTGTGACAATCACATACTAACATATGATTGATTCCCTTTCTCTAAGTCAGAGCTTTCCAAATTCTTCACATTGGCGACACGCACCAGCGGTGGTGGCGGCACGGCCTGCGGTGTCCTGGCCTGTCATGCAAAAAACCTGGAAGTGCTGATGGGGGAACCGAAAGAAGCGGCACCCCCGCCAATCAGTGCCGCCGCCGCTGATTGGCGGGGGTGCCGCTTCTTTCGGTTCCCCCATCAGCGCTTCTGGGTTTTTGCGCGACATACCAGGACACTGCAGGCGACAGTAGTGTGTCGCGACATACACTTTGGAAAGCTATGCTCTAAGTATTGGTCTCAGTGTAAGCAAAACAATGATGTCATCGCATGAGAGAGAGGTATCAGAATACTTGGGGGAATCCCAGACTTCGTAGAAATAGAAAAGATTTTAAGAAAGAATATAGGGAAGGGACAAAATAGCCCACTGAACATAGAGCGTGCTCTGTGACCACAGAATGTTGAATGTTTGGTGTGAAAAGAGAACCAGGCAAACTATCTCGGAAAGAGATTTGGTTGGCGGAAATAGGAACACTCCATACCGCAACTGTAAGTTGTGTGACTATATTTTAATTTTTCTACGTTACTGAATGTCTCTAGTAAGACAAGAAATAATTGTCTATATTCAAGCCTAAAGTCTACATTTAAACAAAAATAGTTCTAATTTAGGTACTTTATGCTAGAGACTTACTTTTGAAATCTAGTTGTTGGAAAATGACAACATATAATTTAGTAGTAGAATGTTTGGGTAGATTTAAATGTTCTCCCACTGATTTATGAATATTGCCAGTATTGTGCTTTCTTCTCAGGTTTCTGCAAATAACAAAATTTCCTATGCCAACATTTCTGTGTCACCCTTTTTGTTTTTGAAGTCTACGTGAAAATCATGGTGGTCTCAGAAGACCACTTAATCACTTTTTTTGTTCTACAGATCAAAATATGTAGATGACTCATATTTCAATGCTTTTCATTAATGCCAGCATCATTGTCAAAACCAAATACCTTCTCATGACAATATAGGCCCTATAAGTAATTATTTTTAGAAAAATTAATAACCTGGATCAGTGTTATAGTACAAGAACCATTGACCAATAAAGTTAAGGTCTTGTTAGGTTGCTGGTAGTAAGGTATATTTAAAATGCTCTTGTCTTCAGGAAAAAAAGGAAGTGTAGGGCTAAATGTCACGGTTTAGAAAACACTGGTTGATGGTCTGCAGATCACAATTGAAAAACTTCTGTTGTTAACTATCTGAGGTCTTGACTTTTTTACCTATCAGTTTAGCAAAGCTGATATGGAAAGATCCTACTTGTTGAGTTCTTTTCTCTTTTCTCTCTGGGTGTCTTAGATAATTATGGTTGAAATAGTATGTTGTTATTGAGAAAAGATAACAGATTATATGGATGCTCTTTACTTGATTGTTTAGGTCAGGGGTCGGCAAACTTTTTATGCCGGGAGCCATTTTGACATGCTCGTGCACATTTTGAAATGCTCGAGAGCCAGGGGGCGGGGTTTGCGGGCGGGGGCCAATCACGTGGAAGGGGGCGGGGTTTGCGGACAGGGGCCAATCGCGTGGAAGGGGGCGGGCTTTGCGGGCGGGAGCCAATCGCGCGGAAGGGAGTGGGGTTTGGGGGCGGGATCCAATCGCGTGGAAGGGTAAGATACAGGGCTGCGCTGCGCTTGGCCGGCTGCCCCGGCCCTCGCTCACCTTCCATGGCTGGTCCTCATGGGCCGCCGGCGACACTCCCGTCCTGCTGCACCCCAGCTCTCCAAGGCACGCAGGCTGGCCAAGGCGGAGGCGCTGCTGGTGGCGCGCATCTCTGAGCCGGCCCGGGCGCGCTGGTGCTGGGCTGTGAAGCTGGACGAGCCGCCGGACCTGGAGCACTTCCGCGCACAGCTGAGCGAGGCCCCGCGCCGGTCTTTTTGGAGCGCTTCTGCGCGCAGCTGAGCGAGGCCCCGCGCCGGTCTTTTTGGAGCGCTTCTGCGCGCAGCTGAGCGAGGCCCCGCGCTGGTCTTTTTTTCGCGCCTCTGGGAAGCAGGGCCAATCAGGCTTCGCCTTGTTCAGCCCACCTCTCTGCTCCCCTTTGGCGCGCGCTGATTGGTGGAGGCGTCCTTCCTTCTGAGCCTCCACCAATCAGCGTCTCTGTTTCTTCCCCAGGGTTCGCGCTGCTTCCGGAGACCGGCTTTCTGGATGTCGGGCGGCAGACAGAGAGAGAGAGCCATAGCTGAGGGGCCAAAGAGCCAGATCTGGCTCAAGAGCCGCCATTTCCGACCCTTGGTTTAGGTACTCTTATAGACTGAGGGAATATTGTTCATTGATAGTACTTTAGTATTTCACGGATTTGGAGTGGCAAATGGCTTCCTGGAAATGTGTGTGTGTAAACAAAAATCATGTGTTGGGTCATTGGCAAATTTCTGCATTCACTTTAAGACTGTTTTCATATCTGCTTGCCTTCTTTAACCAAACCATAGTTTACCTAATCCAGTTTTCTGGGTTTGCATAGATATACTGTGAAACATAAAGTAACAATATGGCCTGGATTCACACAACATGCTTGCCCAAACTGTAGTTGACTAATTTGTGGTTCAGTGCATTGGATGATCACAACCTAAATAAATCCTATTACATGTGTTCACCATCAGATTATGGTGGTGTTCCACATTTATTGCACTTCCTTATTACAGAGTCTGAGTTTTCATTTGACCAGCGGTAGTTTTTGGTTGCATCAGGTTTGGTTGTGATTGGCAGAGTCAAAATTCTTTAGAGAAAGCTAAGATCTGTGCATATTAAAATGACAGCACACTCAGCTGTAGGATCCAGCCGCTATTTCTGCCATCCTGAACGGAGTTAGGTACAGTGCCTCTTCTTCTTTCAAAATGCAGCCTTTTCTGTAATCCCTTATTCATGGAATAGCTGTAATGCTTATCTCAGCATGAAATGTGCATTAGGAATAAACCAGGGGGAAAATAAGAAGCTCAATAGAAGATGTGTGCGGGAACTACAGATGTTCAGTAGTTGAAGCTTCCAAAGGAATAGGAATTGAAGGAAAAAGTCATGCAGATATAACTTTATCTAGCCTCACTCCAATGCAATTTCATTATGTATGACATTAGATTAAGATTTCAGTCTTCTTTGTGCCTACATAAGAGTGAGCACCATTGAAGTGAAGAGGGATGACTTTTGAGTAAACATTTCTAGAACTAGGCTAGGCTAACTGGGCCTTGCAAAAACCTGCATATGCACCTATGATTTATTAACCTTGAAAGGCCCACAAGTTCCAGCTTTTCTACCAGTGATAAAGTTTAAATGGCTATTCAGAGTACTACATTAAATATTTTTAAAGCAGAGAGGGTTAGATAGCTTTTCCAGTTTTTATTCAGCTCACATTTTCACTCCTAAAGACAATAAAACAATTGCAGAGTCAGAGAAGTCCATACCTTTTCCCAGTTTATCGTGCTATAGCCTCTATATTGCAAGGTAGTGTTGACCTTTCTGTAGAGTCTGATGTCTTTTGAGTCCTGCCTTTCTTCTGCTAGCAATAGTTTAAATGCACGGTAGGAGGAATATTCCTTTTTCACTTTTGCAGATCCAGTTGTTGGTAAAAGGACAAGAACTAGATGACATCCAGATGGGAAAGGGTCTAGATTTTGCTGCAAATTACAATTCCATTCTCTGAGTGACTGTCTAGTGTGGGCCCTCTTTTAAAGAGAGCAGGACCTTGCAAGGGTAAAATTTTAATATGTATTTTAGACAGGCATCCAAATTAGTTTCATATTCAATGAATGTCTCTTTAAGGTCAGTTCTTAACAATTATTTATGTTGTTTGTAGGTTAAAACATGCAGTCATTAACATGCAAGACTTGGACATACCAGTCTTGATTCATTTCCTCGTGTCTAGTCAGTCTAGTTAATGTTGGGCTATTGGTATTGATAAAAGATTCTGCAGCACCTGGGGCAAATGTCTGAAAATAATGATTTCTCATATATTTCTTTTAGGACTAAGACATTCTTTGTTGTATACCATGTCATCATAATGACATTTGTGCTACATTCACAAAACAGGCAGATATTTAATTTTGCTATTGTACCTTTTGTGGGAAAGGGAATTGCCTCATTTTCTAAACTAAATAAACTGATACACTGGGAAATACAATGCATTGAGACTGAGCATTTTCTCCAGTCCTAGTAGGCTATTTCTATTAATTTTACTAGATCAGATATCTGTTATCTCAGGATAATAGTGGGGATACGATGACACTGCAGAATGATAATGCTTCCTTCTTGATCCCGTTAAGAAATATTTATTTATTTTTACAATTTATACCCCACCTTTCTCCCCTTAGAGCACTCAAAATGGCTAACAGTGAAAAAGCATACAATTTCAGTGGGAAGGATAAGACTGAAGAGCCCTGTTACAGATGCAAGATTGCAGTTGGTTTACACTTACTTAAATAAGTATCACTGATGCTGGTAGAATTTAAGTTTTATACCTATATGGTTATACTAGAATGAATAATACTAAATAATTGAAAAACCCATACAATGACATTGGGAAAGACCAGGTGGAACTAACCAGTGATGTGCTTGTAGGGGTTTGGTGGGAGTCCCACGAGTCCATTGTTAAATTTTGAGGGATTATCTGATCCCCCTGTTAGATAGATAGGATTCAACATTATAACCAGGATTTTGACGCTTAGCTGAAATTCTTCTCAATTTTTTTTATTTTGGCTCTTCTTAGCAAAGATGAAACTGTCAGGAAAAGTCGAATCCTACCGTTTCTAGTTAGAAAGCAAAGCTTAAAAAAACCCCTCTCCTTTTCAGTCTTTAGCTCTGCCTTCTGGAAGAACCAGAAGCTTTTCCTCTTAGCTCTATCTTGAGGACCAAAAAACAACACAACAAGAATGAGAAGATGCAGGAATCCATTGTTGAGAGTAAGGAAGATGACCTTGATGGAGATATGCAGGAACTGTTACCTAGGCAAAGGGGGCTGAAGCATTTTTAAAGTCCAGAACGAGATAACATTTGGAAGCTGATCAGGGAGACACCTCACTATTTCATCAAACTATAAGGAGGAGAAGGAGGTTCAGCACAATCAGACTTGCACAATTCTATGATTATAGCCAATCTCAATAAAAAGTAGTTTTAGCCTTCCTGTGGAGTTGATTTCCTGGTTTGGTCTACTTTGTGGGGCTGACACCACCTCACAGTTGGATGCTGCAAACAGTCTCCCATGACAAGCCTCATGTGGCTTGTGGAACAAGCCTTCAATGATGGACAGGCAGCTTTAGCGGAGACTTCAATCAGCAAAGCTGAGGATCTAGGAGGAAGTGGAGGTTTGGGGGTTGTGTGAAAGACCCCCCCTCAATTTGAGCAAGCAACCCCCTTGTTACAAACAGGCAGCACACTCTTGGTTTTAACAGGCTAAGACCGCTGCTATCTTTCTTTACTTCTATCCAAGTCTGTGCTATGGAGAATTACTTTTAGTGTAATTTTGTAGCCCCATATAATAGACTCCATTCCAATCACCTCCATTCAGGTCACCTTGGGGTTTGTATTATTCTTATACCTAGAAGATGGGTATAAGATAAAACATGCCATGTGAGAGAATGGAATGTAACAGTTGTGGAAACTGAGTGCATGAGATTTGGTGAAAATATTTGCTACTCAATAGGGAATTGGCCTAAAAATGCTCAGGGATCCTCAAACCCAGGTAATTTATGGGGATTGTGTATCTTTAGTCCATTGACACTCTTGGCTACTCACACTATCTCTGCACTTGTTTCTTGCAAGAATCAAGATCCAAATGGGAAGCAGATGTGCCTGAAAATGGGAGGTAAAGAGTAGTTTTGGAGCACACATGCATATCTTATGCACACCCTCCCCCTGCTAAAAAATAGTGTCAGTGAATAGACTAGTTGGGGAAAAAAATCCATAAGTGTCTGGAATTGAGAATGGTGCCCTGTTCTGTACTTTGCAAAGAGATGTTGCAGTTATGAAGAGTCTGAACTTTAAAAATTGCTGTTTGATTCAATTGAAGCTCCATCTTGCTTGCTTTCAAGCCTACAAGCAAGGCATGAAGGTAGTAAGATTTGGAGCCACCAGAGAGTATTATATCTGAGGTTTTACAGTATTTGGTTGGTTGTATGTGTACATCAGAGCTTTCCAAACTGTGTGTCGGGACACGTTAGTGTGTCGGCTGCAGTGTCTGGGTGTGTCGCGGCTGCTGCTGCCTCCGAGCCCTGCCAGGATTCCGCACAGGTCCTAGTGCCTGCCTTGTGCCCTGCTGTAAAAGTGTGTCGTGAAATGATGCCTTGCTATAAGAGTGTGACGTGAAATGATGCATGTCTAAAAAGTGTGTCACCAACATGAAAAGTTTGGAAAGGTCTGGTGTACATATCGGAGCATATAGCCCTAATAGAATTGCCTTCAGTACTTCACCAGCTTTTTGAGGCAATAGCCAATAGCATCTCATAGCCTGTCCCATTTTCCTTGCTGGTCTTGCTGGTGGGGTGTCTTAGGTTGTTTTCATACTGCATTGCATGGGAGAATTGATCCTGGATTTCCTTGGAAAGTAACAGCTGGACAGTAACCAAAAGGAGGGGTGGGGTAGCATATTAGGAACGTTGGCTATACGGGGAGAATAGAATGGGCAAGTCAAAATGGCAGATACCTGGGAAAGGCCTTTAGACCATTGTGTTCTTTATGGGTTATGCTTTTTCCGTTTGTTGATTTTGTTGAATTAGCCTTTTCTTGTAACGGAATCAGGGAGAAAATGTATGTTTTAGCTCTCCTTGTTATTATCCCTGCTAGCATTGCAAGACTTTTATATCTTAAAATGCTAGTTTTTCCCGAAAATGACATTTCCACTGCTCCTGATGTGAGACCTGTTCAAACTGTTATACTGCCCTATGTATAAATAATTGTGCCTTGATGCACAGTTTAGGTTAATGCATTTTTCATGATTATTTTTGAAAACATGGATTATTGACTTGATGCCCAGTAGCTCCACTTGCAGTATGACTTATAGGGGAACACAGTATTTTTTTCTGAAGGCTAGATAGAAAATATAAATACACACACACACAAACACACTTCTGTAATGTCCAGCTTCCTTTCTTTGTCAATCTAGGGTTGCCAGATCCAGCTAAAAGATGTTTTGGAGATTTCTCTCCCCTGCATAAATGTGTGTTTCTGACCCACTTGTACTTTATTATTTATTTATTTAATTTATTTATCCCCGCCCATCTCCCTGTGGGGACTGTGGGCGGTTTACAAAATATAAAAATTTAAAATCTATACAGAAATTACTATATGGCGTATATGTATATGTATATGTATACGTATGTACAATATATATATATATATATATATATATACGCACACGCACACGCACACGCACACGCACACGCACACGCACACATACACACACGTTCCTGACAGAAGCCAGCCCAGGACAAAAAAATTAATTGAATTAATAACTAATTAAATTAATTGCCCATAAAATAAGGTATGCTATTAATTGATCTTTCATCTCCATAGGCTACCCATTTTCTTATTTGCATACAAACTACTTTCATCACAGAAACACTACATACATGGTCCTCCTTCCTTCTTTCAGCAAAAAGAACAGCAAAAGAAAAAAAATAAAAGTGGGATGGAGATGGGGTAAAAGAAAGGGGCAACTCTGTTGAAATGAGAAGAAAATAGAAAAGGAGGAAACACGCTGAATAAATATGAGGCAAGGAGAAGGAAAGAAAAATTATTTATTTATCATATTTATGTCCTGCAGGCTCCCGAGACAAACCAGTCTTTGTATAAACAGTATAAATCCAACATCATAAATAAAATTCTAACAAATGCTAAAATACTATAAAACATCACAGTACATTATATCATATATACAGTAAATAACAGCAAGAAACACACAATAAAAATTCACAGCTACAATTATAAAATCCTGGTCGGTCATCTTAAAATCATGGATTCCTAGAGGGGAAGGCTTGAGTATAGAACTACCAACTTTTTAAAGTTCTTCATAAAAGAAGCCTGGGAGGGGAGGGGCCAACTTAAGTTCCAAGAGAAAAAGACGTTCCATAATGCTGGTGCCACCACTAAGAAAGCCTCCATTAGATGTTACAAAAACAGCTGGATTTCCACCAGGGAAGCACCCTCTCCCAAGCAATTGCTAATCTTCAAAAGCATCCACCGTTTTCAGCCGGGGTGCCTGCAGTCTTGTGCCCACTCACTGTTTCCTTATTTTCAAGTTTCTTCTACTCTTCTTGGCAAATGTGAGCCCCTCCCTCCTGCTCAGGTAATTATATTGGGGGAAGAAAATCTTCTTCTTTTTGTGTAAAAATTAAGTACTATAGTTGAGACATGATTTTTTATGACATCTGAGTGCTAATGAAGAAAGTAGTTTTTATCTTTGCCTTCCCAAGGACAGTAATTTTCTTTAGTTTTGAAAGGAGGGAATTGAATTGGCACTTTATTATAAAAGCAGCTGCTGTTGAGGAGCCTTTGTAAAAACTATTGTGCTCATTAGCCATTGAAGTATTCACAAGCCCAAGTACTGTAATTCTCTCTCAGGACTGCACCTGTCTTTGCAAATACTACATGGTTCACGAATCTTTTTTAAAAAAAATTATATAAAGAAAGTTAAGTATTGTTAAGGCTGTAATCCTCAGGAATCTTAACTAGAGAGCAGGTCCCATTAAGCATAGGAGGTTTAGTCCTATACGGTACATATAAAGTTGTGTTTATATTGTATTCTCACTGTGTGGTGAGGAGACAGAGAACAGGATTAAAGGGTGGTTTGCCATAGTACAGGAGACATGGATGGTGCATTTTTAATCTCTCGGAATCTGAGTTGTATTTTATGTTCTAACCAAGTTAGGGAAAGCATGCAGAGCCTGACTTCTGGAATTCTTTCCCGCCCTTTAGAGTAGCTCTGCCCTAGGTCACATGACCAGGAAGGCAGGCTTACAAAGGATGAGTCAGCAACCTTCCCAGCCACTTCTCCCACAGGGATTCATTGGGGGAATTTTTTTCCTGGAATGTTTTTCTTTGAAGCCTCCAGCTGGATCTAGCCCAGGTTTGAATTCAGTCTTTCTTGTTTCAATACCAACTTTGCTCCTATTCTCTTCAGTATTTGGAGAATTGTCCTGCTGACAGGCAGGCAGACAGATGGAGGGAGTCCTGAGCTCCCTTTCATCATATTTTTCCAACAATCATTTCGGTTGGAAAGAATAACAATGGGAGGCTGCTCTCTCTTCCCCCCCCCAAGTATTTATTTATTTATCAAATTTATCACCGCCCATCTCCCCCCAAGGAGGGACTCTGGGCGGTTTACAACAAAAAACACAGTTAAAATGCAATACAATTATAAGTAAAATAAATATAAATATAAATAAACAATAAAAATATAAAATATGATAAAATCCAGATGGCTGAAGGTTCTCTATCAGTCCGTGAGTATAAAGGGCTATTTTAGGGTCATTCTAGGGGGCTAGCCATCCTCAGGAATGACTATTCTCCTTCCTGCTCCAGGCATGTTGGCAAAACCAGGTTTTTAGTTTTTTGCAGAAGTCCAGGAGCGAGGGGGCCTGTCTTATCTCCGGGGAAAGAATGTTCCAGAGGGCAGGAGCTACTGCAGAGAAGGCACGCTTCCGAGACCCCGCCAGATGGAATTCTTTTACAGATGGGATCCGTAACATGCCTTCTCTGCATGACCTGGTGGGACGGGTCGATGTATTGCTTGCTTTCTTGCCAGAGAAAGAGTTCTGGGGTATTTGAAAGTTTGTACATTAGTTTTGTGGGCTTCAGTGGCCCTAATAAAGGAATTGCTGTAAAACTGATTCTGGAATTTGTAATACTTAAAGGTAAAGGTTCCCCCTGCACAGTTGTGCAGTTGTGTCTGACTCTAGGGCATAGCTTTCCAAACTGTGTGTCGGGACACGTTAGTGTGTCGGCTGCAGTGTCTGGGTGTGTCGCGGCTGCTGCTGCCTCTGAGCCCTGCCAGGATTCCGCGCAGGTCCTAGTGCCTGCCTTGTGCTCTGCTGTAAGAGTGTGTTGCGAAATGATGCATGTCTAAAAATTGTGTCACCAACATGAAAAGTTTGGAAAGCTCTGCTCTAGGGGCTAGTGCTCATCTCCGTTTGTTAGCCGAAGAGCCAGCATTGTCCGAAGATGCTTCCACGGTCATGTGGCCGGCATGATGCACGCGGACTGCTGTTACCTACCCACCAAAGTGGTACCTATTCATCTACTTGCATTTGCATGCTTTCGAATTGCTAGGTTGGCAAGAGCTGGGGCTAGTGCGGGAGCTCACTCCGTCAGGCGGGGCTAGGGATTTGACCCTCCAAACTTGCAATCTTCCGATCGACAAGCCTGGCGTCTTACCCACTGAGCCACCACGCCCCCATTACCTGCTTATAAATAGCATATAGTAGAAGCAACCTGACTCATTATTATTACTTCTGCATCATATCCCCAAAGAGAGAAGCTTTGCTCTGTCCCAACTCACAGCACTCCCTCTCTTCCCGAACTCCAATTACAGACTCTTCTGTAGTTTTCTTTCGTAAAATATAACTGACTGGACATCTAACAATTGCTCCTTGAAAGATCAATTTATGTTATAGTGCAATAAAGCCGTAATGTTGCTTGTGTGATTCAGACCCCAGTCCTACCTACTAATATCTGAAATTCTGGTTTGGTACAGTATTGGATTCTAAATCCATTTAGACTTATCCAGGGGTATTCATTCTTTTGCTTAGTCTCGGATGACTTATGAAGAGTATCTGACAAAACTATAATAAGCTTGCTCATGTTGATCAAGGCAGAAAAAGCAACAGCTCCTAACGGTGTACTTGTAACCTTGTAATGCAGCAATAATATTTGACATAAATCAGTATTTTAATAGTTACTTGTCAAGAATTATATTGGTAGTGTGACAGTCAGATCATATGCGTGTTTACTTGGAAATACGACCTGCTGAATATATGGGAAGGCACCTCCATCCGCCCAAGACTATTCAGAAACTGAATTGTTGCAAGTAATAAGCCTTCTCAGTAAACACATCTTTTCAGTGTCTGATCTATTTGCATACGCCTTGAGTTCTGAGGTGAAGAATGTCTTGGAGGTCTTGGAGTTCTGTCACACTTGGCATTGCTGCAGGCCTTTAAAAAGTAGGGATATGAAATGGGTTGCAGTGCATGAACACAGGCTTATGTGCCTTGGGGTATATGCATTTGCTGGTCTGACTGGTAACTCAGAGGGAATCAAACATAACCCTTCTCAGTGGTGCTCGCAGTTACCCCAAATATGTACAGATAGCCCTCTACTTGCGACCACAATTGGGACTGGAACTTCTGTTGATAAGCGAGGCGGTCATTAAGTGAGCCATGCCCAATTTTATGACCTTTTTTGCTGCAGTCATTAAGCAAATCATGGTTGTTAAGTGAATCACATGGTCATTAAGTGAATCCAGCTTCCCCCATTGACTTTGCTTGTCGGAAGCTGGCTGGGAAGGTCACAAATGGCAAACACGTGACCCTGGGATGCTGCAACCGTTGTAAATACATGCCGGTTGCCAAGCATCTGAATTTTGATCATGTGACCGCAGGGAATGCTGCAACAGTTGTAAGTGCGAGGACCTGTCATAACTTCGAACAGTCGCTAAACAAATGGTTGTAAGTTGACTACGTGCATATGTGGGGATAGAGAAGACCTGAGTGAGCTTGTGTTCTTGAGGCAATTCTGTGGGGTAACTGGGGGCATTTTAGATCCATTTATCATTGCATCTATTAACTGATTTCTGCAAAAGCCACCCATGTATTTCGGTTGCTTCTGTAGTGCAAGAGTGCTCATTGACAATGTTTATAATGAGTTAGAGAGGTTTCATATTTTCTTGGCCTTCTCTTGACACTTTGACAAAGTGATGGCCTCCTGATCTTTATAACCTTGAACTGTTCTTATAGACTACAAAATGTTTCATGGATCTTATATTCAGTGCCGCTTTGGGCAAATCTACAATGACCATACCGCCCTTTATTATAAAGGATAGTCCTTTATTTCAGAAAGCTGCCCTTTAGATTTATTTTATTTAATTATTTATTATCTTGGTTTTGCTCTTGAATTCTCCTTTGTAAAGCAAAGTTATAAACACAAAGAATTTTTTTTTATCCTTATGAACCTCTTTCAGATTTGCCCCTTTTTCAGGTCTGTTCTTTATTTTTTCCAAGAAAATATGGTCACTGTAGGCATATCATTATCTGTTCCACATTTGATGAGACAGTTACAGATCAGTTTGAACTTGGTAGATTATGGAATTATTTTACTCTGTTTACTGAAAATGTTAATACATCATGCAGTGCGTTTCCAGGTGGCATACAGAAAAGTGTATGCTTTGCTGATGAAACTATCAGCCATGTTTGCCTGAAATAAGTTGATTCCTGATCTGTAATTTGAAGTAAAATCATCACCAACTTGGTTTCCTGAAATGCTTGCTTTTTTTTTTTTGCATACAATTGTTGCTGATTACGCATCAGTAGGTATGACTTGGCTAAGGCTAATGCAGTGCTTTTGAAGCAAAGTCCAAGCTGAATACACAGGTGGTTTCTCAGTCAACTGAAATTTTCTTTTTTTAAAATAGAAACTTTATTAAATTCCCAGTCCAATCAGATCTGAAGGCCAAGAAAAGTTTCAAACAAAGGGTCATGGATGTGGCTGCCCAAGATGATATTGCATCCCTTAAACATGTCAAGTCCTTGAAGTGGCTGGCTCAGCACAAATCAACCTCCCAGCTAGAAAAGTATTTAACAACTTATATGCCCCAACATCTTAGAAGGGCTTTTTCTAGAGCTCAGTTTGAACAACTAGATTCTATGGTAAGATATAGGAGGTTTCATGGAATTCCATTTGAAGAAAGACTATGTATTTGTGGTGCACCAGCTGTTGAAGTAGGCTGACCATACGTCCCATTTTGAACGGGACAGTTCTGTTTTTTAAGCATTTTTCAACCGTCCTGTCGTTTTCATAAAAATCTCAATTTTGTTCCGTTTTTCAAACCCGGCGGGAATGGCGCAGAAGGAGGATCCGAGCCGGAGTGCGGGGTTTGCAGGTGGGAGCCAATCACACGGACCGGGGGCGGGGTTTGCAGGTGGGAGCCAATCGCACGGACTGGGAGGTGGGGACCCCTGTCTTTTTCATGAATACGGAATATTACATAAGACCCCGTCCCGTTTTGCCATCCTGAAATATGGTCAGCCTATGTTGAAGACACTGCACATATTCTATTTGATTGCAAACTATATTCTGCAGAAAGGACTGCTCACTTAGATTCTTACTTAAAAACCCAAAACTACTGGGGCATCCAGGAGAAACTGTCTCACTTTTTGCAGGGAACAAACCTACATATTACCAGTAAGACTGCACTCTTTATATCAAAGGCCATTTCGAAGAGGACAGACTATTTAGATCAGATTGGGGTTAACTGTAGGGGGATTATATATTATGAATTTGTTTTATTATTTTCTTTGTATTTACTTGTATACTTGTATTGGTTTTATACTTTTGATATGGTCAAATGACTAAATCAATAAATTTTCTATTCTATTTCTATTAAATTTCAAAATGCAAATAAAATATATAAAGATAGAAAAAAGATTAAGGAAAGAAGAAACAATAAACAGACAAACTTAAAAGTGCAGAAATAAAAAGAAATATAGAAAAAGGAGTGACTTCTGACCTTCTTCAATACAGATACAAATAAAAATTACATTAATCTCTTATTCTATTTTTAACTATAGTACACGTTATTTCTATATTCCTATAAAATCCTAATCATCAAATCTCAAAATCAAGACTTCATTTTTTTCAGTTTCAAGCAAAAAGTCCAAAAGTAGTTTCCCAGTAGAAACAAAGTGAGACACATTATTTTCTTTAATCAATGTAGTCAGTTTTGCCATCTCTGCCAATTCCATTAATTTCACCATCCAACCTTCCACTGTAGGAATTTGTAAGTCTTTCCACCTTTGTGCATACAAAAGTCTTGCTGCTGTTATCATATATAAACACAAAGTCCAACATTTTCTTTCAAACTGTTGATCCATCAAGCCTAAAAGAAAAACTCCTGGCTTCAATTGTACATTCACCTTAAGGATCTTTTGAATTGAGATGTGACATCTAGCTCTTTCTTGCTTGGCATTCCGATGTAATAACTGGTGTTGAAAAATGAGGTTTCTCTCAGGCATCTCTAGGTTTTTCACCATGATAATTCCTTTACCTTTTTCCCCTCCTGGTTTGTTTTCTTTGCCATCTTTGTTCCTTTCTCTTGTGCTGTTTTTGTGTTTTAGTATTGTTCTTTGTTTCTAAATATTTTTAACAACTGTAAACCGCTCAGAGTTGGGCGGCATATAAATTTAATAAATTGATTGATTTATCAAAATTATATGTCTATGCCTCCGAGTAATGGTGCTTCAGTCATACTACCGTCAAATAATTTAAAACTACTAGCCTGGATTTTCAGTTTCCATGAGCAGAATTCCAGTTATGGGATGTTTCCAGTGGTTGGAACTGGGTTTGGAGAAACATTGTAGCTGACAGTGCTTGTACTCCTGAAAATCTGCGCTGAGAGTCTGTTATGGGGAGCCTCCATAACAGTGTGTGGGGTATGGAGGGCAGCAGGAGCCACAGGTCTTTTGAAAAATTGCTGCGGAAGTCTGTACTAAATTGAAGTAATTTCCAGAACCAGAAGGAGACTTCTATTTCTCAGAAAGCAGTGAAGGATCCAGTCCATGCTCTGCTTCTAAGTTTGGTGAAGCCAGGGCCGCAACTGGGGGGGGGGGGGGGGGGGGGGGAGGGGCAAGTGGGGCATGTGCCCTGGGCGCTGTGCTGGGGAGTGTGCCAAAATGACAAAATAACCCATGGGGGGCACGGAATCCATGTTTGCCCCGGGTGATACAGACCCTAGTTCCATCCCTGGGTGAAGCAAATTTAGATATGGCTGAAGCAGAGCAGAATTAAGCTTAGGCGTCTGGCTAGCAATTCTGAAATTCATACTCCCTATCCCCTACTTTTATTAAATTTAGTATTTAACAGTTTGCTGCATTTGCTGGATAAATTGGTAAGCTTGTTATGTAGGGTGCAATGAAGAACAGCTGCAGAATAACTTCATACATAACATCTATTGCCAATTTGGAAAGCCGTGCAAAAACCTTGAGTTGTTTCAAAGAGGAAAGAGAAGTTGGCAGGTGCTAAGATGTTTATTTTACACCTTGTTAATTGCTGCTGTTGATTTATTTTTTCAGTGTTAGGCAGGCTAATAAGGGAAGAATCATCCTAACATGTACTAACTATGGCATCTTTCCACTGAGCATTGCAACCTTCTGCTTAGAAAGAGGAATTAATTTTGCTGGGAGATGGTGTAAAATGGTGAAAGTCTGGAATGTGTCTTGAGGTAGTTCCCTCTACTGGAAACATTCCAGTTTAATATGTATTGACAAGCATTACTATTGCTACATTTTCATCTCACCTTCTTTATATATAACTCAAGGGGGTGAACATGTCTAATACTCCTGCCTCCTATTTTCCCCATCATATATTTTGTTATATTATAGATTGGCTTAGCAAGTTCTGTGAACTCTTTGCGTTGGTTCAGTAAATCATGGATAGGCAAACATGGGTTAGTACAGCATGTAAAATCATCACAGAAGTGAAGATGTTCCTTAAAGCCAGCATACAAATTGTACTAGTAGTGCCCATAAAAGGTAAAGGTTCCCCCCGCACATTTGTGCAGTCGTGTCCGACTCTAGGGGCCGGTGCTCATCTTCGTTTGTTAGCCGAAGAGCCAGCGTTGTCCAAAGACGCTTCCGCAGTCATGTGGCTGCATGACATGCGCGGAACGCTGTTACCTACCCACCGAAGTGGTACCTATTCATCTACTTGCATTTGCATGCTTTCGAATTGCTAGGTTGGCAAGAGCTGGGGCCAGTGCCGGAGCTCACTCCGTCAGGCGGGGCTAGGGATTCGACCCTCCGAACTTGCGATCTTCCGATTGACAAGCCTGGTGTCTTACCCGCTGAGCCACCACGTCCCACAGTAGTGCCCATACTTGTGAGCAACATGTCTACAGTATAAATCTCTGTTCCATTTCAAGTCAACTATGATGCTTTTGATGCACATCTATAGAGAGCATTTGTTTTTCCCATGTAGTGGATCTATAACTTTCTATTTCCTAAAATTTCTAGTTAGTCATGGAAAGCAAAGAGTAAATGTTAAAGCCATATAGTAGTACTAATAATATACTTCTGTGCTTGGGGTGACCTCAAGATGTAAGGGAGTTTTTTTTTAAACTCTTTTGAGCAGTGGTAAAATGAAAATATTGTTTCAAGTTCAATTTTTCTCCCTCTTTTTGTCAAATCCCACCCAAATTAACTTGTTTACTGGATATTGTTTTGTAAGTAAAAAGCCCCTGTCTTCCTCTGCATCTGCCATTCTACTTTTATGCTGATGCTGCCAAAAACTCAAAATAGAACCTGCAGTTACATTAAATGTAGATTGAAAGCTTTCATGGCTCTCCTTGAGAAATGTTTTCACCAGGATATGTCAAGGGCTTGGTTGCACTAGGAAAAAAAACCTACACCGATCCCTTTTCTACCTGAAAGCTGGGAAAGGAAAGATAGAAGCTGCTGGGAAACGTGCTATATAAATACTTAGTAAAAATACTAAATCTGTATACTTTCTCTGTAGAACAATTCTCTAAATTAGGCATTTTTTTTATCCATTCAGTTATGTCTGATTTTTTGAGACTGCCCGGACAAGTTCCTGCAGTTTTCTTGGCAAGGTTGTTTTGGAAGTGGTTTGCCATTGCTTCCTTCCTAGGGCTGAGAGAAAGTGACTGGCCCAAGGTCACCTAGCTGGCTTTGTGCCTAAGGCGGGACTGGAACTCACAGTCTCCTGGTTTCTAGACTGGTGCCTTAACCACTACACCAAACTGGCTCTCATAAATTAGGCATTAACTATACTTTTTATAGAAAGTAATAGCATAAAAAGAATAATAGTAATGGCCTAATTGCTCTGGCAGTCCTATTATGAAAGGGCAAGTTCTCAATGCCAACCATTTCCTTGGACGTGGCAACATGTTCTCAAATGGGGCATGCCCCCTGGCCCTCAAAAGTTGGAGAGACTGATTATTTATATTTATAAGACTTTCTTCTAGAGTATTATGTTTAGCCCACCCCAACTAGAATATAAATGTATTTATTTATTTATTAAATTTCTATGACTGCCCATCTCCCCCTCATTTTCCACCCTTTAGCAATCCATTTTCAATTCTGCCCTTTTTCTTTCATTTTTCCTCTCAACTATTGATCAGTGTTCCATGGACAATGAACATGTTTTTGCCTCATTGTCTCTACCCAGCACACTCAGAATCTGTGTGGTATTGGTACGATGGGAGGAGTCTAAAGTCAAATGTAACTTGGATATATAATGTAGCTGTACGGTGTATTTTCCTGTAGGCCTGCAAGATGTGGACTAATTGAATAAACGGCATAAGCCTTTCTCCATGCCATTTCAGCATCTACACAGAATTCTAGATTTGATGCTATCCATGCCCTTGTAAAAAAATTACAATTAGGTGCTAGATTCTCTTTCAAAATTGAGGAAGAATTGGATCTGACCACAGAAACTCAGATGTTTCAAGCTTTATTGAGTCCTTTGAGTTCATCCTTCTCACAGCAGTTATTATAGTCTATTGATATTTTAAGCAAACTTGTCCAAGGATCCAGGATCACTATGGAAGAAGTTGTGTCATGTATGAAGAGCTTCTTGGAAGAAATCCAGTATTTGCACTATTTTTAGCTAAATCTTCTCAGAGAAACTGAAGTTATTGCTGAAGGACCAGGTCTCATTTTTATTAATTAAGGATGAATTTGAAGTCTTTCTCACAGCCATGGATATGCTATTCTCAAACCTATGAATTCTAGATTGAACCATGAAGAAACTCTCACGCTTCTTCTTACCTATCCTTGTCCCACTCACTCACAGCAAAAGAAGTTGGAAAGTTTGCAAAGTCTCTGTCTACCACATTCCCTAAACAAGGATCTAAACAAGGAACAACTTCAAGAAGAACTTTGCTAACTTTGCTTTATAAAATCAGTAAGGATTCAAATCTGTGCACCACTGGAGGAACCATGAGCAATACATTTGAGTTTCTTAACCATATTTATGCCAAGAGCCTAGAATCTGCATTCCTTCATGTATGCATTTCCTTAAGAATGCTCATTGTATTGTCAGACTCTTGCATCCAGGGAAGACCGGTTTTTGTACACTTAAGCTTACCGAGAACTGTCGTCAAATGGGGAGAATAGGCTGAACCATTTGATTTAAACTTGCAAAACAAGTAAATTATGGTATCATTGATGACTTTGCAGCCTTGAAAGTGAGAAAAAAATAAATAATTTTCATGAAGATTCAGCAAAATTCTAATTTAAACACTTAAATGTGTAGGACAGAGTTTTCAAGTACTGTATCAGGGAAGAAGTAAACTTTGGTGGACATTGGCTAGGTGCAGGTGATGTTGGACTTTGGCTGGCTCATGTTGTACATGTGTGATCATTTCTCTGTGTACATGTCATGTTCCCTGAAGAATGAAGGCATTTGGTTTATTGCAATTTGTACACTCTTCCCATTGCTATCTTGGCTATTCTGATCCTCTGAAAAAACAAATAATTGTGACTTTGTAACCCAGGATCTGCAGAGAACAAAATATAAATGTCATGGTGGCAAGTGCAGATGGGCTGGCTGTCATCCAAGCTCACCTGCAATTTGCTAATGTACATAAAGGTATAAGTTGTATGCAGGGTCCCCTGCATATAAAATCTTCTCCAGCCTTCCTAAGTTATGTGAGATACTTTGTGTGTAATATGAGTGAGGCTACAATTAGGATCTTCTAGAATATATCCAAGATATGGATATATTCTAAAAACTATACATGCTAAGGAAGAAGTGTTTTACAGTACTCATGGCTGGATTTAAAAAGAAACTATTTTAAAAGCCCCATTTTACAGCAGAGGATGCAGAACAGTGTGAATGCTTAACAGAATGTATTTTATTATAAAGCCAATTTATGACTATATCCCTCCTGGCACACTTGGTGGCACCACTTAAATTATAAATGGAGTAAAATTAGAATGAATACATACCTGGGAAAGAAATCTTAATGATCCCTCTGTCCTGGTTATATTTATTTTGAAAATGAATGCAAGTGAATCTGTGAATGTTTCCATTGGAACAGTTGTACAGAAACTAAAATCTAAGGCTTTTCAGTAGAATGGAATATGGCACAAATTCCCATTTCTCCTGAAAAACTGGAGGCAGGGGGATTTGAGTAAGTATGTTACCCATCTCTAAGGCTAGTTTTGCTGCTGTTTGGAGCAGGTATGTGTGGAGTAGGTATATTTGGAGGAGGTATGTTTGGAGGAGGTATGTGCTATCTCTAAGGCTAGTTTTGTATCTTCTAAAAGTAGAAATGTGCTCCACTGTCGGAAAAGAGAACACACCATTTAAGACACAGTGTAAAGTTAAACTTTAAAAAAAAAGGTCTGAGCCCCCACTAAACATTTGAATTAAAAATGTTTAGTTGAGTACTCTTGGCATTATGGGAGACTAATCGGCCTCTAAAGTAGCTTTTAAACATAATATAATAAAAATGGAGCCTAATTCATTAATAGTTACTGGCAGCATTGGTTCTGTGCATCCAAGTCCAGTTCATGCATTCCTATTCTGCTTGGAATAGCAATGGGCAATGCTCAGTTTTGTCCACTGGCGACCCATTGCTTTTGGAGAGTCTGGGACAATAGAATGTCCATATGGATCCCCCATATAAATGGAAAAAGAAGAGTCAGCAGCTGTAATCAGCAGCATCATTCCAGTTACGTTTAAAGATAACTATTTGGTAAAATAAAAATCAGAACCTGCTTGTTGGGTAAGTTCTTGAGAGGCTTTTATACTACCCCCTCCATGCTTTTAATATCACACTCATAGTCATGGTTACAGGAGATACCATTAGTATGCTGGTAACTCACTTCCGTTGCTTCTTGTCATCTACATTGGATGAAACTAGGGAAGTGATGAATCACCCAGCCCATCAAAGCTCAATCCTCATGAAAAGGAAGTATTAAGACAGATTATTTCTGGGTTGAGAGAAGTGGTATTTGAACTGTTCTTGCTGCTGCTGGACTGTTCCTGAATGATCAAGGTGGTAGTTTGCTCTTTCCTGGATCCTGTAGCTTTGTCTCTTGTAGCCTCTCCATAGACAAGGATCTCGGTCATTGATATCCATGTCTTAACATCTCTATTGCATTACTGCAACACTTCTGTCTGCAGAAGTGCTTTAAAGGTTACCTGGAAACTTCAGTTGATTGAGAACAGGACCGAAAGGATCTTGACTAGTACATTTTATTTGGATCGTACCTCAGAGGGATTAAAAGAGCTCTGGTGGTTGCCTGTTCATTTCCTAGTTCCATTCAATGTTCAAAAATTGACCTGAAGCCCCATATGGCTTGGAACCCAATTCCATGCACAAAACTTCTCCTGTATCATTCTGCCAGCCATTCTCTCATATCATCGGCTTAGAGATTTTTCTCTGTTTCTTCCTTTAAAAAGGTCAGACATGTGATAAGCCCAGGAGGGCCTTTTAGGAATGAAAAACATCCCCATCTAATCAATCTACCTCCACTTCATTCTGCTTTAGGTAAATTGTTGGTTTACTCTCTTCTCTTGATTGTATCTGAGCATATTGTTTTGATATTTTAATTAAAGAAAACACTGGGGAACCAATTCTGGTGAAGGCAGTATATAAATAGCATAAATAAAGAAGTCCCTGCAGAAGGGTATACAAACAAGAAGACTGTAGCTTTGCTACTCTCATGTCCCCTGACAAAAGCAATTAAGCCACAGTAAAGGGCCAGGGAATAACCAGTCATTGTCTGCATTTCTAACCACCTACTCTCTTTCACATTCTGCCCTTCCTCCAAGAAACTCCAGCTGTGGTATCTGGGTTGCCATGAACTTTTATGATGCTCACAGACAGCTTTGGTTCCATCAAACCTAAGTTTGGCTAGAGCCCCTTGATGCTACTGCCACTAGTACCCTGGGCTAACCAGTGCCCTTCTGGATATCTGCCTGGCTTATTTGATTGGTTATGGCCCCATCTAGTGGCCTGAAGCTATCGTGGCAGTACTGAGCCCCTTAGGTGACAATTCGGAGGTCTCCTCTCTCAGAAACTATCTGTTAGCCCTGCAAGGTAGTCCAGACAAGAAGCACAACCAGGAGTACTAGCTCTATCTTTATTGTAAGGTTACATTAACAATCTTGCAAGACTAAAAGTGTTTCTCCCTTTCTTTCCTTTTACTCTCCGGAAAACTAGGGAGGGTCCCTTCTGAAACGTTTCCCACGCCCTCCCTCCTTTTGTGGGCTGAGGTACCTTTTACACGCTGGTTGTCCAGTCTGAGGCTCTCCCTCCTGTCTCCCAAGGCCATTCCCACATAGCATTACACCTTCTGGTTCTATACATCTTGGCCCCACCTTCCTGCCCTGGTGTAGCTGCTTGGTAGTTACTGCTGCTCTACTCATCTTTCAGAGGACACCTGTACCAGGTATCTTCCTCCCTACCCGTGTGTGGGAGACAATACAGACCCCACAGACTGTGTGCCATAGTGACAAGTAAATAAACAAAAAGCTAATAAAAATGAAATAATTTTCTATAGTGCCACCTCCTGTGCTTGCAGAATTGAGGCATGTAGCTAAGCAAATGCCCTCATTTGAGTTTAAGATCACTTCACAAGATATAAACAAAATCAGTTTTTTTTCAAAAAAAAAGAGAAAAGGTAAAATTTCCTTTTTTAATTTTAAGTAGTCACATGCAAAACATTCATCAGTAGAGAAGATAAAAATATGGGGTTCTTCAACTCACAAATTGTGACTTCAAATGACGTCCCATAGAAAACTCTAAGGGACAATTTAGGTTCTGGGAGACGCAAGATAACTTTGGTCTGTTCCTAATTTAGAGGAACACTGCTATAATGAGATTCAGACTTTAATAAAAGCACTCAGTTTATTGAGCATGTACAGAGAACGTATATGCCCACGACCATAAAGCAGACTTAAACATGCACATTAACAGAGAATAGACTAGCCTTGGAAGAGATGTTACACCTGTGCCAATTTGCTACCTAGAAAATCTTGCTTCCTGCAAATTCCAACTTAAAATTAACCCTGATGGGAGATGACAAATCCCACTCATTTCTAGTTTATTTTCCCGCAACTTCTGCCTGATTCTTTTTAAAAAAATCCCTAACTGACAGAAAGGGTGGATTTTGGGGGGAATCTTGGCTGTTATCTGCCATTTTGATAGCCTACTGAGTGCTGCCTGGTGTATTGTGGGCAGTGGTGTGCCCCTAAATGCTTCTAAATGCTTAAGAACTGGCTCTGCTGACTCCATGGCCCACGCCGTGTTGCTAGCCGCAGAACAGCTGACTGGCGCACCATGCATCAAGGCTCACCTCTGCTGACAACCGGCTCACAGAATTCCAGAAAATATAACAATTGGCTCTCACAAGCCAGTGTGAGCAGCATCAGCCCATCACTGATTGTGGGGCATAACAATTAGTCTCTATCCTGCTATGTCTGGAATAAAACAGCCAGTTATCGCCTTTTCAACTGTTTATTTATTTATTTAAGTTTTATCCCTCCTTTATTATTTTTATAAATAACCCAAGGCGGCAAACATACCTAATACTCCTTCCTCCTCCTATTTTCCCCACAACAACAACCCTGTGAGGTGAGTTGGGCTGAGAGAGAGTGACTGGCCCAAGGCCACCCAGCCGGCTTTCATGCCTCAGGCTGGACTAGAACTCACAGACTCCTGGTTTCTAGCCCAGCACTTTAACCGCTAGACCAAACTGGCTCCTATTTGAGGAAGAGTTGTCGGGGTTGAAGAGAAAAAGAACTGCTGTTCGTTGCATTGCTGTCCCCAGGCCGGTCAGCCTGGAAAAGGCAGAAATTGGCATTCATTTCAGCCAGCAATTCTACTGCTTGGGAGAAACAAGTAGTGCAGAGCTTTCCAAACTTTTCATGTTGGTGACACACTTTTTAGACATGCATCATTTCGTGACACACTTACAGCAGGGCATCATTTTGCGACACACTCTTACAGCAGGGCACAAGGCAGGCACTAAGACCTGTGCAGAATCCTGGCAGGGCAGGTTTGGAGGCAGCAAGGCACAAGGCAGGCACTAGGACCTGGGTGGAATCCTGGCAGGGCTCGGAGGCAGCAGCAGCCGTGACACACCCAGACACTGCAGCCGACACACTAACGTGTCCCGACACACAGTTTGGAAAGCTCTGAAGTAGCGACAGGAGCTCATGTGTCAATTAGTATCCCTGCTGGACCCCATTGGAATACATAGGGACCATAATTTCCCAGACACTCTTGTCCCCAAGAGAGTTATCATATATCCCAGAATTAATTTTGCTCTTCCTGTTAAGGCTGTGCTGGAAGTCATGTCTGGTTAGTATTCTTCTCCTGGGAGCCCTGCTTTTTAATTCCAGATGTGCACTGTGGTTACTCCAGGGTGAATTCATAGATTCTGAGACTGAGCTGAAGATAAGACCTGAATGTATGGTGAGGTGACGACACTATTACTTAATAGTTTATTGCTGTGTCCCACTTTGGACTCTTAATGCTGACTGAGAAGCAGAAGGGGAGAATAGTGAAATGGATTGTGATTTTTATCTTGTGATAATTTGCAGTCAGAGATAGATGGGCAGTCCAAAATCTTAAAGCTATATTTTAGGATACATATTTCAAAGGCAGGTTGGCAGTCAAATTTGTAAAGCTTGATACTCTCTAATGCAGGAGGCAACGATAAAATCTTCACAATTGCTCTGGAGTCTGCTTAAAGACAGTTTTTATGGAAATGTTTGGTCTTTGTTTTAAATCAAAGCTACCATTTTGACTTCTCTTTGGCTGAATTATATTGTGCTGCCTGACAGGCTCTTTACCACGGAAGTACTACTATTACGTCACTATATATTGCAGTCTAATTGGGACCATAATTTGTACTGATTCATGAAGAAGGCAAGATACCTCTCTGTAGTTTTAATCAATAAGTCAAGAAGCCGAGTGCTACCAATTTTCTTGCCTGCTTTATGCTGCAATCTCCTCTTCCCACTAGGTTCTCCTTGGGGTTAATGAAAAGAAACTAGTTGAGCCTCCCTATTGTATTGTTCTTTACAGAGAGAATACAGGTGCTTATGAAAATCTGCAGCCTTACCCCTTGAGTGGTACATGCTAAGAATGTAAGGTGGCTTCCTATAAGCTTGATGTTCTGCCCTGGCTGTAGTGTTAGGGGCAAAGCTTTTAGTAGGTCCAAAGGGGAAAAAGATTATCTCTACTTCTCTCTGTGGCAGTCATTCCCAATCTGGTGCCTTCCAGTTATGTTAAACTGATTCCCATCATACTTGGTTAGCATAGCCATTGGTCGGGCAGGTTTGGAATTGTGAGAGTTGTACTCCAATGTATCTGGAGGACACCATGTTGGAAAGACTGATCTATAGAAGTGTTGAGAGATAGGAAAATATTGGATTAATCTTTGGTCAGCCTCCTATCTCAAGTACTGCATCCAGTTCTGGGCATCACACTTTAAGGAGGATTCAGAGAATTTAGAGCAGGTTCACAGAAAGTTAGCAAAGATGATCAAGGGACTAGAACAGAGCTTTCCAAACTGTGTGTCACGACACAAAAGTGTGTCACCACACACAGTCTGGTGTGTCGCCACACAACCCGGAAGCGCTGATCATCATCAGTGCTTCCGGGTTTTCCTGCGGTGACACACCAACCGCGGCGCGCAAAAACCCGAAAGCAGCAGCAGCGCTTCCGGGTTTTTGCGCGCTGCCGCAATGGCGGCACTTCCAGGTTTTCCCGCGGCGACACACCAACGGCGGTTGGTGTGTCGCCGCGGGAAAACTTTGGAAAGCCCTGGACTAGAAACAGAGACCCAGGAAGAAAGATTGAAAGATGTATCTAGCCTTAAAACAGACGACTGAGGGAGGATATGATAGCAGTCTTCAAATACTTGAAAGAATGTCACCTAGAAAAAGGTCAAGATTAGTTCTCTCTCATTCCAGAGTGCAAGACATCTAATAATGTATTTAAGCTACAGGAAGGCAGATTCCAACTGAATTTTTTTTCCTGCCATTCAGTCGTGTCCAATTCTCGGCGACTGCCTGGATTAGTCCCTGCAGTTTTCTTGGGAAGATTTCAAAGTGGTTTGCCATTGCCTGCTTCCGAGGATTGAGAGAGAGTGACTGGCCCAAGGTCACCCAGCTGGCTTTGTGCCCAAGGTGGGTCCAGAATTCATGGCCTCCTGGTTTCTAGCCTGATGCCTTAACCACTACACCAAACTGGCTCTCTAATGCAGGGCTTTCCAAAGTTTTGCCGTTGGCGACACACCAACGGCCAGCACACAAAAACCCAGAAGCGCCGCCGCCGCCACTGCAGCACGCAAAAACCCGGAAGCGCCGGCGGCGGCACTTCGGGTTGCTGCCGCGGCAGCAGCAGTGTCCTGGAACCCAGAAGCGCTGATGGCCCGCCGCCGCCGCTGCCCCTTTGAAAGGGCAGGCTCCGGGGACTCCGGAAATGCCCTTGGTTCCGGCAGGGAGGCAAAAAGCCTCGCCGCGCACGCACGCTGCCGGGCCGCTTCCCTGCCGCACAGCTGATTGGCGTGGAGAATTTCCACCCTCCCCCCCCCCCCCCATGCCAATCAGCTGTGCAGCAGGGAAGCGGCCCGGCAGCGTGCACCACGATTTTCACCTCCCTGCTGGAACTGAGGGCATTTTCATCATCGCTTCCGGGTTGTCACCACACTTGGGGCTCCCAGGTGACACAGTATTGTGTTGCGACACACAGTTTGGAAAGCCCTGCTCTAATGGAATGTTAGGAAAAACCTTATAACTGAGCAGTTTGACAGTGGAACGAACCAGTAACCCAGAGAGGACATTGGTTCTCCTTCATTAGATGTATTCAAACAGAGGCGAGACATAAATCTGTCTGGAATGCTTTAATTTGGATTTGTGCACTGAGTAGGGTATTGAACTCAGTGGCCTAAAAGGTGCTCTTCAGTTTGATGATTCTGTGATTTTTTAAAATTTTGCCTCTTCTCCCCACCCCTAACCTAAGAATTGTTGTTCAGTCCAGAGATTCTGTGAATCTCTAATAAGACATTTTCCAGTACTTTCCCAATTGACAATTCTCACAGGGAAACCAGGGCAATTACATGGTTGAATAATAATATAAATGTGTGTGTAGCTACATAGAAATGGAGAAACCCAGTTTTCTTTCACAAAGCCTTAAAGAACATCTATAGTAGCAGAACTGAGCTGGTAGAGCGAAAGATGAAAGGTCTCAGAACTCCTGTCCAGAAGTCTTCTGGATTTACACATTCTGACTTACGTTCCTGCCCGGGTTTTTACACATTACTATTGTTATTTGATAAGGTACTGGTAATCTGTCTCAGCCCAATGTAAACCCTACATCAGTCTAAAAAGGTAAAGGTTCGCCCCCCACATTTGTGCAGTTGTGTCTGACTCTAGGGGCCGGTGCTCATCTCCGTTTGTTAGCTGAAGAGCCAGCGTTGTCCGAAGATGCTTCCACAGTCATGTGGCCGCATGACGCGCGCGGAACGCTGTTACCATCCCACCAAAGTGGTACCTATTCATCTACTTGCATTTGCATGCTTTCGAATTGCTAGGTTGGCAAGAGCTGGGGCGAGTGCAGGAGCTCACTCCGTCACGCGGGGCTAGGGATTTGAACCTCCGAACTTGCGATCTTCCGATCGACAAACCTGGCGTCTTACCCACTGAGCCACCATGCCCCTTTACATCAGTCTAGCACTCTGTTTATCTGATGAAACAAGAAGCTTAAAAATGCTAGTTGGAAAAGGTACTACCAGACTCCTCCTGACTTTTTGCTACCATAGATGCCTTCTACAATTCATGCTTTGGTGTAGGTCTTGGTAGCTACTAATGCCACCCCCTATCTTCTAGGGCAGGGGTGGGCAACGTCAGGCCCGCGGGGCTCCCACCTAAGGCCTGCAGGGCTCCCGCCCGCAAACCTGCCCCTTCCACGCGATTGGCTCCCACCCGCAAACCCCGCCCCCCAGTGCTTGTGATTGGCTCCTGCCCGTAAACTCCAGCCCCTGGTCCACGGAAATCCCAGAAATCCCGCCCCCCAACCCCCGGTCTCTGGTTATAAATATCCAAATGGCCCTTAGCAGAAAAAAGGTTCCCCACCCCTGTTCTAGGGGGATGCTTCTACCTGGTATTCCTCTCCCTTAACCCTGGCATGTGAGACAGATAGGGATCTTCTTTACCTTATTGGCAAATAGAAGGGAAAATAGGATAAAAATGAAATCCATGTTTGTAGTGCCACCTCCTAGACCTGTAACATGAGGCATATGACTAGAGAGAGCACATGCCCCCCCCCCCCATTTGAGATAGATCAATCTTAAAAGATATTTCTGTTTTTCTCCACCCGTTTTTCACTGCACTTGCCTGGTTCACACAATGAAGGTATTAATACACATTGTAATGAAGGGATGTTGGTTTACAGCCAGCTTGTTTCAGAGCCTGATGCTGATTAGGGATGAGAGAGATTGACTGGCCCAAATTCACCCAGCTTGGTTTCAGTGCTTCAAGGGGGGCTAGGACCTGGATTTTCCTACTCCTAGTCCAGCACCTTAACCACTATGCCATGTTGGCTCTCAGTCTTACAAGCATTAAATATATTAATCTGTGTTTAAAAAAGGAACAAAAAGAATAGAAAAAATCCATTTGTTGCTCTAAGTAATCACATGTAAAACATTCAGTGGCAAAGGAGATAAGGATATATTGAAATCACAGAAAGCAATTTAAACAGGATCTCCAGAAAGGAAAACATAACAGAATATGTAAGGCTCTGGGCTGATTATAGGATGATGTTGATCTGTCCCTTAATTTGGGGAAAAATTGTTTAAAGAGGTTCCAAGTTGAGTAAAAACATGCACTTTATTGAGCATATACAGAGAATATACAGAAGACAGCCAAGCATAAAGTGTAACTCAAATAGACAGATCAAAGATCAAATTCTAACACAGTACTTTGTTAACTTGTCTCTATTCCTCCAACATAAACTAGTCTTGAAACAGATGTTACTTCTGTGCCGATTTTATTGCCTGGAAAATGTTTGTTTCTGTAAATTTCAGCTTAAATCTGGAGATGGAGAAGAATCTTTTTTCTCTCTCCTCCCGACCCCCGTGACTCAGAGTTTTTCAAGGCAGAGGCTCTTTTTCACCTGAATCTGGAGGGTTTAGGGGGAATCACTTCCTGCCTACGTGAACAGGGGCTTGTCACACTCAGGAAGATCCTCTTGGGTGTTACCTGCCTAGGAAGTAACTCTCTGTCTTGGGAACGCTGAGTGGCATCACTACTGTTTAGTCAGTGTTTCTCAACCTTGGCAACTTTAAGACGTGCGGACTTCAACTCCCAGAATTCCCCAGCCAGCCTAGCTGGCTGGGGAATTCTGGGACTTGAAGTCCACACATCTTAAGTTGCTAAGGTTGAGAAACACTGGATTAAATTTTCAGTACCTGAGAATGAGCTCTGCTACAGAGGGACTGAGGATCTGCAACATCAGCTCCTAGCCAATCTACGGATGCTTATCTCTCACAGCAAGAGTGACAGTGGGATGTTCAATTAGGCCCACACTGGTTTCTGAAGTAGGCTGTTCAGAACCATACCAGCTGAGCTCCTGAGAAGTGATGGGGAGGATTTGCTTTTCTGGGAAACCACTGGTATCAACCAGGCAGAGGAAGAACTCTATCAGTGGTTTCTCTTTGAAACAGCAGATGGCCCAAGGAAATCTTGTTCTCTGAGAAGCTTAAACAAATAAATGCTTGACATGTTTTATAAAAGGTTCCTTTCTTAGGGGCATTTGGCAACCCTTGGAAGTAAATTCCTTAGCATGGTCATTGTGGAATCAAACCAGCAGATTTAACCCAAGGTTCCCATTTTCCTATTTGAATGACCTGTCATTCTTTCCCTCTTCACTGATGTTTATACTATGAGCACCACTGTTTATATAACTACAGTGGCCCACCCACACGCAAGTGCAGAGGTGTCAAGCCCACTTCCGCTCTCTTGCTTAAAGGAGAAGTTCAGCAGGAAGGCTGATGCTGAATTTTATGTATGGCAGAGGTGTGCAACGGCTGTCGTGTGCTTTTGTGATGGATTTGATGCATTTCTGTGAGTGACAAGTAGTCTCTGAAATGATGGCCTTCGCCAGTGGAGCCTGAAATTAGGAATCCCCCCCCCCCAACAAAAGTACAGACAGAGGAAAAATCAGTGACAGCCATGTGCCTCTGTGTGTAGAAGAAGAAAACACTTGACCTTTTCATGGGAAAGTGGGGGTGCTTGGTCTTTTAAGCATTTATATATAAATAAAAGCTGCTCTGAATTTTTAAAGTGAGAGGATACCGCTCCCTGCTTGGCAAGCATACAATGGCAGCTGTTCTCCCTAATTGTTCAGAGCAGCTTTTACCTTTCTAAAATAGTTTCAAACACAGAGAAATAAGGGGGGTGGGGGGCAGAAGCTCTTACGGTACCTGATAACTAAGACGATCACATCTCCCAATTCCTGGCTTTCTGGACAGGGCTTGTTTTCCTTTGGCACTTTTCCAAATATTTGCCATTCAAACTAGCTCTGCCTGATCCTTTGAACTGTATTAAAGGTTTGGCATGGTAGGGATACAAAGGAAAGGAGAGAAAGTTGAACTCAAAGGAGTCTGCTCTGAAACCAGCTTAATCTGTATGTAAAAATGACACACATACCCGTACACACACAAACGCTCTGTTAAATCCATTCCATACAGCTGTTCCCCCCCCCCAATAATTAATAAATAAAAACAAGCACCTCCTTGTGTGGCTTCTCTTGACAAATAAGGCGTGCCCCTCTGAGTCCCTCAGGGTGAGAGACCGTGCTCAGCATGGCGATTCTCTCACCTTAAGCATCCATTAAGGAGACATGCTTGGTCTCGCAAGAGATACTGAAGCTATTGCTCTACATATCCAGTAACCATAGGGGTCCTGTGCTTAAAGCACTGCTCTTAAAATTACTCTCCCTTTTTTGCAGCAGGGTACTCTGTAGAACAGCAAATTGCTTTTTGTTGTGCTCTTTTCCAAATGGACTCTTTAGGTCTTAAAGCAACTACTGTGCATGCACTGTAATGGCTTGGCAAAGGGTTTTTTATTACAGTGTTTAGGCTTGAATAGAAACTATTATGTTCTAATGGGTAAAAAAGGAGGAAAGCCCTTAAGCCTGGCCAGAGCCTTCCTAAAAATGGATTTTAGTTCTTTTGTGTCTCTTGCAGATGTCTTTCATTAAAAGTGCCTCTGCTGGAATGTATTTACAGCTGGTTACTAGTTGATGGTTGCAGGTGAGAAAGAAGGGGCTGGATGGATGATACGTCCACCCAAATGCACTCTAAAGTAATCGGTGAAAGGAGGCTGAAGGTACATTATCATATTGGCATGCTTGGAACTCTGGTGTCTTTATGATGGTCTGAAACGTATTTGCATAACTTCTCTTCAGCTTCTGGTGGTAAAGCTCCTACCATATAAGTGGCATTACAGACTTTAAAACGGTGGTTTCTTCAGATGGAGCTTCTACATCTGATCCCATGCCTACTTCCCTCCTCCTGCCAAAGTAAATGGGGGGCTGGGAATGCGTTACCAAGAGTTGTGACAGGAGAAAAGTGAAATAGTAAAAGTGAATATATTGAGGGAAGGGGTGGACGAGTAGCAAAGTTCGTTATTAAAACCTCAAAACAGGGCAAGATTTCTGAAATGAATCTGGCTTGCTCCTAACATTCTGTACCATCAACTTATTACTAACGTAATCTGAGACGAGTTCTAAGGTGTACTGCATTACTGGAGAAGCACATGTTAGGAGGAAGCTGATAGCAGCGTGCAGGATCATGCTTGGTTGGGGATGTTTGGGGGCATTTGGTAAAGAGGAGCATGAAAGCGGCATTGCTAAATGCCTTACTTGGGAGTAAGGATCATTGAATTTAGGACGCTTGCTTCTGAGCAAACGTCCTTGACAGCAGCATGTTTGGAAGCCCTCTAGATTGCCTGCTAGGAACGGGAGGCTTAACATTTCATTTCTTCTCTGTAGACAGTTTGTGCCATACCATCGTGCCGTCTTTCTGTGCATAGTAAAATGGTGATATGTGCAGCATGTTCGAATTCTGGTGCGCCTGGAGTGCCTGATTAAATCATTTGGCACAGCGCATCAGGGAGCAGTTCGTTAAGGGCACCAGCTACTCTTTCTCATCCAATAGCCGCTGCAGTGATGCTTTCCTGTGGAGTGTAGGAATAATAAAATAATATTCTAATCAGAAGGTCATGTGATTAAAAAAATACCCTTGTAAAAATTGAGAATCCCTTCCCTGACAAAAGATTGATAACTATGAAGGATTAGGCACACACACACAAATACTTTTTTTGCATTTTTTTTCTTTAAATGGCAGTGAAAGTTACAGATACGGAGTTCTGAATAAGACATCAATTTGATCCAAGATTTGATTTTTGAATGCTACCTTTTCTTTTCCATTTCCTTTCAGTGGTGTTCCCAAAGAATACTAGTCTTCTTGACTCTGACCCCCATATATGGGGGAAATGGAAAACCTCTCCCATATTTGTGTTGGCACAAAGTAACATTTTGAAGTATTCCTGATATTCTTAAGTGACTCACAAAGCTCTTTATCTCTTCATGTTGATTGTTGTTACAACTTTATAACCTGATAGCATTAGTCATTCCCCGGTTCTGGAACCCTCTGATACTCCAGGGTCTCTCCAGTGATGTGACAAATATTTTGCCACTAGAGGCTTGAGCCTCCAGTCATGGGATAAAAATAATCTATGAAAGGGAATATGGGGAGACTCAAGGAGGACAAAAAAAGTGGTCCAGTGACGTTCTTACCACCTTGAGTCATTCCACTGATGGGGTGAAATGGCACAGCAGGACTTTGTGTCGTGCTTAGCTCACGTGGCCTCCATAACCTCTTTCTTATCCTACCTTTGGTCAGCATTGTCACTGCAGCTGACAGTGTGTCATCTTTGTCCTGTCAGGGAGAGTTTGTGTCAACTTTGCTTCTCCTGTTGTGTGGTAAGGAACATTGAGTACTGCCCTCCATTGTATACTGGAATTGATGTGTCACCAAATTTATTTCAGCAAGAGCTGAAAGTTGCAGCAAATGAGGCCAAGCTGCAAATGTAAGAATGATTTTAGAAGGTGTCATTTAAAAGCATGCACACCTTCTGACTTCCCCTGAGTGCTTTCTCCCTGCTGTACAGACTAGGTGTTTTCTGTCAGTTCCTAAAGAGAGCAAAATATAAAAACTCTCATGCCTTCTCTTCATCTGTCCTCTGCCCTATTGCCGTCCTCTGCCTGTCCCTGCTGCTGCTGTTCCTTTTTTTTAAACCACCTGTCCTACTGATGTTATTATCTTTGCAAATCCAGGGAGAGTTTGCTTCCTTTGTAAGGAGGGATCAGTGGATATTTACAGTCTTGCTCTTAATATTGGGATTTATCTATAAATGTACAGTGAAGGCTACTGGACAAATCCATTGCCCCACATCCAGCGCTTAGCCTCCCCAGAGGTTGATTCATCCTTAGTTGATCTCTTTCTATCCCTACAGATCCTCCTCTGCATACCTTCTGTTCCGTAAACAGATGTTGCTGGAGAATGCAAGGAATGCATACTGTTTACCCCAAGCTCTGGTGGCTTTTAATAATTTAAGATGGAGAGCTTCAAATATCAGCTCCCATTTCTTTGGCCAGCCTGAGCCATTAGCCAATAATCTGCTTAACAAAAGCTGTGGCCAGAAGAAGGGAATTCTCTGTGGCTTTTGAATTCTTTCATGTTTTTGCAGACTGGCCCTTCCTTTCTATTTACAAGTATGCAGTCCTGTGCACAGTGATTCTGATGGCCACTGCTCGATCAACCAGTAATAGGGATCAGGAGTAAGACTTCTGAATTCTATGAAGGTGGTTGTTGGTAATTCACCGACACTCTGGTTGAGGGTGCTGAGCAAGGAATGGAGGCAGTAACCCAGTCATTCCTCAAAGTCCTCATTCTGAAGACTGCCTCTTATATCTATACATCTATCTTCTTTTCCACTCCCACCGGACTATGGAAATGGTTAGAGATCACTCAGCCGCCACGCGTAGTCCCTCCAGTGGCTCAAAGTTTCAGAACCTGAAGGGCATTGGCTGGTGGACGTCCTGTTTTATCTGCAAAAAAACCAAAACTAATATGTATTCTTTTAAAACTGATGGGAATTTACTCTCTTTAATAAAAGAAAACTTTCTATAAAAATGCCCTCTGCCTCCGCTTCCCAGTGTCTCCTGTTTTTCAATTTTAATTTATTTTTGTGGGGGATTTCTGCATTCTGTAATAAAAAGGGCTTAATTGTGAATGCCAGTGTGGTGTGGAGGAGAAATTAAATGTGTACTGCAGCTCAGTAGTAGAGTAAGAGGATGTTGCAAACCGGCATAATTTAAAACTTCACTGGCAGAGCCCTTCTTCCAAGAGTTTCCCAGTAAAAAGAGAATGATAGTAGTTGGCTCATTGAAAGGACAGATGCTGAAGCTCAAATCCTTTGGCCACCTAATGCGAAGAGAGGATTCACTGGAAAAGACCCTGATGCTGGGAAAGACTGAAGGCAAAAGGAGAAGGGGACGGCAGAGGATGAGATGGTTAGATAGCATCACCAATGTGATGAACATGAACTTGAGTAAACTCCGGGAGGCAGTGGAGGACAGGAAGGCCTGGCGTGCTATGGTCCATGAGGTCACGAAGAGTCGGACACCACTAAACGACTGAACAACAAAAAAATAGTTGGCTATCAGGAATCAAGCTGAACTTTCTAACATATCCTAGTCTTGTCTGGAGGAGGAGATACTTTGGCTCTTCCTGCTAAAGCCCAGAAGTGCAGAACCATCTGTCTTCAGTTGCCTCTGGTCATCCCATGAGGTCCAGCAAAGTAGACATGCTTTGGGTCCCTATCACAAATCTAATGGTACCCAGCAGTGTGCCTTCTCTGTTGAAGCACTTGCCTTATGGTACATCATTCCCCCTGAAGTTCAGACAGCCCCAACTTTTCTGTCTTTCCACAAGGCCCTAAAACCTTGACTCTTTCTCTGTCAGATGAGCCCATATAGAAGGTAAGAGCCTTGAACAAGATATGTATTGATTGACCTCAGTTGCTCCTGTTATTATTGTTACTTCTATTATTATTGTTATTTCTGTTATTTTGCTATCCTGGTCTTTATATGTTCTGAAGGTCCATTCATATTTTATATTATTTTTGTTTTCATGCTGCTTCAAGTTGTAAGTCACTCAGGGTCATTCTTGTAAATTAGGCGGCCATATAAATCTAGTAAATCAATCACTCAATCTTAGCCAACCCTTTTGCCAATCCCTGAAACATGGAAGCTTGCACCTGGGGAAGGTTTAAATGAGAAATCCCTTTATTAAATCAATGAACCCAAATCTCTAGATATATAAAGGAGTGTACTGGGTAAAAGGAATTACAGGAAAAACGGGGGGGGGGGGGGCACAACTGTTGGGTTCTGAAATGTTAGTAACAGAAACCCAAGCAGCGTTTTTATCAAGTTTAGCAGAGTAGAAGCGTCCAGCAATAAACTTGCACAGAAGACTTAATTTTAGTTCAGAGAAATACATTAGTCCAGAGCTTTGTGACACACTCTTACAGAAGGGCATCATTTCGTGACACACTCTTACAGCAGGGCACAAGGCAGGCACTAGGACCTGCGTGGAATCACAGCAGGTTTGGAGGCAGCAGGGCACAAGGCAGGCACGAGGACCTGTGCGGAATCCTGGCAGGGCAGATTTTCAGGCAGCAAGGCACAAGGCAGGCACTAGGACCTGCACAGAATCCTGGCAGGCCTCAGAGGCAGCAGCAGCCGCAACACACGCAGACACTGCAGCCGACACACTAACGTGTCCCGACACACAGTTTGGAAAGCTCTGCATTAGTCAGTGTAAAAAGGAAAATAAAGATTGCTTACAGTTTATTTGTAGATCTTGTTACAAGCAGTTTCATTGTAGAAATGGTCCAATGCGTGCAAGCGAGGGATTCTGACCAAACCCGCTTTTGACGGATTTGCTGGAGTGCGGGTCTATCCCCATGGAGGGGAAATGGCGAACTAGCCACACTCGGGCCTCGTGGAGAGAGAGGAGGAGGAAACAGGAAGTCAGGTGACTCAGACACCTCCCACACAAGCACAGTAGAGTTAGGCTTACAGAGAAGCCCCTCCTTCATGTTTGTGTGAGATGTGCTGAGCTGAAAACCTGTTAAACTAACAACTACACAAAGACACACAGAACTACAAATGAAATAAATACATTCAACCTAGCTAAATGAAGTACTTACTACCTGCTTGTCTGAAATTTTGGGTTTCAGCACATGTTCAAGTACAGTACACCCTGCAGAAAGAATGGTTGGAGAGAGATCATCTGGGTCTTCTGCTTAAGTGCTGATAGATGGGTCTTCCTAGAAACTCCTTCCTTGAGCACTACCCTCAGTTTTATTGAATGTGGACCATAATAGAAAGCCAACCTCTTTGAAGAGGCTGATTGTTCCTTTGTCTAATCAGAGAAAATGCTCCGTCTCTGATGTCCTGGATCTAGTCAGCAAATCAGAAATTGTCTAGTAGATGGACCGACTCTCCTAACTTTTCTGAAGTTTCCTCCATCCCCCCCCCACATTTTTTCTTTCTAGTTTACAACTATGACTTTGTAATTACTTGCCTCAATTTACTGTTTTTTCTGCGAAGAGTTTCTGTTGAAGCAGAAAAATTGTGGGTTTGATGAACAACTTTATTTTATTTTAGCATTTCCCTCTTCCCCAACATTCTGCTTTGCACCCATACATCTCTTGCTTTTTAAAATTACTGTATCTATTGGGACCTTCACTCCAACCACACATGGTTCTGCTTGGAAGTTGCTGTCCTGCCCTCCACCCTGTCAGTCCTAGTGGGTATCACTTGCCACTGCTGATAACTGTGTGTTGATTTCCTGTTTGTGTACATCTTACATGTCATCCTGTAAGGCAGAGTTAGACCACACTTTTCTCCTAGTAGTTACACTTGGAATCTTGAGTGCTTGTTGTGGGCGTTCTTAGAAAATGGCTGTAATAGTTGACGTAGCTGGTCACAAAATACAATTTGCCTGTAGGCAGACTGTTAAGGATACCCTCTACTATCTCTGATAGTAGGGGTGATCTTTGGAGATGGGGAAAATGGTCTTTGGGGGTGGGGGTAGGGGTAGGTGGACAAACTTCCAAATAAAGTACCATGCTGCAGGAATCCACTATCCCCATCACTCTTATTTCCTAAGGATGCCCACGGGTCCTCAGTGGGACCAGAAACATTGCTGGAAATAAGCAAGATGTGAAAGACTTTTACTCTCCCATATTCTTATTAACAGAATCTAAGCAAACCAAAGAATGAAAGGTCAGATGGAGCAGGGAGTCCAGTAGGCACAATGAAGCCCATAGGCCCCATGTTGCTTACTTCTGCTTTTAAGTATTTCTTTACTGGCAGCCATGCTACATTTTGAAAATACATTGTGAATGCCTCTTGACAAGGCTTTTCCTGTGCAGTTGACTTGCTGCATTCACATAGTTTTATTGCAGTTTCCAGGCATTGTGGAGTTCTTGGAGCTCTCTGAGCCTTGTTGTTTTCTTGCAGATGTTTCATTGCCAGACTAGGCAACATCTTCAGTGCGAAAAGGGAGTGGGACTTGCTCTCTGTTTATATACCATGGCTTGTCCTGCTTGTGTTGGTGGGGTGTTGTTCTCCCCTTAGGATTAGATTAGCACCAGAGGAACAATCAAACAGCACAATATACCCTAATCAAGGAACTATTAACTCAGTCAATCAACCAAGCAGCAAACAACAGCCCAATCAAGGAACTCCTAAGGGGAGAACAACACCTCCACCAACACAAGCAGGACAAGCCATGGTATATAAACAGAGAGCAAGTCCCACTCCCTTTTCAAACTGAAGATGTTGCCTAGCCTGGCAATGAAATGTCTGCAAGAAAACAACAAGGCTCAGAGAGCACCAAGAACTCCACAGTTCAATCCTGAGCTACAAATATTCTCTTCGATTGTTTCCAGGCATTGCTTGTCTTCTAATCTTCTTTCTCTCCCCTCTGTTTCTTGCTTCTTATTGCAGAAATCCATTAAAGAGGGAAAGATAGAATATCTGCACAGTGCCTATTAATTGGTAATGCTAGGAACTGTTCCCCTGGATTCATGCCTTATCTGTGTGGTAGGTAATTTGCTTTGGCTAAATACCACCGATTCAATTTCCATCCTGTGAAGAGCATCCCAAGATGGCTGCTGCCCATATTAAAAAATGGCCTTTGTTTTTAAGGGCTCCTCTTTAAGATGCTTTTGAAAAGAACAGCCCAGCCATGCAGATGGCCCTTTCTGACTGCCATTGAACAGGTGGATGGGGAGACAGAGCAATAGGATGGGTTGTCTCTTGTTAAAATGTACAACAACATGCAAACTAATGTTCTACCAGGTTCCAGTGGTACTGATACAAAAGAGAATCAAAGATCTATTTTGAAGCGAAATGTATAATGCTCCCTTGAAAAGCTGGGGAAATCTGCAGGCAGAGAGTTTGAAATGCTTCTTTTGTCACTGTCTTCAGGGAAATGATCTTGCTTAATGTCTTTCTTCAGGAACAAAGATAGCCAGAAAGTAGTCCAAGGAGCAGACTGAACTTGATATTAAGAGTATCTTTGTATTTAAAAAGATAGAAAGATTTGACACTACCCACTGTGGAGGAATGGTTGGTGTAATTGACTGATCTTGCTGAGATGGATAAACGTAACTTCTTTGATTAGAGAAAAGACAATATCTACATTTATTGGTGACTGGAAGCCTCTTATGGACTTTTTGAGCAAAAATGAAAAAAATGAACTTGTGATTTATGGCTTTGATGATTAGACAGGATAGATTATAGAAAGAAAAGAATCATGATGTAACTTTAGAGACAGAGGTTAAAATATAATTGCACTTATAACTGCTGTGAAGAATATCAGAAGCCACTTCTTTGTACCTTTTTTCTCTCTCTTCAATTTTTCTTTTTCTTTTTCCCCCCTTTCTTGCACTTTTAAGTTTCTCTTTGATTTCTTTCTTTTTCTTTTTTCTTCCTTACTTTATATTAGTTTGTATTAGTTTTTATCTTTCTTTTTAAAAGTTTTAATAAAAACATACATACATACATACATACGTCTGTCTGTCTGTCTGTCTGTCTGTCTGTCTGTCTTTGTATTTAATATGGAGACATTGAAAAGAGTGAATGATAACTGCAGAGGATTGGTCATTCTTGCTTTGCAGTGTGAGTGGAGAGATAATTTAATATTTAAGCCTCTTCCCTTGGAGCAGAGGTGGAAGAAAGATTCATTTAACAGTGAGGATTGTTTGATCCATCCTTGGAATAAATGTGCAGGGAAAAAGTCATGACAGTTGTATGACCAAAGGCTTTAAATTATGCTCCTAGGTCAGGGGTCGGCAAACTTTTTATGCCGGGAGCCATTTTGACATGCTCGTGCACATTTTGAAATGCTCGAGAGCCAGGGGGCGGGGTTTGCGGGTGGGGGCCAATCGCGTGGAAGGGGGCGGGGTTTGCGGGCGGGGACCAATCGCACACACTTAGGGCCTGCTGCCGCCATGCCTGCCACGCCCACTGCATTGCCCCCCGCCGCCGCCACGCCCACCATGCCCGCTGCCATGCCTGCCCCGCCACGTCCGCCACTGCACCTCCCCCGGGGTCCGAGTAAGCTGCGACGGGCGGGCGGCGAGCGAAGCGTTGCCCCGCCTCCTCCCCCGGGGTCCTTCGTGAAGACCTCCTCCTCCATCCTCGCTGTTCCCGCCGCCGCTCCTTACTGCCTTCCTTCTTCTCTCCCTCGCCGGCACCCACCACCCCTGCCCCACCTCCGCCCACCCTTCTCCTCCCTCCCCCTCACAGAGATTTCGTCTCTGTCTCCTTCTTCTGTCTTCTGTCTGCCTGTCTCCTTTGAAGCAAGCGCGCGCGCAAGCGAGACAAAAGCCGCTCTTTCTTTCTTCCTACGCCGGCATAGGACGTAGGAAGAAAGAAAGAGCGGCTTCTCTCTCGCTTACGTGCGCGCTTGCTTCGAAGGAGACAGGCAGAGGGAAAGGCATAGGACTTTCCCTCCACCGTTTGGCGTATTTCCCCGCCCCCCTCGAGACTGGCGCGGCCTGAGGTGGCGGCTATGCCCCCTACGGTGGGCGAAGGCGTGCACACGTGCGTGGGGGCAGGGGGAGCAAGCAAGCGCGCAAGCGAGGGAGAAGTCGCTCTTTCTCTACTCTTTGTAGAAGGAGCGGCGCGAACCGAGTTCGCTGGCTCAGGCGTTGTTTCCGGGAGAGTGGGCGAGTCCAGCTTGCTTTCTCCCCGGGATGGAATGTCCGGCTGGAGCTTCAGACAAGGAGCCCACTTAGCGAGTTTCTTCCAGCTTTACTCCTCCAATTAGGATTGCTTTGCCCAAACTGGCTCTTTCCTGCTCGGGCAGGTACCAGCCTCTCTGCACGCTCCTTCCGCTGTTGCTGCTGCAGGGAGATGGCGTCCACCCGGCCCAGCTGCCCGGGGTCCAGGGAGATCAGATCCGCCCGCCTCGTTCCCCCCCCCCACGGCCGCTCTTCGCCACAGATCCCGCCGAAGCTGATCTCCCTGGACCTCGGGCAGCTGGGCCGGGTGGACGCCGTCTCCCTGCAGCAGCAGCAGCGGAAGGAGCGTGCAGAGAGGCTGGTACCTGCCCGAGCAGGTGGGCGCCGGTGGCGCTCCGCTGGCCACTCTGGGAGGGCGGGGCGGGGTGAGACGCAGCTCTGCCGGGCTCTGGGCTCTGAGTCCCTGCCCCCTCCCCCCAACGGGGGCTGAAGGGCCGGGACTCGGCGGGCGGGTGGCTGAAGCGGAGGAGGAAGGTGGCAGCCGAGCAGCAGCGGGTGAGTCTCCTGGCGCTCCCCGTTCCTCCCCTGCCCTGGGCGCCCGTGCGCGCCTCAGGGCGGCGCGGAAAGACCTCCGCAGACCCGGGGATTTCCCCCTCCCGACTGAGAATCCTCCTCGCCCCCCCCCACACCACCAGGGCCTCGCCTTCCAAGGATCGGAGGGGGGTATTCGGAAAAGGGCAGGGGTGGGCGCGGATGTGATTTGGCAGCACGCTCCGCTCCCGTGCAGAGCGGGCGGTGGAAGAAAGCCAGCCAGCGCTGGCCTTTTTGGAGCGCTTCCGCGCGCAGCTGAGCGCTGGGCTGTGGAAATGCACTCCAAAAAGACCGGCGCGGGGCCTCGCTCAGCTGCGCGTGGAAGCGCTCCAGGTCCAGCAGCTCGTCCAGCTGAGCGAGGCCCCCCGCCGGTCTTTTTTTCGCGCCTCTGGGTAGCAGGGCCAATCGGGCTTCACCTTGTTCAGCCCGCCTCTTTGCTCCCCTTTGGCGCGTGCTGATTGGTGGAGGCGTCCTTCCTTCTGAGCCTCCACCAATCAGCGTCTGTTTCTTCCCCAGGGTTCGCTCTGCTTCTGGAGACCGGCTTTCCGGATGTCGGGCGGCAGACAGAGAGAGAGAGAGCCAGAGCCGAGGGGCCAAAGAGCCAGATCTGGCTCGCGAGCCGCCATTTCCGACCCTTGTCCTAGGTCAAGGGTCGGAAATGGCGGCTCGCGAGCCAGATGCGGCTCTTTGGCCCCTTGACTGTGGCTCTTCCATTCCTCCCCCCACGCGCCGGCCGGCCGATTCTACCCTCCCCACTTGGCTGGGAGAAATAGCGGAGTGAATGGGCATAATCCCACGCGGCATCGGGAGCCCACCAGGGTTGCGGAAGGAAGGCAGTACCCGTGGGGGTCAGGCACCGGATCCCACGCAAGGAGAAAGAATTGCTGCTCCCTCTTCCCCAAACGGTTTCCGCTGACCACCTTCCGGTCGCAAATCTCGGGAGCAGCTGCCCTAGAAAGAGGGAGTCCCGCCCGCCTCTTGGAGGGGGCATTCCGGCGCCAGGCCCCCATCTTTCGGCGCCAGGTGTGTCTGTGTCGGGGGGGCATACAGTTCCACAGAGAGATGTCCCATGGAGCTCCAAGAATCGGAGCTCCGGCAGCAGCTCCGGCTCTCTCGGTTGCCTTTTCCCCCAAGAAAACCAGTCGCGGCCGCTTTTCCAAGCCCTCTTCTCCTGCCAGAGGAAATTGCCGCGGTTGTTCAGCCGGGTGGAATTCCCAGTAAAGGCGGCTCGATGACCTGAGGTCTCCGCTAAGGGCGGCAGGGCCGGGCAACCGGGTGCCTTCAAAGAGGCTGGGCTGCAGCTCTCACCATCCTGGCGGGGACTGGAGAGGAAGGAGGCCAGGGGTTTGGAGAGCGGCAACCTTCCTGCCCCTGAGCTGAAGGCTTGCGCGGCGTCCCTTTGGCCCTGACCCAGCCCAGGCGGCCCCTCCCCCTCGTCCCGCCCAGTTAAACTGCTTCCCGCAGGATGGGGAGGCAGATTTTTGAGAGTGGGAAAAGAGCATTTTCGTTTCCTTTTAGGCGCCCAGCTGCCCCTTCGCTCAATCTCCCCCCTGCAAAAAGAAAGAAGGAAAAGCATCTGAGAATGCTCGGCTACCTCTCCTCCCCCACCAGCAAAGGGGTGGGGGAGGAGAGGCAGCCGAGCGTTCTCAGATGCTTTTCCTTTCCCTTCTTTCTTTTTGCAGGGGGGAGATTGAGCAAAGGGGCAGCTGGGCGCTGTTGAATTATCAGTGCATCACGCCGCGCTGCTTGGAGCTCTTGGGCGTGTTTGTGTACCCACGCGTTCCTTGGCTGTAGAATCCCCTCCTTTGAGTCTCTTCTCCTCTTTTTGCACAGAGGCTGCCTGCCTGCTCTCCCACCCCTTCACGCAATGGGTCGGTTTTGTTATTGTCCTTGTCCTTAGTGCCTGCTCCAAAATACTGCTGCACACACCCCTTTTTTGCTGTTGAAAGGAGAGGGGGGGATGATAAACCTTTGCTCAAGGCAAGTAGGTTTTTTGAGGGGGCGAATACATTTTAGCCCTGTGGAAGAGAAATGCCAGGGATTTCATGCTGGCTGCGCCCCCTCCCTCCGGGAGCCCCCCGGCAGTGTGGCTCTTACTGAGCCCTCCGGAGTCCGAGCCCCCGTTCTGGGCGTTGAGCAAATTCAGCCAGCCGGGTTGATTGAGTAAACCAGGCATGGCGGCAGGCGTGGCGGCCCCCCAGTGCACGCCATTGGCTCCTGCCTCCAAACCCCGCCCCTTCCACGCGATTGGATCCCGCCCACAAACCCCACCCCCTTTCACGTGATTGGATCCCGCTCATAAACCCCGCCCCCTTCCACATGATTGGCTCCCACCCTCAAACCCCGCCCCCTGGCTCTCGAGTGATGTTATGAATATTATAAATGTCAAAATGGCTCCTGGCATAAAAAAGTTTGCCGACCCCTGTCCTAGGTTATATAAAGACTCTGCTCAATTGCAGACCAATGTACTTTCAATGTCAGCAACCAGAGGGTAGGAATGCTTCTTAAGGAAACATGCATTTCAGAGTGGGGAAAATATTTATTTTTTAAGTGATGATATAGATTGGGTGGTGGTAGTGACCACTTATTTATTTATTTACTTATTTTAATCCTGCCTTTATTATTTTTTTATAAATAACTCAAGGCGGTGAACGTACCTAATACTCCTTCCTCCTCCTATTTTCTCTACAACAACAGCCCTGTGAGGTGAGTTGGGCTGAGAGAGAGTGACAGCTGATTTAAACCCATTGCCTACCTTTAAGTAGATCTGACATGCAGGAGTACTATCTATTTCCTGTCTATGGCAAAAGCAAACAAAAGAAAGGGTTATGAAGTCTTTCTCAACTCTATCAACATTGCCAAGAAATGCAGTTGATAGGAGTTCAGTAAATAAACTAAACATTTCACTTTGACAGGTGAATATCAAGCTATCAGAATTATTAGAATCTCTATATTTTGGCTGTGTGATGGCGGCAGTAATTTGCTTAAGAGTCATCATTTAGAAGCTTTGCTTAAATCAAGTGGCGGAGGAAAATGCCCTGTCTTTTTCCTCAGAACACCTTTTACAGGACAGTTGCAATTACAGTCTGATTTAAAAGCTTTGTTGCGACCTGTAGTAATGGAATAATTGTTTTGATTAATGCCTCTGGGTTACATGGAATGCTTCGGGGTGTAATGAACTGAGTAGGGCAGAAATTTAGTTACAATTATGGATGGTCTTTTAAAACTCGTTTCCTAAAAGAATTGTGTTGGTGGAAAATTTCAAGGAAATGTTAATCGTTGAAGAATTGGATTTTAAAGCCTTTTTTTCAACAATTTCCTGCCTAAATAGTAATTACAATTCCTAAAGAAAGTATCTGAATGAAAAGCAAATGTTTTAAAAATGTTTATAAAACTGCAGAGCATATAAAATACTTCCTAACCAAAGAGATACTCATTTTTATAAGGACAGAAATCCTTCCCTCCTGCTTCTGTTCTGATTAGTTTATTCAGCTGAATATGGCTTGGCAAGATCTCAGTTGACTTTGATTAAAGAAAATTGTATTGTTTTTCAGTAATGTAAATGCATTTTTTGTAAATGCAAAAAAAAAAAAAACCCTTCATGGATCACTGCCTTGTCGTGGCGAAGGGGCTTGCGTAACTCAATGAAGTCAGGTCAAGAAGAACAGGTCATGATGGAGAGTTCTGACAAAACGTGGTCCACTGGAGGAGGGAATGGCAAACCACTCCAGTATCCTTGCCAAGAAAACCCATGGACAGTATCAAAAGGCTAAAAGATATGACGCCGGAAGATGAGCCCCTCAGGTCGGAAGGTGTCCAAAATGCTACTGGGGAAGAGCGGAGGGCAATTCCGAGTAGCTCCAGAAAGTGTGAAACGGCTGGGCCAAAGCCGAAAGGACGCTCAGTTGTGGATGTGTCTGGAAGTGGAAGGAAAGTCCGATGCTGTAAAGAACAATATTGCATAGGAACCTGGAATGTAAGAACTATGAATCAAGGTAAGCTGGATGTGGTCAAACATGAGATGACAAGATTGAACATCGACATATTGGGAATCAGCGAACTAAAATGGACAGGAATGGGCGAATTTAATTCAGGAGACCATTATATATACTACTGTGGGCAAGAATCCCTTAGAAGAAATGGAGTAGCTCTCATAGTCAATAAAAGAGTGGGAAAGGCAGTACTGGGGTACAACCTCAACAACGACAGAATGCTTTCAGTTCGAATCCAAGGCAAACCATTCAACATCACAGTGATCCAAGTCTATGCCCCAACCATTGATGCCAAAGAAGCTGAAGTTGACCGGTTCTATGAAGACCTACAACACCTTCTAGAACTAACACCAAAAAAAGATGTCCTTTTCATCATAGGGGACTGGAATGCTAAGGTAGGAAGTCAAAAAATAACCGGAATAACAGGCAAGTTCGGCCTCGGAGTACAAAATGAAGCAGGGCAAAGGCTAATAGAGTTTTGTCAAGAGAACACGCTGGTCATAGCAAACACTCTTTTCCAACAACACAAGAGACGACTCTACACATGGACATCACCAGATGGTCAATACCGAAATCAGATTGATTATATACTTTGCAGCCAAAGATGGAGAAGCTCTATACAATCAGCAAAAACAAGACCTGGAGCTGACTGTGGCTCAGATCATGAGCTTCTTATTGCAAAATTTAGGCTTAAATTGAAGAACGTAGAGAAAACCACTAGACCAATCAGGTATGACCTAAATCATATCCCTTATGAATATACAGTGGAGGTGAGGAATAGATTTAAAGGATTAGATCTGGTAGACAGAGTGCCTGAAGAACTATGGATGGAGGTTCGTAACATTGTACAGGAGGCAGCAACTAAAACCATCCCAAAGAAAAAGAAATGCAAGAAAGCAAAGTGGCTGACTGATGAGGCTTTACAAATAGCTGAGGAAAGAAGGGAAGCAAAAGGCAAGGGAGAAAGGGAAAGATATAAACAACTGAATGCAGAATTCCAGAGAATAGCAAGGAGAGATAAGAAGGCCTTCTTAAATGAACAATGCAAAGAAATTGAGGAAAACAATAGAATGGGGAAGACTAGAGATCTCTTCAAGAAAATCGGAGATATCAAGGGAACGTTTTGTGCAAAGATGGGCATCATAAAGGACAAAAAAGGCAGGGACCTAACAGAAGCAGAAGAGATTAAGAAGAGGTGGCAAGAATACACAGAAGAACTATACAAGAAAGATCTTAATATCCCTGATAAATACGATGGTGTGGTCACTGACCTTGAGCCGGACATCCTAGAGAGTGAAGTCAAGTGGGCCTTAGGAAGCATTACTAACAACAAAGCTAGTGGAGAAGACAGTATCCCAGCTGAGCTATTTAAAATCCTAAAAGATGATGCTGTTAAAGTGCTGCACTCAATATGCCAACAAATTTGGAAAACTCAACAGTGGCCACAGGATTGGAAAAGGTCAGTTTACGTTCCAATTCCAAAGAAAGGCAATGCCAAAGAATGTTCAAACTACCGTACAATTGCGCTCATTTCACATGCCAGCAAGGTTATGCTCAAAATCCTACAAGCTAGGCTTCAGCAGCATGTGAACCGAGAACTACCAGAAGTGCAAGCTGGGTTTCGAAGAGGCAGAGGAACTAGAGATCAGATTGCCAACATTCGCTGGATCATGGAAAAAGCAAGAGAGTTCCAGAAAAACATCTACTTCTGCTTCATTGACTACGCTAAAGCCTTTGATTGTGTGGATCACAACAAACTGTGGCAAAGTCTTAAAGAGATGGGAGTACCAGACCACCTTACCTGTCTCCTGAGAAACCTGTATGTGGGTCAAGAAGCAACAGTTAGAACCGGACATGGAACAACCGACTGGTTCAAAATTGGGAAAGGAGTACGACAAGGCTGTATATTATCACCCTGCTTATTTAACTTATATGCAGAGTACATCATGAGAAATGCCGGGCTGGATGAATCACAAGCCGGAGTTAAGATTGCCGGGAAAAATATCAACAACCTCAGATATGCAGACGATACCACCCTAATGGCAGAAAGTGAAGAGGAACTAAAGAGCCTCTTGATGAGGGTGAAAGAGGAGAGTGCAAAAGCTGGCTTGAAACTCAACATTAAAAAAACCCAGATCATGGCATCTGGTCCCATCACTTCCTGGCAAATAGAAGGGGAAGAAATGGAAGCAGTGACAGATTTTATTTTCTTGGGCTCCAAGATCACCGCAGACGGTAACTGCAGCCATGAAATTAAAAGACGCTTGCTCCTTGGAAGGAAAGCTATGGCAAACCTAGACAGCATATTAAAAAGCAGAGACATCACCTTGCCGACAAAGGTCCGTATAGTTAAAGCTATGGTTTTTCCAGTAGCAATGTATGGCTGTGAGAGTTGGACCATAAGGAAGGCTGAGCGCCGAAGAATTGATGCTTTCGAGCTGTGGTGCTGGAGAAGACTCTTGAGAGTCCCTTGGACTGCAAGGAGGTCAAACCAGTCAATCCTAAAGGAAATCAACCCTGACTGCTCATTGGAAGGACAGATGCTGAAGCTGAAGCTCAAATACTTTGGCCACCTAATGAGAAGAGAGGACTCACTGGAAAAGACCCTGATGCTGGGAAAGACTGAGGGCAAAAGGAGAAGGGGACGGCAGAGGATGAGATGGTTAGATAGCATCACCAATGTAATGAACATGAATTTGAGTAAACTCCGAGAGACAGTGGAGGACAGGAAGGCCTGGCGTGCTATGGTCCATGAGGTCACGAAGAGTCGGACACGACTGAACGACTGAACAACAACAAAAATGCAAAAAGAAGGGAAATGCTACATATCTTTTCCTCTAGCCTGATTTGGATCACTCCAGCCCCTTTTCCTAGGTTTACTTTTGGATTGGATTGGTTTCACAGGAAATATCCTTTTCTCAAATTTGGTAGGAATAAAACAATCCCAATCCCAAACTGATTTGTTACTGACATTTTAAAAACGGTTCATTCACCGCTGCCACTTCTTCCATATTCTTACTGAGCTATAGCAGCAGCTGTGGAAAAGAGCCACAAACAGTAAGCACTTTAATTAACGTACAGATTGTCTAGGGAACAACTATAAGGGGGGAAATGTGTCATATCTCAAACAAGCAGATGCCCCAGTTCAAGCAAGAGATTACAGAATGTCTTAACACCAAGTGAAAGGCTCGGGCTGAAATGACATGAACGGCTTAATTATCACTTAGGATTTTGTTCTCCAGTTCAATTAATGTGCTTCACCACTATTCAGAAGTTATGCATTTCCTATTTGTCACCCAGCCACAGCTAAGGTGGGAGTACACCTTTCCCATCTGCTTAATTTACAGGCAGACTAGCAGTTCCTTGAGAGCTCAAGGCAATTCTGCAGCAGCTTCCTTCCCTATCCTTCCCTTCATCATACTACCATTTTTTCTCTGATGAAACTTAAGATTGATGGGAACATCTATCAGTTTCACAGATGTCTTCCAGGTATACTCATAGGCCTGCGTGCACACCCATACCCCCCCAATATCTATTAACTCATGGATTGTCTAAGATACAGGTAAAAAAAAAAACACAGTGTCTAAGATAAGCATAAAGAAAAACCTGAAACAGAGATGTTAGTTACCTAAACAAATTCCTGCCTGGCTTGAAGCATCCAGAATCCAATTTGTCATTTCCAAAACCTCTTCTTTTAAGCAGATGGCATGACTCCAAATGGTTGACACACTTGAATGGAGCTGATCGATGTGGAAGACAAATAGCTGTCTACTGGAGCATCTGCGTGGGGAGCCAAAATGGTCAAGATGGTGGCCAATGTTTGAAGCCTTGTCTCTTTTTTGTGTGCATCACACATGCGACTCATGTGAAAAAGTGATGGGGCTTTAATTGTGTGGTTGTGGCCACCATCTTGACTTATTGACACTCCCCCCCATGCCCTTGGTAGTCATTTATTCATTCTAGTTTATTATGGTCACTGACCAGTACAAGATACAATTCTACAAAAGGTATACTCATTGAACCTTACAATATGCACCATCTGATTTAAAATAGTTTTAAAATTATAAGTTAAATTACATGTTCCAATTGAATATTAAAATACATTCAGATCACAATGTGGTAGTCTGTTCTATTTAGATTGAACATCCATTTTTAATTTGGTAAATTCAGTATAAGTGAGTGAAATGGAGAAAGCAATCAAATGGGCATTTACAGTAAAACAGGCTAAACAATCCTCCTCTTAAACAAATTTACATTCAGCATCCTTCTGCCTGAAGCTAGAATCACTCTTCTTGATTTTGTTAATGAGAAGCACACAATAAAGACCCTTCACATTATGCTGAATTGGTAAGTTGGATCGTCACTGAAATGGTAAGGAAGACATATCCAACCGGACAGGACTTGGCGGTTGCTAGTTCATAGAAATTTGTTAGCACAGGAAATAGTTGGTGGGATTCTGCATAGTTTATGGTAATAGCTTTCTTCCTACTGGTGCCTTCTATTAGGGTTCAATATGAACTCCTAAAATTCCAAACCAATAAGACTTTTGGGGTTCCCTTGCCAAACTTTCTCTACCCCCCACTCTTTTGATAATTTTTAATATATTCTTTTCTTTTTAAAATGGTATTTTTAATTGGGGGTGTGGGATCAACTCCAACTATCTTCTTATTTTACTATTTCTTTTTCTGAGTTTCCAGTGTTTTTTTCCCCCTGCATTTTTCAGTTTGGTTTTGCTGTTGTGATCTTAAAATTATTTGACTGTTTCTGTTCACAGATTGTGGGGGAATAGGAGAACATGTTCTAGGGGAGTGCTTTGGTATTATTGTATTTTGTATTTTTTTGTATTGTTCTTTGGATCAGCTCACCACCTTACCTTTTGTTCTGCACTCATCCCGAAGTTATTTTTTTCTCCAAGTTCCTCTGCCTCTGGTGAGTCCTGGCTCCATTTTTGCATGGCTCTGGGCTCTTGTAGTAAAGGTTCCCCCCGCACATTTGTGCAGTCGTGTCCGACTCTAGGGGCTGGTACTCATCTCCGTTTCTTAGCCAAAGAGCCAGCGTTGTCTGAAGACACTTTCACGGTCATGTGGCCGCATGACGCGCGCGGAATGCTGTTACCTGCCCACCGAAGTGGTACCTGTTTATCTACTTGCATTTGCATGCTTTCGAATTGCTAGGTTGGCAAGAGCTGGGGCTAGTGCAGGAGCTCACTCCGCACACAGGGCTAGGGATTTGAACCTCCAAACTTGCGATCTTCCGATCGACAAGCCTGGCGTCTTACCCGCTGAGCCACCACGCCCCTTCATGGCTCTTCTACATGGCCGTATTAATGTGCAATCTTGCACTCCTTGAGTCAGCAGAAAAGTGTGCTGGTATAGTTTCGATTGCCCTGATGGCCAATTTATAATCTGCCTCAGTAACTAGGCGACCAAGTGGTCCTCTCCTTACAGCTTTACCACCAGACAGTTTAAGGGCAGGGTTTGGTGTGTGTTTTTTTTATAGTTTTAATGATTGTTTTATATGTACTGTATTTATTGGTTCTTTTTAATTGAGTGTTGTACGCCGCCCAGAGTCACTTCTTGTGAGATGGGTTGCTATACAAATATGATCAATCAATAAAAAAATAATCCCCCCCCCTTTCCCCTAGTGTCATCAGCCATCAGGAAAAACCACCATCAAAACTTTCCTTCAAGTGTTGTGGGACTTGGGTGAGTGGGCGGGGGCCTGCAGTAGAAGCTTTAGTTACCTTTCAGATTGCCCAAGTGACAGGTTACTGGCATGGAGATGCTCCACCTTGGCAACCTGTCACTGAGACTATTTCTAAATATGGATCTATCCAGGTGAAAAGGTTACCTGCCTGACAGTGAGATGGAAGAGAGGTGTGTAAAATGAGGAGGAGCTTGTACAGTGCATTGAGATGACTTATCACCAAGCTATTTTTAGACACACATTTACTAGCCTTTCTTTCACTGGGCTGGTGACATTAGAAAAGGTAAAGGTTCTCCCCGCACATTTGTGCAGTCGTGTCCGACTCTAGGGGCCGGTGCTCATCTCCGTTTGTTAGCCAAAGAGCCAGCGTTGTCCGAAGACGCTTCTGCCGTCATGTGGCCGGCATGATGCATGCGGAACTCTGTTACCTTCCCACTGAAGTGGTACCTATTAATCTACTTGCATTTGCATGCTTTCAAATTGCTAGGTTGGCAAGAGCTGGGGCGAGTGCAGGAGCTCACTCCACACGCAGGGCTAGGGATTCGAACCTCCGAACTTGCGATCTTCCAATCAACAGTACTGGTTCCCTGCCAAGGAAATAAAGCCCAACGGTTGTCATGCTGCCACCGGCAAGGAGGAGCTCTTTGGCTTAAGGAACAGGTTAGCTAATCACCTGACAGGGTAAAGGTAGATAATAGGGACACTGTAGCATCAAATAATTGGAAGTAGCATGAAGGGAGGGATAGTGCTCCTGGTTTGTAAGCCCACATGTTCTTCTTGCAGGCAGTTGCGCCTATGCTTTACTCTGGGTGGATGCTAAAAGGTAAAGGTAAAGGTTCCCCCCGCACATTTGTGCAGTCGTGTCCGACTCTAGGGGCCGGTGCTCATCTCCGTTTGTTAGCCAAAGAGCCAGCGTTGTCCGAAGACGCTTCCGCAGTCATGTGGCCGCATGACACGCGTGGAACGCGGTTACCTGCCCACCGAAGTGGTACCTATTCATCTACTTGCATTTGCATGCTTTCGAATTGCTAGGTTGGCAAGAGCTGGGGCGAGTGCAGGAGCTCACTCCGTTCGAACCTCCGAACTTGCGATCTTCCGATCGACAAGCCTGGCATCTTACCTGCTGAGCCACCACGCCCCCAGGACATTTACTTTGTGAAAAAACAGATTAGTTGAGAGATCCAAATATGGACTTTGGGTAATGTTAGTCTCTTCATAGGTGACTCAAAATACATGATGGTGGTTTAGATTTGCTGCAGTTCCATCTTCCTGCCTGGCCAATAATTAATTTTTAAAACTTTGAAAGCCTGTTTAAAAAGACACTTTAGTCTTTCAGATATGCACATCAATAGCAATAGCAAGAAAGAGACTCAAAAGTACTTTAAATGGAAATTTGAGCAGCAATGGAAGATGATGATTACCTGTATTATTTATTGCATAAAATGAACAGTTTTATAGGCAAAACTGTTTATGGTTTAAACCACAAAGCATCAAATATACTTGTGCTATATTTATGTTCAACTCTACCTTTTAACAGAATGTGGGCCCAAAATTGTAATTGTACAGTCCCTTAATTGTAAGGGATCGCAACAGAATGCAAAACATAAATGGCATAAAACTGGATTTCTACCAGAGACTTGTGTTTTTTTTTTGTATTCTGAACTGATTTGATTCAATCTCTATTTCATAATTTAAAGGGATGGAGAAGGAAGAGATGAGATGTGGGCATAAATGTAGTTGGTTGGCATTCCAGAAAGTGCTGACAAGTTTTCTTACAAACTCTGGTTCTGCAAGTTTGTTCAACATTTTTCCTCCCCTTTTTTGCACACCTTCCCACAAAATGTGTTATGGCACTGTATATTCAATACAGACGGGGTGAAATCCTCTGAATCCTCTAAATCAGAGCTTTCCAAACTGTGTGTCATGACACAAAAGTGTGTCGCCACACATAGCGTGGTGTGTCGCCACACCACCCAGAAGCGGCGGCACGTGCGTGCACAGCAGCAGCGACAGCGGCGCGGCATCAGTGCTTCCGCGTTTTAGTGGAGGCTGCCGCCGCCGCCGCCGCTGGTGTGTTGCCAGCGGCGGCACTTTGGAAAGCCCTGCTCTAAATCCTATGAAGAACGGCTAAAGGAACTAGGTATGTTTAACTTAATGAAGAGAAGACTGAGGGGAGACATGATAGCAGTCTTCCAATACTTGAAGGGCTGCCGCAGGGAAGAGGGCATCAATTTATTCTCCATAGCACCTGAGGGTAGGACAAGAATCAATGGGTGGAAGCTCATCAGAGGGAGATCCAACCTGGAAATAAGGAAGAATTTCCTGACAGAACTATTAAGCAGTGGAACAGCTTGCCTCCTGGAGTTGTGGTTGCTCTATTGCTGGAGGTTTTCAAGAAAAGATTAGACAATCATTTGTCTGAGATAGTATGAGGATTCCTGCCTTAGGCAGGGGGTTGGACTAGAAGACCTCCAAGGTCCCTTCCAACCCTATGATGCTGTGATGCTGTGATGCTGTGATGCTGTGATGCTGTGATGCTATGATGCTATGAAATAGAGAAAGGTGCAAGGTGTTGCCAAATAGGTTTGTGAAATTTGCAAGGTACTTTCTTTTGAGAAAAAAAACGGTGAGAAAGTACAGTATTGCAAAAAGGGAGATTATGATATTCAAAAATTAAATATGAAAGAAAAAGAGAAGGCAGAAGTCTATAAAATGCCTGAGACAATGCTTCAAAGAGAGTAGTTCCTTTGCCATAATTTTTGAATATTAGGTGATCTCTTCTTCCTTTGCACTGCACAGTAGGAACTGCCTCGGCTTCTAACTTGATTGAAAGGCCCCACAGAATACCTGTATCACTACACACAAAACTTCTGAAATGGTTGACTCTAACTGACTAGTCAGTTAGATGGAAAAGTAGTGACGATGATTTGAATAAAACCATCTAACCAAGCAGCCTATGGCTACTGGAACAGATGGGGTATAGTCAGTGGTAGAACTGTGGGTTGCATGCAGGAAGTTGCTGGCTTGATCATAGCATCTCTGGATAGGGCCGGAAGAAAAGATCTGCCTGAAATCATGAAGAGCTACAGCGTTGATACTACTAGGCCAGATAGACCAAGGGTTTGATTTTGGGTAATGTAGCTTCATTTGCTCCTAAATAACCCTTTCTTGAAGTTTACAGAATTCTAGCATAGGTGTTGTTCAAACTACCGTACAATTGCGCTCATTTCACATGCTAGCAAGGTTATGCTCAAAATCCTACAAGCTAGGCTTCAGCAGTATGTGAACCGAGAACTACCAGAAGTGCAAGCTGGGATTTGAAGAGGCAGAGGAACTAGAGATCAGATTGCCAACATTCGCTGGATCATGGGAAAAGCAAGAGAGTTCCAGAAAAACATCTACTTCTGCTTCATTGACTACGCTAAAGCCTTTGATTGTGTGGATCACAACAAACTGTGGCAAATTCTTAAAGAGATGGGAGTACCAGACCACCTTACTTGTCTCCTGAGAAACCTGTATGCGGGTCAAGAAGCAACAGTTAGAACCGGACATGGAACAACCGATTGGTTTGAAATTGGGAAAGGCGTACGACAAGGCTGTATATTATCACCCTGCTTATTTAACTTATATGCAGAGTACATCATGAGAAATGCTGGGCTGGATGAATCACAAGCCCGAGTTAAGATTGCCGGGAGAAATATCAACAACCTCAGATATGCAGACGATACCACCCTAATGGCAGAAAGCAAAGAGGAACTAAAGAGCCTCTTGATGAGGGTGAAAGAGGAGAGTGCAAAAGCTGGCTTGAAACTCAACATTAAAAAAACTCAGATCATGGCATCTGGTCCCATCACCTCCTGGCAAATAGAAGGGGAAGAAATGGAAGCAGTGACAGATTTTATTTTCTTGGGCTCCAAGATCACCGCAGACGGTGACTGCAGCCATGAAATTAAAAGACGCTTGCTCCTTGGGAGGAAAGCTATGGCAAACCTAGACAGCATATTAAAAAGCAGAGACATCACCTTGCCGACAAAGGTCCGTGTAGTTAAAGCTATGGTTTTCCCAGTAGTAATGTATGGCTGTGAGAGTTGGACCATAAGGAAGGCTGAGTGCTGAAGAATTGATGCTTTCGAGCTGTGGTGCTGGAGAAGACTCTTGAGAGTCCCTTGGGCTGCAAGGAGGTCAAACCAGTCAATCCTAAAGGAAATCAACCCTGACTGCTCATTGGGAGGACAGATGCTGAAGCTGAAGCTCAAATACTTTGGCCACCTAATGAGAAGAGAGGACTCACTGGAAAAGACCCTGATGCTGGGAAAGACTGAAGGCAAAAGGAGAAGGGGACGGCAGAGGATGAGATGGTTAGATAGCATCATCGATGTAATGAACATGAACTTGAGTAAACTCTGGGAGACAGTGGAGGACAGAAAGGCCTGGCGTGCTATGGTCCATGAGGTCACGAAGAGTCGGACACGACTAAACGACTGAACAACAACAAGCATAGGTGTGCCAATGGGCCTCTCAAGATTTGCTTCCTGCAAACCTGAAAGCAGCCCTCTAGATGAATGGGTATTAACTCTCAGAGTTCATAGCAACAGCCATGCTGGTTTTGAATTCTGGGAGTTGAAGTCTATAGATCTTGATGGTGCTCAAGTTGGGGATTTATCTCAAAGGATGAAATCTCAGCTCCATATTTGCACCTGTGCTGCTGTTTCAGGATCATGGAGGAGGGGTTGTGTAGCTGGGGAAGGATTGGCACATTGGTTTGGTTCACACATCATGTTTTTGGCTTAGCAGCCTACTATGGCTTACTCAAGAAATGATGGTTTAAAAATGCTACCTTAAAGTGATTTATGAATCCATTATATTGAGTAGATGCAGATTGGGATAAAGGGAAATGAAAGATGCTGGAAACATGAATTAAAACCCCATTCTTTTTCTTGTGAAGCAGAAGGAATATTGTTGGGAGGGGAATCAACTTTTGCATAAGAAATTAATAAAAAAGAGAATCAGGAAAGGAAATTAGATTGGAAGAGAAGCACTTATTTTCAGGATGTTATCTCTTTAATACATTCCTGCCCTGCCTCTCTGCTCCTAACAAAGATCTGCCATGGTGACTTCCAACAGGTATATTCACAATAAAATTTTTGCCAAAACCCAATCAGGCCCATCAACCAAATAAAGCCAAGTGCATTAAAGAACATTGATTAAAACAGCAGTAAGCAGAGTCCACATAACTGGGTCAGTTACACATGACAGGGCCAACAGCGGGAGGATAAAACTCAGGGCAAAGTAGAGCTTGGCAAAACAAACATGTTTTTGCAGCCCACCTGAAAAGCCTGTGGAGAGGGAGGGGGAGGGGGCCAGCCCTCCCAGGAAAGCAAAGGAGTAGTAATTGGGTTTGGTTGATGAATAGGAACAGAAGAGGTTGCTTGCTGGGGCAGCACAAAGGCTGTCTTGTCTGGCTTTTCTGATGCCAGCTAGCTAGCGGCTTCTCGAGGGAACGCAGTGACCTAGCACAGCCTTCCCATAATTGCTCATCTCTCAGCCTTGTGAGTTAGAAAATGGCTGTGGCAGCCACTGCCATGGGGATGGCCAAGAGGACTTTGAGGCTCATGTGGGACCTTTGCCTTGATTCACTTTGGGGCTTTAGACAGAAACCTAATCTAATGTCTCTGTTTTAAGTCCAGCATTTGCTTTCTGGGGCTAATAGGATCCTCCTGGAATACTGCCAGGCAGAGCGCTGATACAGCAGGCGCTTCTGCTCTGCCGATAGGGAAGGACATATTGCAGCTGAATTTGGAGGTTCCATTTAGCAGTCATGATTAGATTTGTGTAGAACCAATAAGGGCGCCGTTCAAGATGGTAGTGATCATCTGTAAAGTCTGAATGGCTTAGGGCCTGGCCATCCTCAAGACTGCCTGATCCAAATCGAACATGCCCACTTAATAGGCTGACCATATTTCCTTCAGACAAAAACGGGACGGGGTCTTTTATAATATTCCGTATTCATGAAAAAGACAGGGATCCCCGCCCCCGGTCCGCGCAATTGACTCCCACCTGCAAACCCCACCCCCGGTCCCCATGATTGGCTCCCAACTGCAAACCCCGTCCTCTGCCCCTCCTTTGCTGTGTGCTGATAGGCGGGAGGGCTTCCTCTTCCAGGCTGCCTCCAATTGGCAGCTCCGGCTCGAATCCTTCCGTGCCATTCCCGCCGGGTTTAAAAAACACGACAAATTTGAGATTGTTATGAAAACGACGGGACGCTTGAAAAATGCTTAAAAAACGGGACTGTCCCGTTCAAAACAGGACGTATGGTCAGCCTACCACTTAATCATTTTTTTCTAATAATTTTGACAATGTGGAGTTCTTGGTACTGTCTGAGCTTGGTTGTTTGCTTGCAGACGTATCATTACTCAACTAGATAACATCTCGCACTGATTAAAAAGTACATATTTCTCTTATTTTAGCATTTCTTTCTGCAAGCTGGTTGCGCTGGTGCATCCTCTGTATAAGAAAAAAATAATTTACCTTGGGATGCATTTCTGAAATTCTTAGTATTTGTGTGTGTGTGCCTTTAATCTGACCCATCCCTTAAGATACGGAAGACAAATCTTACTGATTCTTTATTAATTTGTTCTGTGTCATCAGGGAAGGCTACTGATGAATTTGGGTTACTGCATTCCTTGGTTCTGCACAAAGGGAAGCAAGAGAAAATTATCCTTAGGAGGCACAATGTTCAATATCTGGGTTTTGCTTTATTTATTCTGAGTTTTGCCCTGCATGTCAACGTGGCTTATAAAAGGACTCTTTCCTTGCATAATTGATCTCTAAAGTCCTTTCCCCTTTCCCCCCACCATCACCTTGCTTTTCCTTTTAGGACTGGCTGCTCTGGCTTCTTGGTACATGGCATTAGTTGACAAAGGACAGGCGTAATTAATTACCGAGATCCAACACTTTTATTCTCCAGGTGTGTTCTGGGAATGGTGTCTGTTGAGGGATACTACTTTGTAACTGTGCGTTACTTTGCAGAGCTCTGCTGACCATGTGGCTTTCCTTGATTGTTGTGGAACAATTGCGGCGATTTATTTTTCTGCTGGCTGAAGGTTGCCTAATGTGCAGCCATCTCACCGCTTTCCCTTTAAAAGCAGGGCGGCAAAGGATAATGTTTTCATTTGAAGATGGTTTACTGGGTTTTGTATAAAGGTAAAGGTTTCCCCCGCACATTTGTGCAGTCGTGTCCGACTCTAGGGGCCGGTGCTCATCTCCGTTTGTTAGCCAAAGAGCCAGCGTTGTCCGAAGACGCTTCCACGGTCATGTGGCCGCATGACACGCGCGGAACACTGTTACCTACTGTTGGGGTTTGATAAACCCAGGAATTTACTTCTAGATATAAATTATACAGAGAGGCTTGATTTCTAGGTAAAAGGTGAAATATTCTGCACAGTCACCCAATTAGCAGCCATTGTTGTAGGAATGATGTGTCATGTGTGACTCATAACAACAGGTGCTTAGAGTTAGGTTGGGTGTGGTGAATAACGAGAGTGACCTATAATGTGATTGGTCAGGTTCACTATATATGCAGAGACATTCTCATTTCCCATTATTCCCATTTTACCTCGTGAAAGCTGTATCGTTGATGGTGTATCATTTGTTACCTGTGGAAGTGATCTGTAAATACGTATGTATATAAAGTAAATAGGATATTTGATATAACTTCTGTTTGGAGTCTATTTACTGCATAGTACGTGGATCACTGGTGCCTAGGAGAGAGGCAGGCCGCTCCATCTCCGCGTGCTCCCTCTGACACCTACCCACCGAAGTGGTACCTATTCATCTACTTGCATTTGCATGCTTTCAAATTGCTAGGTTGGCAAGAGCTGTATACTTAAGACAAAAAAAACATATGGAAGGCACTGTGTCGAATACCTAATTAAAAAAAAGGACAAGGGAGAAGAAGTCCAAACACATAGGACACAACTATGGTGGCTTGTTTCCAGCTTGCCCCATTTCATAAACTTTGGGCTTTAGCACTGCAGGCGTTGTTTGAAGAGCTCTGCTATCAACGAGAAGGAGATAAAAGAACAGTATGTTTAAAATTGCTAAGACGTTCAGTGAGGGTGTAATCTATGGGCCAGCTGTTGGCTTTTTTTCCCATGCCTGCTTGGGATGCCGAATTGCATAAAAGCTCAGCAGTACAGAGAGGATAGACTGTCTTGGATTACTAGTTCCAGAGGTCCACGGCAGAGGCTGTAGCATGTGCCATGTCTGAATGAAGTGGTATTCTAGTGAATATTCATAATAATATAATCAGTGCACAGTTTTCAAGCTTGTTCTTCTATTAGTCCATTCAGACAATGAGAGTTTTTCTTATCTCTCTCACATTTGAATATTTGGCAAACAGTTTCCATAAAGTGGTGCTATTTGAACAAGTACTGACCTTTCAGTATCAATGTTTAGATTATTCCACTCATTTTCAATTTGTACTTGTTAAAAAATTTCCGTCCTCTTGTTTAATCACTTTAATTAGTATTCCATTTACTGTTGTTTGAGCCAGAGTGCCTTTTGAGTCAAATTTTGTCCCAACTAATAAAATTGCTTGTCCATACTTATCATGAGGATAAACTCATTATAATATTTTTAATAGGTTGTAATGCTGTAAGGAAGGCTTACAGCAATCTGCTTCTTCCTATTACCCTGCCATGCATTGTGGAGATGGCAGAGTAGCTCAAGTGATCATATCTGTGCAATGCTAAATAAATTCTGAATTGCTGGGCAGCAGTAGTCTAAAAGGAACAGAAGATAAAGGGGGCAAATACGAAAAAATGTATTGGGCACATTTTGTATAAGAACAGTAGAATCGTAGAATCATAGAGGTGGAAAGGATCTCAGAAGTCTTCTCGTCCAACCTCCTGCTGTACGTCCACTACAGCATCTTTGAGAGATGACCACCCAGCCTCTGCTTGAAGACCTCTAGTGAAGGAATACTCACAACTTCATGTGGCAACCTGTCTCATTGGCTGACAGCTCATACATTCAGGAAACTCCTCCTGGTGTCTAGCTTTGGACCTATTTCCTTGTGAATTTAAGCCATTTTTTTTCTGGTTCTGCCCTTTGGGGCAATAGAGAATAAATCCACTCCTCCTCCTATATGACAACCATTTGGATAGATATAATTGGAGTTCAGAAGTCCTGCCTTCTCACCATGAACCATTACCAGTTCACCACTTTTTTCTTACGATGGCCTACATTCTTTGACTTTTCTTTTGTTTCTAATATTCTCAGAGAACTCTTTTTGTAGGGTTTTTTTTTGGTATCTCTTTCAAGCTTCAACTCATTCTGAGCTTTATCTTTATGACACAGTTGACTTGCATTCTTCTTTGGTTGTGTGCTCTCCTTCCATTTCCTAAACATGCCCCTTATCCTGTTCAGCATTTTAGAGAGATCTGCATGCATCCATTTCTTCCTATTTCCTTCTTGTAGGAATTGTTTGTGACTGTGTCTTTAGTATCTCATTCTGTAGAATTTTCCATCCTTCTTGGATACTTCTCTCCTTCAAGAATTCAAGCATTGGATGAGCCCCATCGTCTCTTGGAGTTGATCACAATCCACTTTTCTGAAGTCCAGTATGCAGTTCTGACTCTTCTCATTCCATCCTCCCCTGGATATCACAGATTCAGGGATGAAATGACTGCTTTCCCCCAAGGTACTAGTAGCTTTTACTTACTCAACCATTTCTTCGTTATTGGTGAGGAGTATACCCCCTTCTTCTTTTTTTCCACCTTCTGACAGATGAAGTTGTCATCAAGAGAGGACATGAATGTGTTGGACCTCTGACTCTTGGCAGAGTTACATTCCCAGCAGATGTCAGGATAATTGAAATCTTCCATTATTGCTATCTCATGGCTCTTCAAAAGACTGGTCATCTGATGCAGAAAGGCCTCGTTTGTATCTTCTGCCTGCCCAAGCAGTCTGTAATAAATTCCCACAATGATGTCACTTTTGTTTCTCTCTCCTTTTATTTTTACCTCAAATACATACTTCCACTTAGAAATCCAGTTCACCATGTTTATATACTGCAGAACATATGCTTCAGTTCAAATTTTTCCACATATTTCTCAGATCCCATAGATTATGTCTAAGTGAGGTTGACATATGATAAGTAGCTTTCAAGCTAATGCTTATGTAAATGTACTGCATATTTTGGACCCTGTTGCGTATACTGAAAGATCCTTGAATCAGTGGAGTTTGGATCAGTCACAAAGCATCTGTTCTTAACCCTCCTAATGGGGCTATCCTTTTTGTTGAAACTAAGTGACACATTCTGAAGAGTGTTAATGGGGAAAAGAAAAACCAAGCTGTTTAGTGTTTTGGCCAAGTTGTTAACAGGTACCACCTTCTGTGTTAGCCACCCTAGAAGAGTAGAATATCTTCCAAAAGGATATCTCAGATAATAAGCATTTTTGTATTCTTTTTGTTTGGTTTCTTAAGGCCAGCCCTGGTTGGTGTTCAAGTAGCTACGAGGAGATCCCAGGGCCGTTGGCTCAACTAGGATGTCAGAAAAGCTTCCCTGAAGAAGATTGTGGTAGTTGAGCTCAGTTAAAGGATGCATTACATACCAGTATTTCCACCTTATTTTGATTCAAATAATAATCATCAGTGTTTGTTTGCAATTAACCGCAGCCCTATCGCCATTTGAAAGAGGGTCATTATTCAAAAAATAGTGTAAGTTGAGATTGATATAAAAAGTTTTCTTTACATGAAAAAGAAATAAAAGGAAATCACATTTCAGTAAAACACTCTCTCTTGAGCTCGCCTTTGACTATGCTGTGATTCAGTATTGCAGGGAGACATGAGAGCTGTCTTCAGTTATCAGAAGAGCTGTCATGTAGAAGACAGGAATTGTTCAGACTTGTTCCAGAAGACAAGACAAGAAACAATGGGGTTAAATTACGAGAAACTAGATTTTGATCAGAGACCAGGGAATATCTCCAAATGGTAAGAGTTCTACAACAGTGCCTAAGGAAGAGGTGGACTTTCCTTCTCTAGTAATGTTTAAACAGAGGGTGGATGGACATCTGCTGAGGATGCTGTAGTAATGGATTCCTGCACTGAGTAGGAATTTGACTAGATGATCTCCAAGATACCTTCCAACCTTTCATTATGTGATTTTATGATTCATATGTAACATGTATTTTAATTTTGCTGATAATGTAATGACCTATAGTCTAGTCTCTTAACTCCTAGAATATTGGTGGGTTGGCCAATTTCCAGTGCCTCACCACCTCTAACCCTACTGCTACCAATAACAGAGCTGTAAGATCCTTAACACAGAGAGAGTTGTTAACATCTTTAAAGATAGAAGTTATAGCAGGTGACAGTACGTTGCTAACTTGGCTGAACTTGAAAAACTTCATCAGAGTTAAACCTGGTTAATACTTGGATGGGAGATCACCTGGAAATCCCAGGGATGTAGGTTAGGTTAGGAAATTGAACAACATCCTGTACAGAGGTCAATAAAACTACATGTATTTGTCTGTATCATCACCAGGAGTCAAGTTCAACTTAGGGTTTTATTAACTTTTCTTTTTAATCAAAGATAAAAATAATAAAGCTCCACAAAAAGAAACTTATTGATGCATGATTTCAGGAATGAAATGCAGTGCTTCGAACCAGCGTTTTTGGATGGTGGAACAACCAAGCCATGTATGTATGGCCCAATGTCCTTACCTTCCCTGATTGCTTTCAACCTACTTGGCTTTTTAAACATTATAAGTTTTGTTGGTTTACTATCTGATTGCTAAGGAGATTCCATAGTTAGGAGCTCCTAGTGAACAAAAAGAACTGGTGGAATTTCCGACTCCAGGCTTGGCTGCCAGCTCGACCGGTCAGGTTTCTCAGAGAGCTGAGAACTGACTGAATTTTCCTTGCTTGCAGTGGATTGCAGAAGTTGTGGACCACTGAAGTTTTTTCCCCTGAAGAAGGGGAAACCAGAAGATTGCTCGTGGGGCCATTGGAATTGCCTACCCTTGTTTTTTCTGTAGTTTCCACCGCGGGAAAAGCAGGGTAAGTGCAAGGGAAATGGCCGAGAGATATCTGGCTCTCGCAGGGAAAACAAGTCTCTTTGAAGAGACACAAGAGCACACAGCCGCTTTTAGATCACTTTAGGAATTTTTTTTTTAGATTAGAATATTTTTGGAATCTAAGATCTATCTTTTGGACTTTGTTTAAAATGTTGGCTAATTTTGTGCTTTCTTTGCTATAACTGATTCTGGTGGAAGTTTGATGGATTCTACATTTGCAACATAATGAAACGTCTGTATTTTTTTTTACCTTTCTTTTGTATTAGAGGGATTTAAGAGACTTTGTTTGTAATTCTTCGCTTGATAAACTAATTGACAATCTACTTTTTGAGAAACTGTTTGTTTGGATTAAGCAGCCTGCAACTTGAAGAACAAAAACGCAGGGGAACGTTTGTAAATTCCTTTTCTCTTTTTCTCTCTATATTCCTATAGAGTGGATTTTGTTTCACTTGGAATGTATTTTTTATTTCTCCTTTTATAAACTGTTTGAAATATAGCTCCCTCCTGTATTTTGGATTATTGGAATATTTTTTTTTAATTTTATTTGATAGACTTTGCTGGTAATATTCCATGAACAGACCAACTATTGTTTTGACTAGAAAAATCTGAAGGTCATAGAAGCGGGATGGTTTTCGCAGCTGCAATTCAACTTCTTTCAGGGATTAGAAGGTCACTGGAATTATTATTGATATCTTTGCAAGACCAAGAGAAAGAAAAACAAAAAATAGAATCTGAAACAGGAAAGAAAAACGTTTTTGAAATAGAAGAGAAACAGGAGGAGGGAATTTTAAATATATTAGTCCAGAAAAATATTCGAAAGGCTGTATATTATAATTCTGGTATAAAAATCTTATGGTTGTGGAGACAGGGAGAAAATTTGAGTATGCAATTAGTTAGATACTGTGAAATATGTGGAAAGGGAGAGAAAATTGCTCTGATACTCTACATGAGACATAGAAAAAAGCAGGCTGTATATTGTAAACTTGACTTTGCATATTATGAATTTGGCATAACCTAAACACAAGATTCAGTATCATGACTGGGATACAAGGTTAATGAAAACATGGATTTGGATTGTATATTTGCGAACTTGCCATTGACTATAAGTGATATTTTAAATGTAAAACATAAGGCTAAACACAATATAAGCTGACATTATAGATTATTGTTTAAGATAATGATATGACGAGATGGTGTATATTGCGAATTTGCCATTGAGTATTGCGATTTTGGCATAACCTAAACAGAAGATAACAGAAACTGTATGGATATATAAAGATTAATGAAAACATGGGCTTGGATTGTATATGAGAAACTGTATGGATATGTAAAAAAAGTGATATTCTAAATGTAAGATATAAGGCTAAATATAAATATAAGTTGATATTATAGATTATTGGGTTTTTTTTTGGATGATGAGATGTAATTAGAATGATGGTTATTACAGGATGACATCATGTATGAATATGTATGTATGAATATTATAAAAATTGGTACATTAGGTATTAGGTTAAGTGATATGATAGGTTATGTATTTAGTTTAAATGGATACTATCACAAGAAGTGGAAATTATAGATGGAAATATGTTAGGTTATGTACTAGTGGAATATATAAACATAATATGAATAGAATATATTGTAGTTTATTAGAAGTAAATAAGGCTTTTATTTGTTATACTAATTGGACTTTATGGAAGAGATAAAAATGCATTAATGAACATTTAACATTTAATTACTACTTCAAAGAGTGGAAGCCAAAGATGGATTATTGGGGGATAGCAAGAAAGGTGAAACCCATATGAAGATCAGAAGATTGGATTATAGAAATCAAAAGGCACATGACAAAGAAAAGTTCCTGTGTATTGTATGAAAGACTGACATTTAAAATTAATTATTGTATTTTAAGTTCAAAGATAGATTGGAGGGCATCTATTTTCTATACTTTCTTTGTTTATTATTTCTTGACTTCACTTTTTCTTTATCTTTTTCTTTATTTTGTATTTCTATTTCTATTTCTCTTTTCTATTCTAACTTTTAATATGTATTGTAAAACTTAATAAAATTATTATAAAAAAAAAGAACTGGTGGAATTTCCCATAATATCTTGGCAGGTAAAGTGAAATCAGGCTACAACTCTTGAGTGCAATTCCAAATGTCATGCTTTCTCTACTGGCTTGTACTGTGTCCTAGGAAGGTATGGTCAGTGACTGTAAGATGTGATAATACACTGGAAACTTATGGGAAGCCTGACTCATTAGCTTGGTTGCGTTTGGAGACTGTGTTGGCCAGGCTTTAGCCTTGTAGATTACTCCATGGAAAGAGTCAGAAAATTTATGAGGATGACGCATAACAGAGTAAAAACAAATAAGATCATAAACCAGTCTTTGCTTGCCTTTATACAGTCTGGGATTTCATCCATTAGAATTGTTGACATTTAAAGGATCCCTGCGAGGAGAGTGGGAAGAGCAGGTTTTTGAATGTCTGGTTTTGATATTTCAAACAGCAGAAAGTTAGGGAACTGGTTGAAACTAAAAGAGGTCTTTATTACCTTAATTTTTTCATGGCCTGCAAAGATTTGTTAATACTGATGCTCAGAAGTATGTCTGAATGCTAGCTCTGTCTTAATATTGACAACAGAGTAGCCTCTGTTGATGCTACCTCCCCATTTGTCATTTAGTTAATTAGAGTGTTCTTTAAAGAATAATAGGCCCAAATGAGCAGATCTGTCTTGTGTTGAACTGCCTAGCTGCAGTTTTGCTCCTACACAATGTAGTCTTTTTTATTATTAAATTTTGACTCATATTAATGAAGTGTTCATATGTGGCTTAAAATATAAATGCATGTAATTGAAGATCAGGTGAGCAGTTTGTGATCCAACAGAATTTGGGAAAAGGTTGCCACTGTTTTTGTTCTTGAATAGACTTTGTGTCCCTCAACTTGCCAGAGGGACAGTGTCTTTCAGTTGCAAGAATGTATTGTTAGAAGGTACCAACTGGAAGCTGTATTCTTAATGTATGCTGTATTTTTTATAAGAACTTTATTATTTTCAAAGTATATTTAAAATACAAAGTAAAAAGTATAGAAAAGATAGAAAATAGAACTAATGAAAAAAGAAAAAACTATAAAAATGTAAATAGACAGAAAACAGAAACGGAAAGTGACTTCCGACTTTCTCCAATACAGATATGAATACATTTACAAATATAATCTCTTACCATTAGTTAAACCATAATGACATTATTTCTATTAAAACAAACCATTTAATCACTAAAACCCAAAAACAAAATTTCATTTTTTTCTACCACAAGCAAGTGCTCTAAAAGTGGTTGCCAAATAGATATAAATCCAGAAACAGAATGTTCTCTTATTAATACTGTTTGTTTAGCCATTTGAGCCAAATCCATTAATTTGACAATCCAATCTTCAACTGTAGGTATTTGTGGATCTTTCCATCGTTGTGCGTATAAAAGTCTTGCAGCTGTAATCATGTATAAAAGCAAAACTCCATGTTGTTTCTTTAACTCCTTTTCCATCAAACCCAGAAGAAACAGTTCTGGGGTTTTTTTTGTATATTAACTTTAAGAATCTTTTGAATACATATTTGATCCCAGAACTTTTTAGCCTTCTCACAGGTCCAGCAGAGATGATAAATGTTCCCTTACCCTGTAAACATTTCCAACAGACATTAGTTACACCATCATACATTTTTGACAGCTTATTGAAGGTTAAATACCAACGATACATCATCTTATAAAAAGTTCTCTTTTAAGTTATAATTCAAAGTGAATTTCAAACCTTTATTCCACATATTTTCCCATTGCTCCAACTTAATATTATATCCAAAGTTCTTAGCCCATTTAATCATACATTCTTTGACCTGTTCATCTTCCAAATTCATCTGTAACAAGATTTTGTACATTTTAGTAATAACATGTTCATCATGTACACAAAGTTCCATTTCAAACTGAGTTATTTCATTAACAAATTTGTAATTCTTTTTATCCACTTTGAAATGTTCTGACAATTGTACATAGGTGAACCATGTAAAACCTTCCAACTCTAACATTTCCCTTGTTTTGAGTTTTGGTTCACCATCTTTAAAGTTCAACAAGTCTTTATATTTTAACCAACTTATTCCACCCACATTTTCTCTTCTAACAAATGCTTCTTGAGGTGACAACCATAGTGGTATATTAGGAGACAATCTTACCTTATATTTATTCCAGATTCTCAGTATGGCACTCCTAACAAAATTATTTTTAAAATCCTTATTAATTTTAACTTTATCATACCATAAGTAGATGTGCCACCCGAATCTTAATTCATGTCCTTCAAGCTGTAGTAGTTTCTTATTTTCCAAAGTAATCCATTCCTTCATCCAAAGCAAACAACAAGCATCAAAATACAATTTCAAATTAAAGTAAAGGTAAAGGCCCCCCCCACACATTTGTGCAGTCGTTTCAAATTAGGCAGACCCAGATGTATGCTGTTTTGAGCTAGGTAAAGGATTCTGGTGAGTAGCTGCCAGCTTTGCCTTCCCATGTCCCCGGGTCTAGATGAAGACTTGATGCATATTGGGTTAGGAGGGATTTGAAACAGAATTTTGGAATTCAGTCATGGAGAGACCATGGAGCTCTTCTCCTTTGAGATGCCACTTGCAGCAAGCTTCTGAAAAGTACCAAGGTACTTGGCTAAGTAGCTGGATAACTAATTTTAAAATGTTATTTTTCCCCACAATTAGAGCATGACATACAAAGCTTTGATGGCCATTGATCTCACTAGGGTCTAAAAGAAAAGTTGTCATTCATCTAAGATACATGTCTATTGTGTGGTGCTCAACACTACAGCAACAACAAACTCTCATCCCCTGTTGCCTGAAACTTTTGCTTTAGGAGATTCCATTGTGAGTGTCCCTAACTAGAAAATTTATGGGATATTCCAGCCTATGGCATTAGAACAGTGTAGAATGTTTAATCCCTGGTCACTCAGGGTATATAGTTAAAAAAGAACCAAGGAGCCAGTAGCATTAATATGTTCTGATTTTGTGTTCCTTCATTGTTGTAAACTTTGCAGTATTATTGTGGCATACAGAAACTTGTTGAATTGCCTTCCCTGATCTTTCTAGCCAGGCACTGTACTATGTAACTGGCTAAAGTTCTTCAAGATTGCTTTTCAAGCCCAAGAACACAAGGACAGCTCCAGCAAGGTATGACATCTACTTTTCCATGGCATTTTCTAACTTCGAGTATAAAAAAGGCATGAAATCAGTGTATACATTTCAACTCAAATAAATATTCTGTGATATTGCAATTAACTGTAGTTTTCAGGCAAGTGAATGGCCAGTGTGAATGTAGAAATACATTTATTTTCTCAGTGAGCAGATGATGATTAAAGCATATCAACAGCTGCTACGAGTGCTAGTTGACGAAGACACCTTGCTTCCTCTCCAATGAATGGGGAGACTCTCATCTACAGCTGTTGAGGGTATAAGGTATCAGTTTGAGGGCCAAGGATGTAAATGTGTTTGCTTACCTGTATTTCTAACATGATAAATATGAGTTTAATGGCTCGATTGTATGATGAATGGAGTAGCTTTTTAGAGGTTCCCTTCCTGAAGTCCAGTTATAGCTCCATATTATCCAAATATTCAGTTTATATAATAAAACAAGTAAAAAAGCAAGAAAAACTACTTGGTTGAAAATTTAAAAACAGTCCACTACAAATAATAATAAAGAATAATTCCAATCTGTCCTGTGAATAAGTGCGAATTCTATTAACCCTTTTGTAGTAACTAAGTATAATAGAACAGTGGCTATTTATTCTGAGTGAGGACAGAAATGAGTTCCGTAGCCCATCCTCCAATCTGATGCCTTCCAAAGCAATGGCCATGCTGGGTGACCACCTGTTACCCCAGCACATTTGGAGTACTCATAACTAAAAGAGCTGCAGTTACTATTATGGATTATCTTTGGTTTCAGTTTTAAAAAAAATGCATTTATAAAAACATTTTTCTTCTCTAGTTACGTAGCTTGATTGCTTTGGAGGCAATAGATGAGTGGATATTTTAAGACTGCAGTTAGAACTACAGCAACTGTCTGTTATGCTAAACAAATGAGGAAGTATGGAGTTCCTTGTTCCATTCATCAGTCCTCTTGGTAAATGGGGAAATGTATGCCTGCCGTGGAAGGGTTTGCTCCTATTTTAGTGCTGCCGTTGTAATTTGGCTGGGATGGGGATGGAAGCAGGAAACGTGTGAATGAGGACGTATTCTGCTGTCCATCAGAAGTGCATACCTTAGGGTGGACGAGATCAGGTTCTTCTGGTAGACCTCTGAGTGACTTGCATTCAAACCAGCAAGGGTTTCCAGTTCTTAGTTTCCTGTCCCTCCTCCCCACCTCCAAAATTGGGTTGCTGACAGAGGACACTGGTGGGAGACCAGATGTGGACGGTTCTACCAAAGGACCTGTAAGCTCTGTTTGGCTGCTGATCACAAATTCATGGCTGAGCATATGCTCAGAGGCAATCTGTGCCCTCATTCTTAGCCTTTGCAGCACAGATGCTTATTTGCACCTGGATCCATTGGGCAGAAGTAAAGATCCTGCAAGCTCAAGCTTGTCTACCCCTGCTTTCAAGAACATAGTATGGGGCTCACTATGCACCAGACAACCCATCTTACAACCCTACAACAAGCCTCGTCTGTAAGTATCCTTTTGAAATGTAACTAATTCTAATGACTGCAGCTCTAAAACTAATTACTGCAGTTCTGGCACAAAAAACAAATACAGCAATCTAATGTATAATTTGGGCTGAGGCTAAGCACATAGCATAAGGTTTAGGGTAACACTGCGGATGCATTCCCTCCCTGCTGCAATTTGGACATCGAACCCCAAAGCCACAACTCTCTTACCTACCCGCTCAAGCAGAATCTTTTCTGTCTGGAGGCAATTCGGGGTTGAATCTGCGGGTTATTGAGGGATGGGCATTGAGGAACATATGTACATGTAGGGATGAGCTCCCTGTTTCTATAAAGAGGTGCAGTCTGGAAAATTATATAGGTTATTAACTGATCCTGCCAAAGGATTGCAATTTTCCCCCCAACTCCTACTGTGAAGAGACAGGGAGGTTGCAAAAGGTGTTTTGGTTTAGACACATGAAATCTATATCATTTTACACACACACACACACACACACACACACACACACACACAATTTTTTAAACGTTTAGTCATTGATGTAAATTCAGGCAAAGGCTCTTTTCTAACTGCAGCCTGTACATGATGGAATTTGCTCACAAGAGAGAGTTCCCTTCCTTCCAGCCATTACATTCAATCAGTTTAACAATCAGTGCACTTTTAATCACTGAAGCATAATTTGGCTGAGATCTTACTTATTCACAGTTCTGTCTCTTATATTGCTCTGTGTGATTTTAATTGTAATTATTGCATTTGCCGCGTTTTGGCCGCTTGACTTTTTATATAATTCTACGTGCAGAAACGTGATAATAGAGCAACTTGTTAATTATTCAGGCAGTGTCTTATGTACACACAGTCCCCAAATGATGGAAAAATGACTGGAGCAACCACCAATGTCCAGGCACACCACTGTTTTGGAGCATAGGACGCTGAAAGAAAGGAAGGAGGCTTTCTGGGCAATGGGGCTGCAAAGGTTGTGGAAAAGACTGAGTGAGGATAGGAAAATCAAGGCTCTTTGGCTTAGCAGAGTCTAGGATAGGCAACAGGAGGGAGCCACAAGCTCATCTGAACAGAGTGTCTTTGGGTGGCATTTTTTTTGTAGTCTTAGGTGACCTCATGTGCTGGGCTGAGATAGTCCAGTTTTCAAAGAAATAATTGTTTAAGCAGTTGACACTTTGTCCAATCTTAGCAAGTTACTTCCTTTTATTTGGAGGGAGGTTGGGGGCATCTCTTTGGTGTTCAGCTGGTACCCTGATGCCTTTGGGTGCTGTGTTGCCCATCTCCAGCATAAGAGACAAGTGAAAAGCAAAGCCTCACTAAGTCAAGCAGGTTAATGGATCATTACATGCCTGGAGCAAAAAGGACATTTTGGGAACCAATGGGACACCAGGAACTGAACCCAGATTCTAGACACCCCAAAGCAATTTCCTAACCACTGAGCCACAAAGTAGTAGACAAACACCAAACTAATTGATTAAAATCTAAAGGAACTTCAGGCTATTTCTTTTTTCCACAGGCAAAAGATAATGGGTTTGAACTTAGGGTAGAAAAAGAGGAGAGCTCCTCCCATAAACTCACCTAAGATAATGAAGAGTTGCTATGTGGGCTAATATTTATTTATTTAATTAATTCTTATCCCACCTTTATTATTTTTATAAATAACTCAAGGCGGGGAACATGCCTAATACTCCTTCCTCCTCCTCTTTTCCCCACAACAACAACCCTGTGAGGTGAGTTGGGCTGAGAGAGAGTGACTGGTCCAAGGTCACCCAGCCGGTTTTCATGCCTAAGGCGGGACTAGAACTCACAGCCTCCTGGTTTCTAGCCCGTTGCCTTAACCACTAGACCAAACTGGCTCTCAGCCTGACTCTTGGATGGGACCCAGCCTCCTTACCAACAACTTCCATGATCAATTACTCTTCTGCTCTTTGGCCTCTTAGGTGAGACCACATAAAGCCTCTTAAGGCAATAGGACCTATCAGTTTGGTGTGCCTTAAGAGTCCTTCCCCCTTATAGTATAAGGGACTTCTTTAGGATGAGAGGGGAGGGGCTGCTGGCTCTGTGCCCATCAGGCCCCCACCTGCATTGTCAAAGTCTCATCCCGAAGCCCTCTGAAATCCTGTCTACAACTCCCTAGCAACAGGAAGTAAGAAGCCTTGGTACAAAGGAATCCTGAGAGGGATTAGCAGCCAGTCATTTTGGCAGGGTTCCTGTGCCTTAGATATTGGTCTAACAGATGACAGTTAAGGTATCCTTATTGCATTATTTTCTGGTAGCTCTGTTTAACAGCAACTTTGTGTGTTGCAAGCCAGGGATGATGAAACAGAAGCTGCAAGGTGTAGATCTAAGTGCCAGGAACAGCTGGAAGCATCCAGGTGTTGGTGTTGGTACTGGGATTTCCATATGATCTTCACAGTATGGAATGAGGGAATGGATTTACTCTCTTTTTTTGGGTGCCACAGTAGCCGTGGGGAGTAGTAGAAAACAGGAACTAGTCTGTTTCAGTCCTCTGTCGTTATTTATGCCTTGGATTAATCTCTCTTTCTCCCCTCATCTTCAGCATGAAGGTAATGGAAAGAAAGCAATGATAGTGGGCTATGTATCCCTTTTCTCTTTGGTGTGGGTGTGTTCTGGAATTTGATATGCACACTACTTCATTGGCCAGCAGCGACAGTAGTTAGAATGGCATTATCTAGCTTTTGATAATACAGTCTTGCTTTCTTAGAACTGTGTCTTCTTTGCCAGTAGGGAGGGGGGGAAAGTATTAATGTTACCGAGATACAGTATTCACATTTGGAGAACGGAAGGTACAGTATTCACATGGGAAGGCACATTGCAGCAGCAGCAGCTCCTCACCTTAGCTTTCTAGGCAGAGAAGTGTTAGCGTGAACATGTTTCTGAGAGTTCTGTGGACAGGGTTGCTTCTACACCCTCTGTGTCATAGTTTCCAAATTTCATAGGGTGCTCCTTGGAGCATGAAGTATGTAAGACATGGAGCTATGGAATATGACCCTTAATGAACCCCATTATTTATCCTGATCTACCTTGGAAAGATAAGTCACACCATACCCAATGTCCCAAGAAATGCATATTTACTAAAATCACAATATACAATAAGAAGGCATAACCTTTATGTGTAATCTCTGATAACTGTCTTACCAAGGGATTTTGAATTGATATGGAGCAGTGTATTAGGCTCAACTAGTAACCTATGGCTGCGAGAGCTGGACCATAAGGAAGGCTGAGCGAAGGAAGATAGATGCTTTTGAACTGTGGTGCTGGAGGAAAATTCTGAGGGTGCCTTGGACTGCAAGAAGATCAAACCAGTTCAGACTCCAGGAAATAAAGCCAGACTGCTCACTTGGGGGAATGATATTAAAGGCAAAACTGAAGTACTTTGGCCACATAATGAGAAGACAGGATACCCTGGAGAAGATGCTGATGCTGGGGAAAGTGGAAGGCCAAAGGAAGAGGGGCCGACCAAAGGCAAGATGGATGGATGATGTTCTGGAGGTGACGGACTCGACCGTGGGGGAGCTGGGGATGGTGATGGCCGACAGGAAGCTCTGGTGTGGGCTGGTCCATGAAGTCACGAAGAGTCGGAAGCGACTGAATGAATAAACAACAAATTAGGCTCAACCTTGAACTAGTGACCTGTTACCTTTTTTGAATTTTTGAACAGAACGATAAGATGTGAGGCATGAGACCAACACAGTTCCCTCTGAGATGTCAGGAGGTGGGGATGTGTGGAAGGAATGCTTAAAACTTTCCTTGTGCATCAAACAAACTGCCACAAAGGCTGTAAAAAACAAAGAGCTGTATATGGCAGACAGCTGAATAATTACTAGCTAACCTATTCATTTTCACTTAGTTTTTCACTAACCTATTCACATTATCACAACTTGGGTGGCAGGTAATTATCTTTGCAGCTCCATAGATACTGGAAGGAATGTGTGATCATTTAATTTATGTATTTATTTATTTATTTATTTTCCTTGCTGAGCACAAATACACCATTATGAGTAAATCCAAAGGTTCCCTTCTAGCCCTCTTATTTCTCCAATAACCTTTTGATGAGATAAGGACAGTCCTGGGTCTTCCAGGAGGGTTCATGGCTCAGCTGGAACATGAATCAGGATCTTATCTAGCTCTCCAGATACCATACTGCACTTGTTCTCAGTGTTATAAAAATTATAAATATATACTTTGGAGTCCTTGGTGTTCTCTGAGCCTTGTTGTTTTCTTGCAGACGTTTCATTGCCAGACTAGGCAACATCTTCAGTGCAAAAAGGGAGTGGGACTTGCTCTCTGTTTATATATCGTGGCTTCTCCTGATGGAGCTGTTGTTCTCTCCTTGGGAGTTACTTGATTGGGCTGTTGTTTGCTGCTTGGTTGATTGACTGAGTTAATAGTTCCTTGATTAGGGTATATTGTGCTGTTTGATTGTTCCTCTTGTGCTAATTCTCGTGTTAATCTTTGCATATCTGGGTATTGATTGCTGGCAAGGAGGTGTTCTGGTCTTTTGGCTTTTCTATTGTCTCTTATGAATTTTATGTAAATGTTGTTTACCTCTATGTGTCTGGGAGAACAACACCTCCGCCAACACAAGCAGGACAAGCCATGATATATAAACATATATATATATATATATATATCTGTTACATATATATATATATATATATATATATATATATATATATACACACACACACACACACACATATATATATAAACATATATATATATATCTGATATATATATATATATATATATATATATATATATATATAAAAACAGATATATATATATCATGATATATAAACTTCTTTTGGAAAGGACTGCCTGAACAAGAACGACAAATACATGGGGTAGGCTTTGCTATCAAAAACGACATTGTGAAGCTCTTGTCAGAAGTTCCCACTGGGATTAACGAACGACTCTCAACTCTGCGAATAAAACTCGCCAAAAACCAACAGGCAACTATCCTAAGTGCTTACGCACCAACACTAGATGCAGATGAGGATATCAAGGAAAATTTTTATACCCAGCTGGACACCATCTTATCAGAGATACCAAAGGGGGATAAAATTATCCTCCTGGGCGATTTCAATGCAAGAGGTGGGTGTGATTTTGATTTGTGGCCAGGGATCATTGGGAAAGAAGGAGTTGACAACAGCAACACGAATGGAATCTTACTTCTGACTAAATGTGCAGAGCATAACCTTGTCATTACTAACACACTCTTTCGCCAGAAAAATAAATTTAAAACATAATGGAAGCACCCACGGCCGAAGCACTGGCATCTTTTAGATTATGTAATTGTCCGTGCTAGAGATCGCCGTGATGTACTTCTCACCAGAGCCATGACGAGCGCCGATGACTGCTGGACAGACCATCGATTAATTCGATCCACGATGGCCATAAAGATTGTCCCTCATCGTAGGCTCCAAGGAAGAAAACCAAGGCGTAAAATGAATACACTGGCCCTTCAAGATCCTATTAAACGAGCTTGCTTTCAATCAACTCTCAAGGAACACCTGCCTATGGAACTTCCTGAAAATGTTGAGGAACACTGGACTAAATTGAAGACTTCTATTATTTCAGCCTGTGAACAAACTATCGGATACCAGACTAAGAGACATCAGGACTGGTTTGATGAGAACGATAGTGAGATTGAACATATTATTGACAAGAAAAGGAAAGCCTTCCAGATATGGCAAAAAGATATTAACTGTGCCGTTAAGAAAAAAATCTACGCCAGTGCAAAGGCAGAAGTCCAAAGAAGAACTAGAGAACTTAAGAACATATGGTGGATAAAAAAAGCCCAAGAAACCCAACATTTTGCAGATGCTCATGATGCACGGGGCTTTTTTAATGCCATAAAGGCCATCTATGGACCAACAAACCATGGTACAAATCCCTTACGCTCAGTAGATGGTGCTAAACTTCTAAAGGACAAAGAGTCTATTGCACTGCGCTGGAAAGAGCATTACTACAATCTCCTTAATCATCACTCTACTGTGGCTGATGAAGTCGTCTTGCAAATCCCGCAAAAACAAATAAGAGATGAGCTTGCAGTACCCCCTAGTTTGGAGGAAGTCAGTAAAGCCACTAAACAAATGAAAAATAACAAAGCTAGTGGGCCTGATGGGATTCCTGCTGAAGTCTTTAAAGAAGGCGGGCCTGAACTTACACAACAACTTTATAAGCTCATCGAAAAAATCTGGATGAGGGAGGAGATTCCAGCAGACTTTAGGGATGCCATAATTATCACTCTCTTTAAAAAGGGTGATAGAACAGACTGTGGAAACTATCGAGGCATCTCCCTTCTAGCCACAGCAGGCAAAATCCTGGCAAAGATCATTGCAAACCGTCTCCTATCTGTATCAGAAGACATCCTCCCTGAAACGCAAAATGGCTTCCGCCCTTCCAGGGGAACAGTGGATATGATCTTCACTGCACAACAGCTTCAAGAAAAATGCAAGGAGCAAAACCGCCCTCTGTACATGGCGTTTATTGATCTGACTAAAGCTTTTGATACTGTAAATCGCACTGCTCTCTGGACCATCCTTCTGAAAATCGGATGCCCTGATAAATTTGTGAACATCGTGCGGTTACTCCATGACGACATGATGGCAACAATCCTGAATAACAATGGCTCTCAAAGCGATCCATTTAAAGTGGAATCCGGCGTTAAACAGGGATGTGTTATTGCTCCAACCTTATTCGCTATCTTCATCGCTATGATTATACACCTTGTTGAAGAGAAACTTCCTACTGGTGTAGAAATTATATATCGAACAGATGGAAAGCTTTTTAATCTTAGTAGGCTGAAAGCAAAAAATAAGGTAATTGCAACTTCTGTTATAGAACTTCAATATGCTGATGATAACGTAGTCTGTGCACACTCCGAGGAAGATCTTCAAACTATCCTAAACATCTTTGCAGAAGCATATGAAAAACTCGGCCTCTCGATTAACATTAAAAAAACCAAAGTGCTTTACCAGCAAGTTTGAACCAATCCCTCTGCAGCGCCATCAATCCAGCTTAAAGGTGTGTCACTAGAAAATGTCGATCACTTTTCTTATCTAGGCAGCCATCTATCTACAAAAGACGACATCGACGCTGAAATTCAGCATCGCCTGAGCTCTGCGAGTCTAGCTTTCTCCCGAATGAAGCGTAGAGTGTTTGAGGATCGGGGCATTCGCAGGGAGACCAAAATGCTTGTTTACAAAGCCATTGTACTACCAACCCTTCTGTACGCCTGTGAAACATGGACCCTCTACAAACGCCACCTCCAACTTCTTGAAAGATTCCATCAACGCTGCCTCCGAAAAATTCTGCAAATTACTTGGGAAGATAGGCGGACTAATGTTAGCGTATTAGAAGAAGCGAAAACCACCAGCATTGAAACAATGATCATCCAACATAAACTTTGCTGGACCGGTCATATTGTTCGAATGCCTGACCATCGTCTTCCAAAGCAGCTACTTTACTCCCAAATTAAGAATGGAAAACGGAATATTGGTGGACAGCAAAAGAGATTCAAAGATACTCTCAAAGCTAATTTTAAAAAATGTAATATCAGCATTGAGAACTGGGAAGCCCTAACTCATGAGCGTTTCAATTGGAGGTCATCCTTTATTAATGGCGCTATGGACTTTGAAGAAGCACGAGTACAGGGCGAAAGGGAGAAAAGAGCTAAGAGGAAGGCACGTCAGGCAAACCCTCATCATGACCGTCTCCCACCCGGAAACCTACGCCCTCATTGTGGGAGGTTGTGCGGATCCAGAATTGGCCTTTATAGCCACTTACGGATCCACCGTTAAAATTTTACCTTTGGAAGACAATCTTACTTGGCTACGAGTGATCGCCAATGATGATGATAAACAGAAAGCAAGTCCCACTCCCTTTTTGCACTGAAGATGTTGCCTAGTCTGGCAATGAAACGTCTGCAAGAAAACAAGGCTCAGAGAGCCCCAAGGACTCCATAGTTCAACCCTGAGCTACAAATATTCTCTTTAAATATATACTTATGTGTGTGTGTGTGTGTATAACTTTTTGCCACTTGGGAGGGAGAGAGTTCTTGTCAGATACCTCCTCAGTCCTGTCAAGAATTTCTGGCTACATGATGCTATGTAGCCTGTTTGGAGGCATGCTTTGAGAAGCAGCCCAGTAAATCTGCTGCTCAGATGCTCAGGATATTGCATCTTTCAAGGTTTGTGCATCATGATTGCCAGCAAAGCAGATGTCCTTCAGAGTCCAAGTGGACTCTATAATGGGTGCAGAATGCTGGACTAGGCCTGGGGAGGCCCAAATGCAATTCTTTCTCAATTATGAAGCTCATTGGAACACTTTCAATCTTTACTCAATTCTGCTTTTTCCAGTCCAGTGTCCTCTGAAAGCTGGGCTCTTTTATCTCCCTTTCCTTAGGTTGATCCAGCAAGCTGAGGGAGATAACCAAAGTCCCATGTATTTAGAACAAAATAAATGAAGAATCAAACGATATTAATCAAATGAAGAATTGCAGTGTGATTGACAAAACTTATGATAAATAGTGAATCAGAAGTTGTTCAATGAGTAATCAGTGACAAATCAGGAAAAGTATATTAAATTCTAACCCTTGCTATTTCCAGTATTAATTTCCATTACCAGTGTTCAGCAGTCATACTTCACCATTTACAACATTCAAGCATAATGAAAAATATATCTACGATTCCAGTGAAGATGTAAAACTCTTAGTTGATTTTCAAGTTCAAATAAAAATGCCAAGAACCAAGAGAAAAGTTAGGAAAGTTAAGAAAAGGAAGATATTCTGAAGAAGAAAAAAATTCTTTGTCAGTGGAAGGGTTTCAAAGAGTACAGGTAGTCCTCACTTAATGACCATTTGTTTAGTGACAGTTCAGATTTACGACGGAGCTGAAAAAAACAACTTACAACCAATGCTCACACTTAAAACCATCTCAGTGTCCCCGTGGTCACGTGATCACAATTTGGGCACTTGGCAACCGGTTCACATTTATGACCATTGCAGCATCCTGTGGACACGTGATTGCCATTTTTGACCTTCCTGGACGGCTTCTGGCAAGCAAAATCAATGGGGAACTGTGTGATTAACTTAACGACCACGTGATCAGCTTAATGACCGTGGTGATTCGCTTAATGACCACCGCAAAAAAGGCTGTAAAATCAGGTTGGATTTGCTTAATGACCACTTCACTTAGCAACCAAAATTCCAGTCTCAAATTGTGGTGGTTAAGCGAGGACTACCTGTAGCATGGCCTGATTCTATCTTGGGGGAGAGGCTGAAGAACTGGAGTTAGAAATTCAGGGGTATGTTCCCAGGCCTCTTTTGACTGTATCAGCATTTATTTATTGGTTCAGTCCAGATGTTGCTAGGCTCTGCCGTCCTCTGTTCTTCACTCACAGCATCTAAAAGTGCTCAGATGAATATGCTAGGGACTGCAGCTCTTGGATTCTCTGTACCGATATGGACCTCAGCCATGCTAGCTGAGGCATTATGGGAACAGGAATCTCAGCTTATCTGGAGGTGCCAGCTTGGGAAAAGTTGGTTGTGACGAAAATATACGTGGTGGGAGGGGTAAGAACTATGCTGCATCTTGAGTTTCTGGAGAAAAAGGGAGATATGTGGAAGGAAGGAATACTTTTGTGTAGATTTGCCACTTCTGCCTTGAAAGTGTAAATCTCCAACTTGCATGTATGACGTTCATTTCCTATATTATTCAGTTTTTTAATATTTATATGATTGTTATGGGGGGTGTGATGGCTCAGTGGTTAAGACGCCAGGCTTGTTGATTGGAAGGTCGGCAGTTTGAGACCCGAGCGCCGCGTGACGGAGTGAGCTCCCGCACTCGCCCCAGCTCTTGCCAACCTAGCAATTCGAAAGCATGCAAATGCAAGTAGATGAATAGGTACCACTTCCGTGGGATGGCATTCCACGAGCGTCATGCCAGCCACATGACCGCAGAAGCGTCTTCGGACAGCGCTGGCTCTTCGGCTAAGAAACGGAGATGAGCACCGGCCCCTAGAGTCGGACACGACTGTGCAGGGGAAAACCTTTACCTTACCTTATGATTGTTACGATATTTTTCTCTGCTAAAGTATATTAAAACATTGGATAGTCTGTAGGGGAAAGAAGGTTGTTTTGTTGCCATGGGCTTTACATAGCTCTCCTTCTGGCAACTATAACTTTTGGCAAGTCACTTGAGATTTTTTTCCTGCTCTTTCGCTTTTCCTAGGGGATCTGCTGCCTTAACGTTACAGCACAAAGGGGCTTACAAGTAATATTGCCGCTTTTTGATTAAGTGAAACTCTACCTGGCCTGCACAAAAGGGGCAGTTATACCCGCACTAAAGTGTACATCTATTTTATTTCTGTGCTTCCCTGCATTTAATGCAGGTGGCGTTTCCTTGCCCTCTACTGCATCCTTTGGCTTTTAAAATAGTTCCAAGTTGCAGGGCATGAAATTCAATTCTTCATGGTGCCAACAGTTCCTTTGCATCTCTTCCCCTCCCTCAGTTTTCTTTTATCTACAAATCTGCCAGGATGGCTTACAAGGCCCTTTCTAGAAAGGGCTGGTCTCACTGTGAACATTTCAGGCCCGTGTTCCTGTTCCTGCCTTCCTGACAGGTTTGCCTTGAAATTGTTAGTTTGTTAGCCTCAGCTGGCACTTGAGGTTGTTTTTTAAGCTACTTTCAAGGTTGCTCAGATGAGAAATTCAGAATCTCACATTTGGCAGATAAAAAGCTTGGAGGAAAGAGGATCAGCAGCTGTTTGTCTTTAGAATGTCTCGCAGTAGAGTATATTATACTTTTTTTTTGGGGGGGGGAAACAGTATTTCAAGTTGTGCAAGTTATCAGATTAATTCCCCCCCCCTCAGACCTGCTTGTTTCCTCAGTAACTTTATAGGTGGCAGGGAAGAAATGTTTGGAATAATAAGAAATTTCTTCAGATTCAAATGAAACTCTTTTGGTTTACTATGCATGTTTTGGCTGTACTAATGTGCAGTAATAGAGCATGAGGTTAGACCATGCCACTTCAGCAATGTACATGGAAGACTGCTTGAAAATGCATGTGATCCCAGTGTCAAAATCCCTCTACATATATTGAAGTACTACATCAGGGAAAAGGTGAAGAAGCAATTTTCTCTGTTAACTTTGGAGTGCTATTCTTTGGATGTGTGAATCAGGATTGTTCTCTGTTTGAAAGGCAGTTTCATCTAAGTCAATTTTAAAGATGAAGTAACATCAGAAGGGAGAGCAGGACCCTTAAAGCTAGCCATCACTTTGACCTCAGATCAAGCCGCATATCGGTCTCTTGGTTATGCTAAGGGCTGAAGCTGGCAAGGCAAGAACCAGTGATACCCACTTTATGGAAGCAGCTCTCAGCTGCCAAAGGCCACCAAACAAACCTCCAAGTATCTTGATAAGGTGGGAAGATGAGAAGCCATGAGTTTAAGCTATGTCCTCATGATGTTGCCTTCATCTGGCCCCCAGTCCATACCGGAGGCAACCTCAAGTCATCCCCAGCTATTCCAGTTTTAAAGTAGTATTTTCCGACTATACTGGCTATATTTTTCCCATGAATGAAACCTAGCACACTTTCCCACCATTCTTTGGTGATGTGGTCATGTGACTCCTAGAGTTGGGATCAGCCCAGTGCCCATTAAGCAGGTGTAGGCATGTTACCCTCCTCCTCCTTACCCATTAGACCCAGTCTTTCAAAGTCATTCTGGGCTTGGCCAGCAGATGAGCCCAGTTCTTTCCCACTGGAGACCTGGATCAGCCTGTAAAGCTGCTGATCAACAGTGCCTATGTGTTTCCCACAGCAACAGTCCTGTGAGGAGTGACTGTCCCAAAGTCATCCAGTAGGTTTCTCTGGCTAAGAGTGGACTAGAACCTAGGTCTTCCCACTGTTCGTCCAAACAGCTTAAACACTACACCACATTTACTTTCCTGTTATCACACATAGACAAACCTCTATCTATCTGTCTACCTATCTACCCTATTTGTCTACTTGTCTACCCTACCTACCTACCATGATTGATTATGTGCCATTAAGTTGGTGTTGACTATTAGCAGATAGCTTTCTGGGATGATCTGTCCCCAACCTGACCAACCTGACCCATACACATGCAAGTTGTGATAGTGGTAGTTTCTGTTTAAGAGAGAAGATGATGCTTCAGGGAAATTATTTTGTAAAGTAAGTTCCATTTACCTTGATACCTCTACTGAAACAGGTTGTTGCAGAAATAATATTTACTGGCAGTGATCTCAAAAGATGCCTCTTGGGAGCTGAATGTATGAAAGATTTTTCTCTTTGCTTCTTGTTGGGTTGTTCATGGTTGATCCCATTTATCATCTTAGCAATAGCAAAGCTTTTTCCTAAAGTTTAGTCAGACTATAATTCATTTTGTGCTTTCTTAAATTGTAAAATATTTGTGTGTTTAAAGGGCATTATACTGAAGTTCTTAAGAGATGCAAGCTTTCTGATTCCATAATGCAAGCTTAGTTTGGACAGACGGGGGTGCGATGGCTCAGCGGTTAAGACGCCAGGCTTGTCGATCGGAAGGTCGCAAGTTCGGAGGTTCGAGACCCTAGCCCCGCGTGACAGAGTGAGCTCCCGCACTCGCCCCAGCTCTTGCCAACCTAGCAATTTGAAAGCATGCAAATGCAAGTAGATAAATAGGTACCACTTGGGTGGGAAGGTAACAGCGTTCCGTGCACGTCATGCCAGCCAAATGACCGCGGAAGCGTCTTCGGACAACGCTGGCTCATCGGCTAACAAACGGAGATGAGCACCGGCCCCTAGAGTCGGATACGACTGTGTGGGGGAACCTTTACCTTTAGTATGGGCAGATTCCCTCCAAACACTTTTTATGGCTCTTTTGAAAGTCTTGGAAACTAACTGGAGATTTGTTTGCTCTGAAGCCAGTTCCTGGTTTCTTGTGTTCACATTTTGAATGATGAAATCACAAGGAGAGAGATTCCTTTTAAAAGAAGAGTGGCTAGATTCCAAGACACTTTATATGAAGATAACTTCTTGTACAGAGCCTTGCAATCCTGCTTGACTGTTACACATGCTGGAGTCTCCTAATATAGCCAACAAAACAAAACAAAACAAAACAAAACTTGAGTATTTGGAGCCCCCACCTCCAATTATTTTCTAGCATAGGTTTTAATTGAAAGACACTTGCACATGAGGTCACTATGCCAGTTTAAAAGCAGCTCCAGATCTTTGTGATCCCACAACACTGGCTGTGTGTGTGAGCTGAGTGATTCATTTTTGGCTCAGCTGCAGTCAACGATGGATTCTGGGTGAAACGGATTATCTAGACCCCTTTCAGTCAGGTTTCAGGCCGGGATATGGGACAGAGACTGCATTGGTCGCGCTTATGGATGATCTCTGGCGGGAGCGGGATGGAGGGAGTGCATCCATCCTGGCTCTCTTGGATCTCTCAGCAGCTTTTTTTTTTTTTTTTTAACAAATTTTATTAGATTTTAATTTTACATAGATAAAAGTTTGAAACAGAAAAGAAAATGGAAATACAAATCAAGAAAAAAGAAAAGATAAAAAAGTGTAGTAAAGGAAAAAAGAAAAAAAGATAAAGCTGAAACATAGAATTTGGTCAACTTCCGATTTGTATCTGGTCATGGTATTTTAAAATTTTTATCTTACATGCTAGGTCTATATATAATATTAAAGAATATTTCTTGTCTATTACATCAATATATATATATTTTAATCTTCAAATCCCCATATAAGCTTTGCCCCTCCCGCATCTTGTAAATAGTCAGTTAATGGTTTCCACTCTTTAAGGAAATAATTATTTGGATTTTCTTTTAATAAACATGTCAGTTTATCATTCTCTGCCATATCCATCAATTTTAACATCCAATCTTGTATCGTAGGCGATATCTGGTTTTTCCAATTTTGTGCAAAAATAAGTCTTGCTGCTGTAATCATGTATTGCATAATCCTTGTAAATTGCTTCCCAGGTTGTCCATCAATTATTCCCAGTAAGAAAAATTCCGGTTTAAATGGAACTCGAATTTGTAATATAATTTGCATCAATGCATGTATTTGAGTCCAAAATTTCTTTGCAGTCTCACATGTCCACCACATATGGTAAAAAGACCCCTCTTTTTTTTTACATTTCCAACATAAGTTGGAGACATTTCCATACATTTTAGAAAGTTTTTGTGGGGTCATATACCATCTGTACATCATCTTATAAAAGTTTTCTTTTAAATTATAACACAAAGTAAATTTTAACCCTTTGGTCCACATATCTTCCCATTGTTGCATTTGAATATTATGGCCAATATTTTTAGCCCATTTAATCATACAGTCTTTAACTTGTTCCTCTACCATTTCACCTTTTAACAATAATTTATACATTTTTGCAATTAGATGATCATCTGTCTCACATAATTGTATCTCAAATTCCGATTTGGTTTGTTCAAATTCAAGGTCTTTCTTATCTAATTTAAATTTCTCTACGAGCTGCATATATGAAAGCCATTGAAAACTGTATCCCTCTGATACCAATTCTTCTATTGATTTAATTATATATTGTCCTTGTTCTTTCTTTAAAAAGTCTTTGTAGGTTAACCATTTATCTTTATTTCTTACTTCTGTTCTGTAGAATGCTTCTTGTGTAGAAATCCATAAGGGTCTTTTATAACATAAGATTAATTTATATTTATTCCAAATTCTTAACAAGGATCTTCTAATATAATGGTTTTTAAAATCCACATTAACTTTAACTTTATCATACCACAAATATCCATGCCATCCATATCTTAATTCATGTCCTTCCAAATTCAATAATTTTTCATTTTTCAAAACTATCCATTCTTTAATCCAAACCAAGCAACAAGCAGCATAATATAATTTCAAATCCGGTAGACCTAGTCCTCCTCTTTCTTTAGAGTCTTGCAAGACTTTATATTTTACTCTTGGTTTTTTCCCTTGCCAAATAAACTTAGAAATATCTCGCTGCCATTGTTTAAAAGGTTCTTCTGATGCCAATATAGGTAGTGTTTGAAAAAGATATAAAATTCTTGGCAAAACATTCATTTTAATTGCTGAAATTCTACCTAATAATGATAATTGCAGTTTTTCCCAATGTTCCAAATCTTTTTTAATATCCATCCAAAGTGGAATATAATTATTCTTAAACAACTTAACATTTTTAGTTGTTAAATATACTCCTAAATATTTTACTTTTTCTTCCATTGAATATCCTGTTATTTCTTTCAATTTCTCTTGTTGGTGGTAATCCATATTTTTGGTCAAAACTTTTGTCTTCTGTAAATTCACTTTGAACCCTGCTAGCGACCCAAAGTCTTTTAGTTTCTGTATTAATATTTCAATTCCTTCTAGTGGATTCTCCAAAGTAATGACTAGGTCGTCAGCAAATGCTCTTAGTTTATAAACTTCTTTTTTAACTTTAATACCATGGATACCATCATCTTGTCTAATATCTCTAAGTAAAACCTCTAATACCAATATAAACAAAAGTGGAGATAATGGACAACCTTGTCTAGTACCTTTTTGTATTTCACATGGCTTACTAAATTCTCCATTAACAATTATTTTGGCAAATTGTGGAGTATATATTGATTTAATCCATTTTATAAAATTTCCTCCAAAATTCATATTTTCCAAAACTTTGAACATAAAAGGCCAATTTAAGTTGTCAAAGGCTTTTTCAGCATCAATAAATATCAAGGCAGCTTGTTTATCATAGTGTTGATCCAAATATTCAATTACGTCTACTATGTTTCGGACATTGTCATGAATTTGTCTTTTGGGTAGAAAACCAGCTTGGTCTTGATCAAGGGTCGGAAATGGCGGCTCGCGAGCCACATGCGGCTCTTTGGCCCCTTGAGTGTGGCTCTTCCGCAGCTGAACTCACCCCCGCCCCTTCCACGCGATTGGATCCCGCCCCCAAACTCTTACGCTCTTACGCGCGCTCTCGCTCTCCAAGGCTGGGGCCACCCGCAGCCGCCCACACCTCGCGCACAGCCCGCGGGGCTCTCTGCCGCTCCCTTCGACGGAGGAGGGACCGGCGTGCCTTGGGAGCTGCTGCTGGCGGCATGTCTGGGCGAGGCGCGCGGGCGGAGCTGCCCGTCTGGCACTTGGGCGCTCCCGAGCCTCTTCCCTTCTCCCTCGCCACGTTCGGGCGTTGAGGCCAGGCAAAGCCGGGCGGTCACGCAGGGGCGAGGCGAGGAGTCCCGCTACTCCGCCTACCGCCACATCCGTCCATTCCCGGCCTCGTGGATCCCTTCGAGGGGCCGCGGGGCTTCCCCGCTTTCCTCCCAAGGAGGCCTTGACGGCGCACCCTCCCGCCCCATCAATCCCCCCACCCCGCCGTTCGGCGTCCTCTCCCCCCGCTAACCCAAGCCCTGCGGTGGCCGGGGGACCCGACCCAGGCTCCGTTCCGGTGGGGCGACTGTAGTGACCGGAGGCGGCCAAGGGGAGAGCAGGCAGCTTCGGAAGGGGGAAAGGAAGAATGGAAAGGCTGAAAGGATGTGGCAGGAACGGCCCTGGAAAGCGGGGCCTGCGGACCGCCACCTTTGGGGAGGAGGGTCCAGCCGGCGAGCAATGGCGGCACCAGAGTTCGCCGGAGCGGCTGGCGCGCTGGCTGGCCGAGGCATCCAGGCGCTGGGCAAGGGCGCGGGCCCGGGACGCGAGCAACCCGCCTTGGCGCTCCTGGAGAAGCGGCCGCGGGAGGCCCGCCGGGTGCACCCTCCCGCCCCATCAATCCCCCCACCCCGCCGTTCGGCGTCCTCTCCCCCCGCTAACCCAAGCCCTGCAGCGGCAGATACTCCACAGCGCGGTTGGGGTTTTCGGAACCGGGTACCCCGGGGCCACCCCCCGCTCCCCCGTCCATGGAGAGCGAGAGGAAAAGGGGCGCTCGGGCGCTTTGCGCTGCGCCCGGCGCCTTCGGCTCCCGATTGCTGCAAAGGGCACCACCCCACGCCAGCTACAGACCCGACCCGCGGCCCGCAGAGGGCTGTAGGGCTACGGCCACCATCCTGCCTGCGGGAGTCCGAGCAGGAGAGCAGGGGGAGGGGGAGGGGGAGGAGTCGTCGCCGCTTTTACTGCTGCTGCCGCCTGCCTGCCTGCCTGCCTGCTCCAGCCCCGAGCGAGCCGCCCGCTCCTTCGGCTCCTGCCTTCGCTGCAGAGGCACTGCGCACTACGAGCGCACCGCCCGGCAAGCCCCGGGCGAGCCTCAGCCCAGCGGGAGGGGGCAGAACGCAGAGGGAAGGGAGACGGCAGAGAGGGCAAGGAGCGTGAGGCCTGCTGAGCTTTTGCCGGCGGACCCGCGCTGTGGCGAGCTCTCCTCTCCCCCGCTAACTCGAGCCCTGCGGCGGCCGGGGGAAGCCGAGCCAGGCGGGGGTGCAGCGGGGCCCAGCGGCGCGCTGCGGGCGAAGAGCCGCCTGCTCTCCCCTTGGCCGCCTCCGGTCGCTACAGTCGCCCCGCCGGAACGGAGCCTGGCTTGGCTCCCCCGGCCACCGCAGGGCTCGGGTTAGCGGGGGGAGAGGACACCGAACGGCGGGGTGGGGGGATTGATGGGGCAGGAGGGTGCACCCGACGGGACCGCAGGGACCCTCCGGAGAGGCGGCTTGAAAGCGGTTTCTGGGTGGTTGTTTTTTAAGCGGGCCTATGCGGTGGCTGCTTTTCTCTCCCCACAGACAGCGCGGGCGGGCGGGTCCTCTGGAAGGAGGCCGGCCGGAGTTCTGCTTGCAGCGGACGAGTTGCTGCTGGGCCGAGCAGATGCTTTTGAGACCTAACGGCGGGGTTACATCGGGACCGAGTCCGGCCTATCCCCGGTCTGTGTCGCGTTAATGCCGCCCCCTTTCCCACCTGGGAGGCCAGCTTGCAGCGCAAACGGCAGTCGCTTACTGAGCGAGTGCATTTTAAAATCTGCTTAACCCCCTTCCCCCTGCCCGCACTTCTCCCTCTTTGAAAAAGGAAGGCCGGAAAAGCGCAGTTTCAGTCTTGCGTTAAAGGGAGAAGCTGCCCTTAATGACAGAAGGCCATTCAAGTTGGAGAAACCTCGCGGGATGGGCGGAATCGCTACACACAAGCCACACGCCCCATTTCGTTCCTCCTTCCCTATTGCTTAATTGCCAGGCGCTCCTCCCCTGGAAACCCAGAGGAGGTGGGAGAAAGGCCGCTTCACACAACTCGCCAATCCGGGAAGTCCAAGTGTACACCCAAGGAGATCTGGAGGGTTTCCGGGGGAGCGGGGGACAGGCAGGGCAAGAAGCCAGAGCCTTGGGGTTGCCCAAGCGCCCTCCTCTTCCCTGTGGAACCGCCCTCCTTTTAAAACATGGCAGGAGTGCCCTTGATCACGTGCAAAGTATTTTTTCTGCTTCTAAGCGGCCGCGGGAGGCCCGCTGGGTGCACCCTCCCGCCCCATCAATCCCCCCACCCTGCCGTTCGGCGTTCTCTCCCCCCGCTAACCCGAGCCCTGCGGTGGCCGGGGGAGCCAAGCCAGGCTCCGTTCCGGCGGGGCGACTGTAGCGACCGGAGGCGGCCAAGGGGAGAGCAGGCGGCTCTTCGCCCGCAGCGCGCCGCTGGGCCCCGCTGCACCCCCGCCTGGCTCGGCTTCCCCCGGCCGCCGCAGGGCTCGAGTTAGCGGGGGGAGAGGAGAGCTCGCCACAGCGCGGGTCCGCCGGCAAAAGCTCAGCAGGCCTCACGCTCCTTGCCCTCTCTGCCGTCTCCCTTCCCTCTGCGTTCTGCCCCCTCCCGCTGGGCTGAGGCTCACCCGGGGCTTGCCGGGCGGTGCGCTCGTAGTGCGCAGTGCCTCTGCAGTGAAGGCAGGAGCCGAAGGAGCGGGCGGCTCGCTCGGGGCTGGAGCAGGCAGGCAGGCAGGCAGGCGGCAGCAGCAGTAAAAGCGGCGACGACTCCTCCCCCTCCCCCTCTTCCTGCTCTCCTCCTCGGACTCCCGCAGGCAGGATGGTGGCCGTAGCCCTGCAGCCCTCTGCGGGCCGCGGGTCGGGTCTGTAGCTGGCGTGGGGTGGTGCCCTTTGCAGCAATCGGGAGCCGAAGGCGCCGGGTGCCGGGCGCAGCGCAAAGCGCCCGAGCGCCCCTTTTCCTCTCGCTCTCCATGGACGGGGGAGCAGGGGGTGGCCCCGGGGTACCCGGTTCCGAAAACTCCAACCGCGCTGTGGAGTATCTGCCGCCGCAGGGCTTGGGTTAGCGGGGGGAGAGGACGCCGAACGGCGGGGTGGGGGGATTGATGGGGCGGGAGGGTGCGCCGTCGAGGCCTCCTTGGGAGGAAAGCGGGGAAGCCCCGCGGCCCCTCGAAGGGATCCACGAGGCCGGGAATGGACGGATGTGGCGGTAGGCGGAGTAGCGGGACTCCTCGCCTCGCCCCTGCGCGACCGCCCGGCTTTGCCTGGCCTCAACGCCCGAACGTGGCGAGGGAGAAGGGAAGAGGCTCGGGAGCGCCCAAGTGCCAGACGGGCAGCTCCGCCCACGCGCCTCGCCCAGACATGCCGCCAGCAGCAGCTCCCAAGGCACGCCAGTCCCTCCTCCGTCGAAGGGAGCGGCAGAGAGCCCCGTGGGCTGTGCACGAGGTGTGGTTGGCTGCGGGTGGCCCCGGCCTTGGAGAGTGCAACGAGGACCGGCCATGGAAGGTGAGCGAGGGCCGGGGCGGCCGGCCAAGCGCAGCGCAGCCCTTCCACACGATTGGATCCCGCCCCCAAACCCCGCCCCCTTCCACGCGATTGGATCCCGCCCCCAAACCCCGCCCCCTTCCACGCGATTGGCTCCTGCCCGCAAACCTCGCCCCCTTCCACGCGATTGGCCCCCGCCCGCAAACCCCGCCCCCTGGCTCTCGAGCACTTAAAAATGTGCACGAGCATACCAAAATGGCTCTCGGCTCAAAAAGTTTGCCGACCCTTGGTCTTGATGAATAAAATCCTTAAGTATATTCTTCATTCTTTCTGCTAATATCGTTGTAAATATCTTATAGTCATTATTCAATAAAGATATTGGTCTGTAATTTTTAGTTAATGTTAAATCCTGTTGTTCTTTGGGTATCAATGTTATATGTGCTTCTTTCCAAGTTTCAGGCATAATTCCTGTTTCCAAAATAGAATTCATAGTCTTCTGCAAAGGTAGACATAAATCCTCTTCAAAACATTTATAGTAGGCTGCTGACAATCCATCCGGTCCAGGAGCTTTTCCACTACTAATTTTCTTAAAAGCTTTTATCAATTCTTCTTTTGTTATAACATTATTTAATATCAATCTTTGTTGGTCATTAAGAACAGTTAGTTTTTGTTTATTCAAATATTCTTCAATCTCATCCAAGTTGACATCTTGTTTTTTATATAATTTAGAATAATAGTCATGAAAGGTTTTTTGAATGTCCATATTATTCACCAGAGTTTTTCCTTCATGTTGAATATTAGTAATCAAATTCTTTTGTCTTTGTTTCCTCAATTTATAAGCCAGCCATCTACCTGGTTTATTTGCATATTCAAAATATTTTTGTTTTGTAAATTTCATTTGAGTCTCTATCTCTTGAGTTAATATCATTGATATTTGCTTTTGTAGAAATTTAATTTGAGTGAGCAAAGTGTCATCCATTGGTTTATCTCTCAAATCTAACTCTTTACTTTTAATTTCATCTAAAATCAATTGAATTCTTTTTTGTTTTTTCTTCCTCATTTGAGCATTGTATTGAATAAAATAACCCCTCATATATGCTTTACTGGCTTCCCATACAGTTTGAATATTAGTCCCTTTGTTCAAATTAAATTGAAAATATTCTCTTAATTTTTTTTTGCATACATCAACTACATCATTATTCCGTAGTAGTGACTCATTCAATCTCCATCTAAATACATTCCGTTTCCCTTTAAGAGTCAACATTACTGGATTATGATCTGATAAAGTCTTAGGTAATATATCAACTTTGTTAATATCCATCATCAAATTTTTAGATATCAAAATCATATCTATTCTAGAATGTGATTTAAATCTCTCTGAATAATATGTAAATTCTCTGGAAGTCCCATTCATACATCTCCAAATGTCTTGTAAATCCAACATCTCTTTCAAGTCGAAAAATGTTTGTGGCAATTTTCCCTGTGTTTGCTTCACTTTTTTTTGTGACTGTCTATCCAATCTGGGGTAGATTACCCCATTCCAATCCCCCATGAAACACCAATTGTCATAAGTTAAGTCCAAAAGTTTATCCATCAGGTTTTTATAAAATACTCCTTTATCCATATTCGGTGCATAAAGTCCAACTATCAGTGTTTTAGTTCCTTGTATGTTAATTTCTACTACAATGTATCGACCCTCTTCATCAGCTAATATCAATTTTGGGTTTAACTTTGGTTGTACATATAAGACTACCCCTTTAGTTTTTTTATATCCAGCCGAAATAAATTCTTCTCCAAGCTGTTTTTGAATCAAATATTTAGTATCTTTTTTACAAATATGAGTCTCTTGTAAACAACTTATGTCCAATTTCTGTTTTTTCAAAAAATGAAATATCTTTCTTCTTTTTTGTGGAGCATTGGCTCCATTAATATTCCATGTCAGATATTTAAGTTCCATTGGTGTTTTATTCTTTAAAATCCCTTTGTTAAGTCCACACCTGTAGCTCCTTTCTCAGATAGATCTTCAGTCTTCTCTTTGTCTTTCGATGTTTCTCCTCCTTTTGTCAATTCTCCTTCTGGTAAACCCATTTCTTTCTTGTATTTCTCTAAAAAAGCTTTTGCTTTTAAAATGGAAGTTATTTTGAATCTCTGTCCCTTAAACTCAAACGATACGCCTTCCAATTTTTCCCATCTGAATGAAATACTATGTTGCCTTAATTTATCTGTAAGGAAAGAATAGTCTTTTCTTTTCCTAATTATTCTCAAGGGAATTTCTTTTAATACAATTATTTCCTTCCCTTCTATATTTAATCTAGTATTATAATGCTTCTTTAAGATTTGCTCTTTTGTCACTTTTCTTACAAAATATATCAATATGTCTCTAGGGACTTTTCTTTCCTTAGCATAACGTGAGTTTACTCTGAATATCTTGTCTATCTCCAAATCTAAATCTTGTTCTCTTGTCTCCAAAAATTTGGCCAATTCAAAAGTCATCCTTTCTCTCACATTTTCATCTACTTGTTCTGGAATTGCTCTAAATCTCAAGATGTGCTCCTTCTCTCTCATTTCTGCTAAAGCTGTGATATCTAGATTATGTTCAATCTCTTTAATAGCATATTCTGATTTATCTTCTAATTTTTGCATCTGGCTTTGCGTATCTTTAAGTTCTCCTGACAGAGAATTGACCACTTCCTTAACTGTTTGAATTTCTTTTTTAAAATCTTGCTTAATCTCTCGGGTTATTTCTTTCTTCATATCGTCCATTTTTTTGTCTAATGCTGTAATCTGATCTTCCATCTGCTTCGTGGAGTCATCCATTTTCTTATTTATTGCTGTATTCTGGTCATCCATTTTCTTATTTATTGCTGTATTCTGATCATCCATTTTCTTATTTATTGCTGTATTCTGATCATCCATTTTCTTATTTAGTGTTGCAACAGCTTCTAATATCTTTTTCATTTCTGGTAATAAAGCTTCTGAGGCAGATGTAGCAGGTGTAGCAGAATCAATAGGTGGTCCTCCAGTCTCCTCCTCCTTCTCCTTCTCCGCCCGTCTCGTTCCCAAAGACGCCATAGCCCTGCAAAAAAGAAGATCTCTCAGCAGCTTTTGATACCATCGACCACGGTATCCTTTTGGGGCGGCTCAGGGAGTTGGGGGTGGGTAGCGTTGTTTTACGCTGGTTCACCTCCTGCCTCCGGGACCGTTCCCAATCAGTGGTAATAGGAGAGGAGAGATCTGACCCTCGGCCCCTCTTGTGTGGGGTGCCGCAGGGTTCGGTTCTCTCTCCTCTCCTATTTAACATCTATATGCAGCCGCTGGGCAAGATCATCCATCACCACGGGATGAGGTATCACCAGTATGCTGATGATACCCAGTTGTACATCTCCATCCCGGGTGAAGTAAGTGTTGCAGTTGACACCCTTTCTCAGTGTCTGGAGGCTGTAGGGGCCTGGATGGGGCACAACAGGCTTCAGCTGAACCCTGGTAAGATGGAGTGGCTGTGGATTGATGGCCTCTTGATTCCCAGGAAGTTGTCATCTTTAACTCTGGATGGGGTGGCACTGCCCTGTTCAGATCCAGTGCGGAACTTGGGGGTCCTCCTGGACTCACGACTCCTGCTCGAAGAGCAGGTGGCAGTCGTGGCCAGAAGGGCCTTTGCACAGCTTCGGGTTATGCGCCAGTTGCGCCCCTTCCTGGATCGGGAGGCCCTCCGAACAGTCACTCATGCCCTTGTCATCTCCCATATAGATTACTGCAACGCGCTCTACATGGGGCTACCCTTGAAGAGTATCCGGAAGCTTCAGCTGGTTCAGAATGCGGCTGCACGGGTAGTTCTGGGTGCTATAAGATCAGCACATGTAACACCGCTACTCCGTGAGCTGCATTGGGTGCCAGTTTGCTTCCGGATTCAATTCAAGGTGTTGGTTATCACCTTTAAAGCCCTACATGGCATGGGACCAGGGTATCTGAGGGACCGTCTTATCCCGATCATATCTACCCGCCCCACCCGATCATGCAGGGAGGGCATGCTTCGGATCCCATCATCAAAAGAATTCCATCTGGCGGGGTCTAGGAGGTGTGCCTTCTCTGCGATAGCACCCGCCCTATGGAATAACTTGCCCCCTGAGACGAGACGGGCGCCCTCGCTCCTGGCCTTCAGGAAGTCTTTAAAGACCTGGTTCTGCCGCCTTGCCTGGAATGAAGGAAATAATAGTTCCTCCTGGGGGTGGTTAGCTTAGTAATATCCTCCTTTTAAGAACATACAGTACCATCTTTTGGATTTGGATTTTTTATTTTTATAGTAGCTTTTAAATCAGAGCTTTCCAAACTGTGTGTCGCGACACAAAAGTGTGTCGCCACACACAGCGTGGTGTGTCGCCACACCACCCGGAAGCGGCGGCGCGAGCGTGCACGGTGGCCGCCATGCACGCGCGCGCCGCCGCACGCCCCCCGCACGCCGCTGTGCGCGCACGCCGCCGCACGCCCCCCCGCGCCGCCGCCGTGCGCGCGCACCGCCGCATGCCCCCCCGTGCCGCTGCCGCGCGTGCGCGTGTCGCCGCCCGAGCTGCCACCGCCGGGTGTGTCGCCAGCGGTGGCACTTTGGAAAGCCCTGTTTTAAATGTATAGTCTTTTAAACTTTTTATATATTCTGATTGTAAACCGCCCAGAGTCTACCATGGTAGATGGGCGGGGATAAATTCAAATAATAAATAATAAATAAATAAATAAATAAATAAAACGTACTTAAAAATGTAGTGAAACTACACTTTTTAAAAGAAACTGTACAGCTCTGTGGAGCTTGTGGGCAGCCTGTGTTTCCATTTGCGGGACTTCCCGCCTCGCCTCGCCTCGCCTCCTGGTTCCTGGGCTGCAGATCTTTCAAGATGGCTTGGCACTTTTTAAACTCACCTTCACGTGAAAGGGTAGAATCTTGGTTCATATGGCCAGATAAATGAACACAAATAATGATGTGGATCGGGATGTGTGTGCAAGCAATTTTTCTTTTTTCTTTAACTTTCCCTTTTGCATGTACTGGGGATGAAGAAATCTTTGCTTCTTCAGACCTGTGGCAGCTTGTTGCTGGGAAGCTATTTTTGCTGCTCATTCTCAGTGGATGTGCCCTAAGTCTTTCCCAGACAGCTCCCCAGCTCTAACCTTTTTTGCTGTAATAATGCCTGGGTTGGCAGCAACAGCAACAGAAGCAGCCACAGCCTCCTTCAAAGTGAAGAGGGATGGAGCGAGGTCTCACTTTGTCATCCTGTTCTGTGTGGTCGCTGCAGCTGGCGTGCTGGGTAGGTCTCAAGGGAACTCCAGTTTCAGAAGTTTTTTCCCCAAAGGCTGGCAGGACCTATGCTTTATGTCAAATGCAGGCACTAGCCAGAGAAAACAGAGTTGAGTAATACAGTTGCAATCGAAATTATTCAACCCCCATTGCAAATCAGGTTTATTGTCAAAATGTACAGACTTTCAGCTGTTTGCAATGAATAAATCAAACAAAAGCAATTGAAATAGCTTAACACAATGAATGCTTCAAGTGGTGTCCCCAAATTCAACTGAAAATGCTACTTATAATGCATAGCTTTCCAAAGTGTGTGTTGTGACACACTACTGTGTCGCCTGCGGTGTCCTGGTGTGTCGCGCAAAAACCCGGAAGCGCTGATGGGGGAACCGAAAGAAGCGGCACCCCTGCCAATCAGAGCCGCTGCACTGGTGGCGGCGCTGCTGATTGGCAGGGTGCCGCTTCTTTCGGTTCCCCCCATCAGCGCTTCCAGGTTTTTTGCGCGACAGACCAGGACACCGCAGCTGCCACCATTGGTGTGTGTCGCCAATGTGAAAAGTTTGGAAAGAGTTAGATTTTCTATGGGGTTCAAGTCAGGTGACTGTGATGGCCACTGTAGAATCTTCCAGGACTACTTCTGCATCCAAGCCTTAGTGGAATTTGAGGCATGCTTGGGATCATTGTCCCGCTGGAAGGTCCAATGACGCCCAAGCTTCAGCTTCCTTACAGACGGCATGACGTTTTCTCCTAGGATTTCCTGATACTTCAATGAATCCATCTTGCCTTCCACACGCTGCAGGTTTCCAGTGCCAGAGGATGCAAAGCAGCCCCAGAGCATCACCGAGCCACCACCATGCTTAACTGTAGGCAGAGTGTTCTTTTCAGCGTCAGCTTCATTCTTCTTCCTCCAGACATACCACTGATCCATCGGGCTGAAAGGTTCCAGTTTTGTTTCATCGCTTCACAGAACAGAATCCCAAAACTTCTGTGGCTTATTTATATGATTTTGAGCATATTGGAGCCGACTTTTCTTGTGCTTTTGGGTTAGTAGTGGTGTACGTCTTGGAGTTCTGGCATGGAAACCTGTGTTTAGTACACGCCTTACTGTGCTCACTGAAACCTCAGTGCCTGTTGCCACCAAGTCTTGCTGCATGTCTTTTGCAGTCACTCGAGGGTTTCTCTCAACCTGCCTTCTCAGAAATCTGGTTGCAGCCATTGACAGCTTCCTTTTTCTGCCCCGTCCAGGTAGTGGAACCACTGTTCCTTTAACTTTGAACTTGCGAACTATGTTTCCAACGGTGTCTCTAGGTACATTCAGTGCCTTCACTATCTTTTTGTATCCTGTTCCTTGTTTGTGAAGGGCGATGATTTCTTCTCTTACCTTTTTGGACCATTCTTTTGACTTAGCCATATTTCTAACATGCAGTCAAACGTGACACTCAACAAACCCCTAGCCAGTTCAGGTATTTCATGTGTTCCAGCTCAAGCACACCTGGTGCAACTAATGGAGCCCTTGATTAGTTGCATCAGGTGTGCTTGAGACAATACCTGTTTTGCATACTGTATGTGTTGTGACGGATTCTATTCAGGGGTTGAGTAATTTTGAGACTGGAGAAGTCATAAGTTGCATTTTCAGTTGAATTTGGGGACACCACTTGAAGCATTCATTGTGTTGAGCTATTTCAATTGCTTTTGTTTGATTTGTTCATTGCAAACAGCTGAAAGTCTGTAAATTTTGACAATAAACCTGATTTGCAATGGGGGTTGAATAATTTTGATTGCAACTGTACCTCCATTCCTCAAGCTACAGCAGGAGATCCATCCATTTTGCCACCCGCCTAATCAGCAAGAGTGACTTTAAAACAGAAGTGTCAAAGTTTGGGGAAGGAGGGGGTACAAGACTTAATTGACCTTAGTTTTGCTTAGAAATGACTTAAACTATTTCTCAGCTTTCTGAGAAAGTCTTAGGTGTCCTCAGCCCTAAATCTGTAGCATGAATCAGCCATCAGTGACACAATGAAGATGAGTGTTTGGCTGGAGACACAACGTTGCTACTTATCTTGATGCCTTTTGGCTCCCCCCCTCAGTTTTAATTGGAATGTTACCTTGCAGTCATATGACATAATTTCTCTGCTGCTTAGTTTAACAAATAATATAATTGAACATAATAGTTATAATTTATGATTTTAAAGTAAACATGAAGGTATGTTATACTTGAGAGCCAGTTTGGTGTAGTGGTTAAGGCATCAGGCTAGAAACCAGGAGTCTGTGAGTTCCAGTCTCGCCTTAGGCAAAAAGCCAGCTGGGGGACCTTGGGCCAGTCACTGTCTCAGCCCTAGGAAGCAGGCAAGGGCAAACCACTTCTGAAATACCTTGCCAAGAAAACTGCAGTGTCAGCTTTATCAGGTAGACCAGACAAGAAACATGACCAGATAAGCTAATTTTACTTTATTGTAAAGATACATTAATAGAATCTTGCAAGTCTGAGAGTACAATTCTTCCACTGTCTCCTTTACAGCCCAAGAAACTAGGGAGAGTCCCTTCTGAGCCTCTTGTCCCTGCCTACTATCCAGCTGCAGGCTATGCTGTCTCTTATCTGACTGTTCCCTAGGCAGCATCTCTTCTCCCCGTCTCCCAAGGTCTTTCCCACATACCATTACATGCAGGGACTAGTTCAGGCAGTCGCCAGGAGTCAACACTGACTCGAAGGCACCAAATCTCCCTCCCTCCCTCCCTCTCTCTCTCATGCTTAGGTATATATATAAAACAGAGTTGGGTGATTGGGGCTACAAGTAATATTTTGGGTGAGCTTGAGGGCCACAATGGAGGAGTGATAATATGTGGGCAAGACCACACAATACAGCATGATTCTACTTTTTCTATTCTTTTTTTTAATCAGGTTGGCATTTTTCTGTTTTTAAAACCGCATTAGCCTTTAAGAACACAGTTTTTGTATGCTACTTGCCTGAACATGGGAACTCACACTGCTGATTTTCAGCCCTCAGGGTTGGAGGGGGTCCTGGGGGGCTTCAGAATACCAGTGGTCTGGGGGATTTCTGAGCAAGTGGGGAGCATCATTTTAAAACACTTTCCCCCCTCATAGATTCCAAAATAAACAATTGTTGCTATGTTTCCATTTTTAAAAAGATAAAACTCTCCTAAAGCATCAAAACACATATCTCACCATTTAAGGACTCCATTTCTGTTTGTAGGCAAAATATCCTGCATTTGAGGATGGACTTAACTTTGCCCATCTTTGTTGTTTATTCGTTCAGTCGCTTCCAACTCTTCATGACTTCATGGACCAGCCCACGCCAGAGCTTCCTGTCAGCCGTCGCCACCCCCAGCTCCCCCAAGGTCAAGTCCGTCACCTCCAGAATATCATCCATCCATCTTGCCCTTGGTCGGCCCCTCTTCCTTTTGCCTTCCACTTTCCCTAGCATCAGAATCTTCTCCAGGGTATTGTGTCTTCGCATTATGTGGCCAAAGTACTTCAGTTTTGCCTTTAATATCATTCCCTCAAGTGAGCAGTCTGGCTTTATTTCCTGGAGTATGGACTGGTTTGATCTTCTAGCAGTCCAAGGCACTCTCAGAATTTTCCTCCAACACCACAGTTCAAAAGCATCTATCTTCCTTCGCTCAGCCTTCCTTATGGTCCAGCTCTCGCAGCCATAGGTTACTATGGGGAATATCATTGCTTTAACTATGTGGACCTTTGTTGTCAGTGTGATGTCTCTGCTCTTAACTATTTTATCAAGATTTGCCATTGCTCTCCTCCCAAGAAGTAGACATCTTCTGATTTCCTGGCTGCAGTCAGCGTCTGCAGTTATCTTTATGCCTAGAAATACAAAGTCTGTCACTGCCTTCACTTTTTCTCCCTCTATTTGCCAGTCATCAATCAAGCTGGTTGCCATAATCTTGGTTTTTTTGAGGTTTAACTGCAACCCAGCTTTTGCACTTTCTTCTTTTACCTTCGTCATAAGGCTCCTCAGCTCCTCCTCGCTTTCAGCCATCAAAGTGGTATCATCTGCATATCTGAGATTGTTAAAGTTTCTTCCAGCGATTTTAACTCCAGCCTTGGATTCATCAAGCCCAGCACATTGCATGATGTGTTCTGCGTACAGGTTGAATAGGTAGGGTGAGAGTATACAGCCCTGCCATACTCCTTTCCCAATCTTAAACCAGTCCGTTGTTCCGTGGTCTGTTCTTACCGTTGCTACTTGGACATCTACTGCCCTGCATTTCTTTTTGCTGCCACCTTTTCTCCACAGAAGGCCCTAATGATTATTTTACAGCTGTTAAATGTGTTCTGCATACTTCCTTCCATGAGAATCAAGTAACAATCCCTAAACAGTCTCCCAAGATCCAATTCTGCCTAGCTTCTGAAATGGACTTCCATTGGAAAAAATGCTGTGTTCTGCATTCTTGATTGGCATGGCACCCAATTACTCTCAGTTCTCAGTTCTGTGTTGCTATTGCTTGACTACCACTTTGTGTAGGGACATTCAAAAGGGAATGGTGGCTCCATCACTTGTCTGATAGCAGCTCTGAGACCCAGAAGTTGATACCTTCAAATTCCGACTTCTTTTCAGTTGTTAATGTTTAAATGACATTTCCATGTAGATTTAGCTAGCTGTTGTTTAGACTAAGGATAGTAGTTCCAAAGAAAAGCTTAATGCAGTGCTGCAGGCTAGAGAAAAGAAAATATGCTTTGTTCTAGACCAGAGCTTTCCAAACTGTGTGTTGCCACACAAAAGTGTGTCGCCACACACAGTCTGCTGTGTCGCCACACAACCCGGAAGCGCTGATCATCATCAGCACTTCCGGGTTTTCCCACGGCGACACACCAACTGCAGTGCGCAAAATCCAAAAGCGGAAGCAGCGCTTCCGGGTTTTTGCGCGCTGCCGCACTTCCGGGTTTGGTGTGTCGACGCGGGAAAAACTTTGGAAAGCCCTGTTCTAGACGAAGTCCGAAGTAAATCTGTGTTCTCTAATGTATGCAGAGAAAAGGAAATATTATTTGTTCTAAATCAGGGGTGTCCAACCCGTAGCCCGTGGGCTGCATGCAGCCCTGAACAGCTAGCAATGCGGCCTGGCCCGGTCCAGAATGAGCCTCCTGTCCCCACCGCCATGCCAGACTTGGCTGAGGATGAGCTGACTACTGGAAGAGGCTGGCATGGCACGGAAGGGGAATCCGAGCCGGAGCTGCTGATTGGAGGCAGCCTGGAAGAAGAAGCCCCTCCACCAATTAGCATGCGGCAAAGGAGGGCGGAGAGGCGCGAAATTCAAAGATATAAAGGGCCAACGCAAGCCGGTCATTACCTGCTGCCTGTGCGCGCCGAAGAGAGCTACCCCGCGCCACGTGTAGCCCTGGACCCGAGCCAAGGGACGCCGACGACGCTGACTCCTCCTCTGCGCCAAGCCCTGCTGCCACCGCAGAAACCCTTCCAGGCGCCAGCCCAGCTCTTGCCTTGCCGCTGGTTCCTGCCCCGTGTCCTGCCGCCGCCACAGAATCTGCTCCGGAAGCCTGTCCAGCCTTTGCCTTGCAGCCGGTTCCTGCCCAGAGCCCTGTTGCCGCCTTCCCGGTTCTTGGAAGTGCCACGTGGGTAAGCACCGCGGCTTTGCCCCCCTGCCCTGCGATAGAGTCAGTGCCTGCACTGATTTTCTTTTTTCAAATATTCTTAAGAGGGATATTATATATTTATTTTATTTTATTTTATTTTATTTTATTTTATTTTATTTTATTTTATTTTATTTTATTTTAATTTTATTATTTTATTTTATTTTATTTTATTTTATTTTATTTTATTTTATTATTTTATTTTATTTTATTATTATTATATTATTATATTATATTATATTATATTATAATTATATATATATATATAATAAATATGTATTTATATTTATAATAATATATAATATAATATATAATAAATATATAAACATAATATATATATTATATATTTATTATGTTATATTTATATTATATATTAAAATATATATTATATATTTTATGTGCGGCCCAAGACAGTTCCTCTTCACTCAGTGTGGCCCAGGGAAGCCAAAAGGTTGGACACCCCTGTAAGTGACAAGTGGACTGTCTTCCGATATATTGCATTCAGAGGCTACTTTGATGAATGAGATCAATGACATTGGCTTCTTTTGATTTAACCCCAGTGAATGAATATTCTTAGGACAGTTTATTTTCTTGAGACTGGTATTTTCCAGCAAGGGCTGAATAATAATATTTTTTTAAAAAGCAATTTTCCATTTCATCAGAATGGTGCATATATGAAAGTCCCTAGCTTGGGTCTTTGCGGATGTCTTGAAAATTCCATTTCCAGAATTCTGGGAATGGGGATTTTGGATATTGTGCACCAATACAGCTGAAGGGTATCAAGTATCACTCTTTCATCTGGAAAAGACGATTTGGCAAAAAGCCTACAAAAATTAGCTCTTTGAATGAGTAGGTCTTAGGTATGGTCAAATCTATTAATCGCTTGGGCAAAATGTACCTGGAAGACCCAGCACGTTGGTTTCTTCTTTCAGAGGTCAGATCTTTATGATTCTTCCTTAAAGTTATGGTTGCTAGGGATTTCTGAATCTGTACTGCTCCATCAGAAAAGAGTTCAGCTTTGCTCATTTCAGGATTATAGCACTTCCTACAAAGCAAAGACTGGATTACTTTGTTTTATTTATTTTTTTCTTGTGTGGAAACTGAGAGCCCGAGTTTCTCAGGGAAGAGATGTCAGTAATGTCAAGAACCAATGATTTCCCAGCTTCAAGGCCAAAGTCACAAGGCAAAAACTGTATTAAACCATGGGAAGGACAGGAAAATGTCAGAATTAAATTAGCGTAAATAAGGAGAATTGCACCTTCATGTTGACAGAAAGCAGTCAACTGTTTTAAGTGGCTCTATCCTAGTATGCAGTAAAGTTTCTTATCTAGTTGTGCCGTGTCTTGTATTATGAGTCTGCAGGAAAGTTCTGGCCTCAGAGCTTTGTCAAGCTGTCCCATGTTGGGTGTCTGGGAACCAATTCGTTTCAGTAAGTCTGACACGAAGAGAATGGAGAGAGAATGGTGATTTTTTTGTATGCTGGGTGAGATGATATAAGGATGGTGTGAAGTCTGTTTCCTCTTGGCATCAGAATATGTTTCTCTGCGCATTATTTCTGTGCAGGAGGTATTGCTCAGAAGAGCATTCACCCCAAAAGTTTTTGACTTCCTTGGGGCAGTTTCCAGTTTGCCCAGAGGGCTTTCTTTTTATCTCCCTAGCAAACAAACATCTCTTCAGCTTGGTACTCTACTGAGGGAAGTTGGAAATCTTATGGCAGTTTTTCAATTTTTTCCTCTTCAACTTCCATATGCCTGTTTACTTGGTAGAGTGTGTTTTCTGTAGGGATCTATATATGTGTGTGAATTTTGGAAAGGGGGAATGTAAAAGCTGGCCAGACTGTACAGGCCATAGAGGCAGTGAAGGCCTCTGTGGGGACAAGTGAAGTCATAGATTTGACCACCCGGGAAATCCTTCTCAACCGTTCTCTCCCTTTTCAGTTAGGCACTACTCCTATTTTATAGGGGCTAGAAACTCACACCCTGCCTCCTTCAAAAAGAAAAAAAGAAGGATCTTAAATGTTGAATGTAATAGTCTGCTAGTTAGCCACTAATGTGCTTGCCCTCAGAGCCGTGCACTATTGCTCCTTGATCAGGAAGCCAGGAAGAGTGGCAGCTTCTCAGCATTCAGGAGGCAAATTGGCACAGATGTCTCCTCTCCCTTAAGGATGATAGAGGAGGATTTGGCTTGCCATACTGATAATGCTATGGGGCTGGTAGAGTGTGGCTTGGGGAATATGTGCTTGCTAGGGAAAGCATGAAAATGCATGGAGCTGGCTGAGTAGTTAAAGCAGTTGGTTACTGCTCATGCTTTTACAAATGGTATTTTGCAATTCCCTCAACTGCGATGGTACCAGCTGATCAAATGGGGATAAAGAAGCAGGAGCTGTGATGGAATGTGTCTCTGAGGGGGAAGGTGATGTTATGGAGATCACAGGTGAGGAAGGAGGGGGCAGTTTCCAGGGAGAGAGACATGTTCACAGTGTTGAGGACCTTGGGCGCCCAGCCAAGAAAGTCAGGCCGGATCCGCCTTAGGGCACCTGGGGTTTTCCCCAGAGAACTGGTTAGCGTTAACACCCCGGAGGGCGGTGTTGCTCTCTCTGAGATATGCCCGGTCGGGTTTCGGGTTTGGCACCAGCCGAGACTTCAGGGCAGGGGAGGAGGGGTGGCTGTTGTCATCCGGGAATCTCTAATGGCCATCAGGGGCCCTGCTCCACAAGTGACCGGGTGTGAGACTCTGTTCTTTAAGTTGGGCTCTTGGGAACAGTTTGGAGTATTGCTACTGTACCAGCCTCCCTGCTGTGTAGCAACCTCCCTGCCTGAGCTGCTGGAGGCTGTCTCAGGGTTGGCAGTTGAGCTCCCTAGGCTTACGGTTCTGGGGGACTTTAACTAGCCTTCCCTGGGACGAACCTCTGAAGCAGCACGGGAGTTCATGACCACCATGGCGGCCATGGGCCTGTCCCAGATCATTCAGGACCCAACTCGAGACAGTGGCCTCACCCCGGATCTAGTTTTCTTGTCAGAGCAGTGGCAATGTGATCTGAGGGGAGAACTACATCTTTCCCCTCTGTCATGGTCAGATCACGCCCTGGTGACCTTGAGATTCTCCTATGCTACCCCCGTCCGCAGGGAGGCCGGACCTATTCGATTGGTCCGCCCCCGGCGACTGATGGACCCGTTAGGATTCCAGAGGGAGCTGGGGGTTATACCGGAAGATCTGCTGCACGGTCCAGCGGAGGCTCTGGCTGCTGCCTGGAATAGAGAGGCGGCTGGGGCCTTGGACAGGATCGCGCCTGTGCGGCCTCTCTTGTCCAGTCGAACCCGACACTCCCCCTGGTTTACGGAGGAGTTGAGGGTTCTGAAGAGGATTAAGAGACGCCTAGAGCGCCGCTGGAGGAAAACAAAGACTGAATCCGACCGAACACAATCTAGAGCCGCTGTTAAGGCCTACCTTGTGGCGGTAAGAGCGGCGAAACGTGAATATTTCTCTGCTCTTATTGCATCCGCAGAATGCCGTCCGACGGCCCTGTTTAAGATTACCCGATCCCTTTTGGGGAAAGGGGAGTCAGAAATCCATCTGCAGGGCCGTGCTGAGGAATTTTCGAAGCATCTGCAGGATAAAATCGCTCGGATTCGCTCCAAGTGGGATTCCGAGCGTGAGTCAGAGTCCGGAGAGATACCCAGGGAACGTACTCACTTTGTTATCTGGGAACAGTTTGATCCTGTTGGACCTGAGGAAGTGGACAGAATTCTCCGGACTGTAAATGCCACCACCTGTCAATTAGATCCATGCCCCTCCTGGCTGGTGAAAGCAGCTCGGGAGGGGACTTGTAGTTGGGCCCAAGCGATGGTGAATGCATCCTTGGGAGAGGGGGTGTTCCCGGCAGCTTTCAAGGAGGCGCTGGTGCGCCCCCTTCTCAAGAAGCCATTGCTGGACCCTACTATACTGGATAATTTTCGTCCAGTCTCCCACCTTCCCTTTTTGGGAAAGGTGGTTGAGAAGGTGGTGGCGTTGCAGCTCCAGAGGATTCTGGATGAAACGGATTATCTGGACCCCTTTCAGTCAGGTTTCAGGCCGGGTTACGGGACGGAAACTGCATTGGTCGCACTTATGGATGATCTCTGGCGGGAGCGAGATGGAGGTAGTGCATCCATTCTCGCTCTTCTTGACCTCTCAGCGGCATTCGATACCGTCGACCACGGTATCCTTCTGGAACAGCTTAGGGAGTTGGGGGTGGGCGGCGTGGTTATACGCTGGTTCGCCTCCTTCCTCTGAGGCCGGACCCAGTCGGTGTTGATTGGGAGCGAGAGATCCAGCCCGCGGGTCCTTCTTTGTGCGGTCCCACAGGGCTCGGTACTCTCTCCGCTCCTTTTTAACATCTACATGAAACTGCTGGGAGAGATCATCCGACACCACGGGGTGAGGTATCATCAATATGCCAATGATACCCAGTTGTATATCTCCATCCCGGGTGAAGTAAGTGATGCAGTGACTGCCCTGTCCAAGTGCCTGGGGGCTGTAGGGGCCTGGATGGGGAAAAACAGGCTTCAGCTGAACCCTAGTAAGACGGAGTGGCTGTGGATTAATGGCTCCTTGTCTTCTGGGAAATTGTCATCTTTAATTCTGGATGGGGTTGCACTACCCCAGACAGATCCGGTGCGTAACTTGGGAGTTCTCCTGGATTCACGACTCCTGCTTGAAGAGCAGGTGGCAGTCGTGACCAGGAGAGCTTTTGTACAACTTCGGGTTGTGCACCAGTTACGCCCCTTCCTGGAACAAGACGCCCTTCGAACAGTCACTCATGTCCTGGTTATCTCTCACATAGACTACTGTAATGCGCTCTACATGGGGCTACCCTTGAAGAATATCCGGAGGCTACAACTGATCCAGAATGCAGCTGCGCGGACTGTTTTAGGTGTCCCAAGGAGGACTCATGTAACACCTTTGCTGTGCAAGCTGCACTGGGTTCCAGTTTGCTTCCGGGTACAATTCAAGGTGTTGGTTATCACCTTTAAAGCCCTACATGGCATGGGACCAGGATACCTAAGGGATCGTCTCATCCCCATCACTTCATCCCGTCCCACCCGGGCATGCAGAGAGGGCATGCTACGGATCCCATCGGTTAAGGAGTTCCACCTGGCGGGGTCTCGGAAGCATGCTTTCTCTGCTGTTGCCCCTGCCCTTTGGAACATTCTGCCCCCGGAGATCAGACAGTCCTCCTCACTCCTGGACTTCCGAAAAAGACTCAAAACCTGGTTTTGTCAATATGCTTGGGGTCAGAAGGAGATTGGAGATACTTGGAGATGGCTAGCACCTTAGATTCGCTCTGAGGGGCCCTTTTTATAACTTAAGAATACTCTGCCTTTGGATTCTATTTTACTCATTATATTTTAAATTATGGTTTATTACGTATGTTTTTATTAGAAATGTATATGAATGATTTTAATTCTGTTGTAAACCGCCCAGAGTCCCCCTTGGGGGAGTTGGGCGGTGATAAATCCAATAAAATAAAATAAATAAATAAAAAATAGCATGGCTTAGTTTGGCAAGATTCTCTGTAAGGTAGAACAATAAAGATCTAGAGCTTCATTCCTGGCTCAGTGTTGTTTCTTAGCCTAGCCCACGACAGGAGCAATTGAATATGGTGCTGTTCCAAATAATGGGGGAAGAAAAGACAATTGTATGATTTCACAAGCAAATTACACATTTTTCAAAGAAAAGCTCTTGCATACATATATAGGGATTGGTGACTTATTTAGATGATTTGTATTTGAAGAATTTGAGCAAATTTGTCAACCCCACTAGATAGATCAGACAAGAATCAACTCTACAAAAAGACTAAAACTACTTTTATTGAGAGTGGCTATGATAACAGAATCTTGCAAGTCTGATTATGTTGTACCTCATCCCCCCTTCTTATACTCATGTGAATTAGGGAGGTGTCTGTCTGAGCCACATATTTTCTGTTTGTTGTGAACTTAAGATATGTTTTTCCCCTTGTCATTTTGGTAATGGAGCTTGCATATCTCCATCAAGGTAATCTTCCTTACTCTCTACAAAATTAGATAATTGCTCAAATCTCAAAGAACCTTTGAGATCTTACCATAAGCCATTGCCATTGGTAAAAGTGGAAGGAAAGGGAAGAAGAGGATAACCAGCAGCAAGGTGAATGAACTCAGTTAACAGTGGTGATGGCTGCACTGTTGGAAGACCTGAAGGACCAGGTTAGGGACAGAAAGTCATGGAGAAAATCTAACTATGCAGTTGCTAAGAGTCAACACCTACTTGATGGCACATAATCAAGCAATCAATTGATAAGAGAAATTGGGTGTCCAGGTGGACACAAATTTTGGCCTGAGAAAAGTGTATCTTACCATTTGATTGAAATTCTGGGAAGAAATTGCTTGCATGATCTACCTTCCAGACATAACGTACTAGATCAGAGCTTTCCAAACTTTTCATGTTGGTGACACACTTTTTAGAAATGCATCATTTCGCGACCCACTCTTACAGCAGGGCATCATTTCGCGACACACTCTTACAGCAGGGCACAAGGCAGGCACTAGGACCTGCGTGGAATCCTGGCAGGGCAAGTTTGGAGGCAGCAAGGCACAAAGTAGGCACTAGGACCTGTGCGGAATCCTGGCAGGGCAGGTTTGGAGGCAGCGAGGAACAAGGCAGGCACTAGGACCTGCGTGGAATCCTGGCAGGGCAGGTTTGGAGGCAGCAAGGCACAAAGTAGGCACTAGGACCTGTGCGGAATCCTGGCAGGGCAGGTTTGGAGGCAGCGAGGAACAAGGCAGGCACTAGGACCTGCGTGGAATCCTGGCAGGGCAGGTTTTGAGGCAGCAAGGCACAAAGTAGGCACTAGGACCTGTGCGGAATCCTGGCAGGGCAGGTTTGGAGGCAGCAAGGCACAAAGTAGGCACTAGGACCTGTGCGGAATCCTGGCAGGGCAGGTTTGGAGGCAGCCAGGAACAAGGCAGGCACTAGGATCTGCGCGGAATCCTGGCAGGGCTCGGAGGCAGCAGCAGCCCCGACACACCCAGACACTGCAGCCGACACACTAACGTGTCCCGACACACAGTTTGGAAAGCTCTGTACTAGATAATCAGCATAAGGAAATATTGTATCTTGTAGCAAATAATTTTGCAGTCAAAAATACCTTTCATTTCTCACAATATTTTTTTGTTTTGATTCCTCACATTCAATGTTGTGGAATTTCACCTGAGAGAGCGCACTTATAATATTCTCTCTTTTCTTCACCCCCGTCCCTCTTGTTTCCTGTGAAAGATCAGGTTATTGGGGTTAGAGGACTGAGACTAACAGTACAAAAGTTGTATTGCTGGCTTTACAGTGTGGTTTTTCCAAACTAACTTCTGCACAAAGTTATTTTAGGGTGCATCATGTGCAAGTATCTATGGCATTTACTGTATTAGTTGAAAAGCATGTGCCCCAAGCATGTTAGAATAGAGTTGATGTTTGAAAATCAGCATCTGGTGTGATGGATGGCATTTATTTTAGAACATGTAACACAGCACAAGACCAGATAAGCGTGACAGAAATGCTTCTGTATGTCTGATTTATTGATTCAGCGGGATTGGTTATACACAAGTTTTTGAAAAATAATCAGAATTCTGCACAGAAATGGCTCAGAATTATATTCAGATAACCATTAGAAATCACATTAGGAAAAGAGGCTGTTTATGTCTTAAATCTATGTACTAAGAATTGATAATCTTAGACAGCCAGGGGAAAACTGTGTATGCTTCTTGCCATTGGAAATTCACCTCCTTATTGACACCCTGTTAGAGATTCTATCTGGCCATGATGTTGCTCATACAGTTTAAGAGCAGCTTTCTCAATTGCAAGCATGAGGAACTTCTTTAAAGTCTCAGAATGCCAAATTTTCTGCTTGCACTGCATGAATCTGTTGTATATATTTTTTATGTCTGTAGAATATGTGGCTGAGTTTTTAAAAAGCCAGGCCTCAAAAACTTTTTTCCTGTTTGGGCTCAGGAGCACATGTTCGCCCCCACTCAGGATTGTTAATTTGCTTCAGGTGCCGGCCAGTCTGAGAGTTCTGACCAATCAGAATTAGCTGTTAGAGCTTTGCCCATATTGGGAATCTGTTGCCTAGGTGTTTTGGTCACATGCTGGATTCTGTCCACTCAGATGCTGGTCAGGTAAAGGTTTAAAAGTGTAAATGCCTTTTGTTCTCTCTCTGCATTCTGCTCTCTGCTATCAAAATGTAAATGGCTATGCTAATCAACCATGCCATGCTTTGGCTGAAGAAGATTCAAGGTTTGTTCCTATGTTTTTGTTTTAAATAAAGCAACATTTTTACTACAAACTTATCTCTTGGTTTTTCCATAACTCTGATCACAAATTTTATAAAAATACAAAAGAATCCAGGATACACAAATGCGGCCTTAAATAAATGACTTCTGCCAGACCATTTCTCCCTCATCACTTCAATGTCTGCCAAGGCTTCCTTCTATCAGTCCCTGTGAAAGCAACAGTTTACAAGATCTGTGATAAACAGGATTTGAATATTTCTTTTGGGAGTTTTCCAATCAGAATCAAAACTGTAGTTTGATCCTTCTCTCTCTAGCTTTGACTTCCCCTACCAAAATCACTCCTCTTGCTCACCAGCGTATTTAAGTAGATGAGAAGGAAGACAAGTGTTTCAAGCAGTCTTCTTCAAGACCCCTAGATTGCTGGCCGGAGGAGGTGAGAATCATAACCAAGATATTTGGAGGTCACCAGACAGAGGAGGGCTGGCCCAGCAACTGTACCAAACATTGCATACACTTTGACCTTGGAAGACTGACTCTGGAATTCCCTTTGGTCTTTGTATGCAAACCCAAAATGATTCCCCCTCCCCCACGGCTATCTGAATTGTTGAAAAGAAACCTGAGGTCTTCCAGGCTTGTGCTTTAATGAATGTGTTACACATTGGAAATTTATACATGGACATTTAGAATTTTATTACCTTTGCTAATGTGTTTGCAGACAAGAAAAGGATTTGATTCTCATCCATGGTTGACTATTTATTTAAACTTATTTATTTATTATTCAAATTTTGTTACCGCCCATCTCCCCCAAAAGAGGGACTCTGGGCGGTTTACAATAAAATTGACACTATCATAGACATAAAAATCACATAAAAATTAAAAACAGTTTACAAATATAAATATACAATATAAATAAGTATAGAGTCCAAGTGGTCATGAAAAAATTCTGATACGGTGAGAGGAGCTCTAAGGTGCCAGCCACCCCCAAGAATGACTACTCGCCTTCCCGCCCCAAGTGAGACGGCAGAGCCAGGCCTTCAGGTTCTTCTGGAAGGTCAGGAGTGAAGGGGCCTGCCTCACCTCCGGGGGTAAGATGTTCCAAAGGGCGGGAGCCATTGCAGAGAAGGCCCGCTTTCAGGACCCCGCCAGATGAAATTCTCTTACAGACGGGGTCCATAACATGCCCTCTCTGCATGATCGGGTGGGATGGGTCGATGTCATGGGGATGAGACGGTCCCTCAGGTAACCTGGACCCATGCCATGTAGGGCTTTAAAGGTGATCACCAACACCTTGAATTGGACCCAGAAGCAAACTGGCACCCAATGCAGCTCGTGTAGCAGTGGTGTCACATGTGCCAATCTTGGGGCACCAAGAATTGCCTGCGCAACCGTATTCTGGACCAGTTGTAGCTTCCGGATACTCTTCAAGGGTAGCCCCATGTAGACCGCATTGCAGTAGTCTATATGGGAGATGACCAGGGCGTGTGTGACTGTTTGGAGGGCTTCTCACTCCAGGAAAGGGCATAACTGGCGCACAACATGAAGTTGAGCAAAGGCTCTTCTGGCCACAACTGCCACCTGCTCTTTGAACAGGAGTCGTGAGTCCAGAAGAACCCCCAGATTACACACACGGTCTGTCTGAGGCAGTGCGACCCCATCCAGAACTAAATATGACAATTTCCCAGATACAGAGGAGCCATTAACCCACAGCCACTCTGTCTTACCAGGGTTCAGCCAAAGTCTGTTGTTCCCCATTCAGACCCCCACAAACCCCAGGCACCATGAAAGGGCAGTCACCGCATCACTTACCTCACCTGGGATTGAGATGTATAATTGGGTATCATCAGCATACTGATGAAACCTCAACCTGTGGTGATGGATGATCTCACCCAGTGGTTTCATGTAGATGTTGAATAGGGAGAGAGAACCGAACCCTGTGGTACCCCACAAAGAGGGGCCAAGGGTCGGATCTCTTGCTCCCTATCACCACCGATTGGGACTGGCCCTGGAGGAAGGAGGTGAACCAGCACAAAACCACGCTGCCCACACCCAGCTCCCTGAGCCGCCCCAACAGGATACCATGGTCGATGGTATCGAAAGCCGCTGAGAGGTCAAGAAGAGCAAGGATGGATGCACTGTCCCCATCTTGCTCCCACCAGAGATCATCCATAAGTGTGACCAATGCAGTCCCATATCCGGGCCTGAAAGCTGACTGGAAGGGGTCTAGATAATCCGTTTCATCCAGAATCCTCTGGAGCTGCAACGCCACCACCTTCTCAACCACCTTCCCCAAAAAGGGGAGGTGGGAGACGGGATGAAAATTGTCCAGCATAGTTGGGTCCAGCAATGGTTTCTTGAGGAGGGGGTGCCCCAGCGCCTCCATAAAGGCAGCAGGGAACACCCCCCCTCTCAGGAATGTATTTACCATTGATTGGACCCAACCACATGTCACCTCCCGAGCTGCCTTCACCAGCCAGGAGGGGCATGGATCTAAATAACAGGTGGTGGCATTTACAATCCTAAGGATCCTGTCCACTTCCTCGGGCCCAACAGAATCAAACTGTTCCCAGATAACAGGGCAAGTACGTTCCCTCGGCATCTCCACAGACACTTCACACTTGGAGTCTAACTTAGAACGGATCTGAGCGATTTTATCCTGCAGATGCTCAGCAAACTCTTCCACACGGCCCTGTAGGTGGGTCACTGGGCCCACCTTCCCCAAAAGGGTGCGTGTGATTTTAAACAGGGCCGTCAGGCGGCATTCTGCGGACACAATAATAGTGGAGAAATACTGACGTTTCACCACTCTTACCGCCACAAGGTAGGCCTTGATAGTGGCTCTAGCTTGTGTTCGGTCGGATTCGGTCTTTGTCTTCCTCCAGCGGTGATCTAGACGTCTCTTAACCCTCTTCAAGACCCTCAACTCCTCTGTAAACCACAGGGAGTGTCGGGTTGGATGGGGCAAGAGAGGTTGCGCAGGCGTGATCCTGTCTAAGGCCCCGGCCGCCTCTTTATTCCAGGCAGCAGCCAGGGCCTCTGCTGGACCGTGCCGCAGATCCTCAGGTGTAACCCCCAGCTCCCTCTGAAACCTCACCGGGTTCATCAGTCGCTGGGGGCAGACCAATCGAATGGGTCCTGCCTCCCTGCGGAGTGGGGCAGCATAGGAGAATCTCAGGGCCACCAGGGCGTGATCTGACCATGACAATGGAGACATTAACTTATCTTGAAGCATTTTGAATCAGCATCTTCTTTGTGATGATTGGGGGGAGTTAGTAGAGCACACAATTTCAAAACCCTCTACATTTGAGAGTAATACAATATAATATGCATACATATAGCCAAATACATGTATACAGGTATTAGTTTAGGGACTGGTAGGCCAAAAAGGAAGTGTGGTTCTTAAAAGAGCCGAAGAAGAGATAGATTTTTAATTTTGACTGGGCAGTGCTGACCAACAACAATTATAGCAAATATCATGTTATCCTGACATCATGTTACATCCTTCGGTGTTAGCCAATGCCAGTTACTATGTTAATGATGTTAAGGACTTTGTCCAGAATTGATAAGGGAGTAATGAGAACCAGACAACTGGTAAAACCTTGTACAACAAAACAAGATGAAATACAGTACATCAAAACAAAATGGAATATGAGCAACATCTTATTATATAACTAAAGATGCCATAGCCATAGATATTGTAATATACATGAGAAATACAATACTGATTGAACAATTAAACATGATGGACTCAGCCTTGATTGGATAGATAATGATGTTCAAACTAGGCAGAACTTCCTCTGATTGGGTGAAATACAGATATAAAATATGGATGCGCTGTATTCCAAAGTGAAGATCTACTTGAGGACAGTTTTCCTCAATTCGCTAGATTTCCTAGTCCCTTTTGTCATATTTGGCCAACAAGCAAGACGGCTTAGGTGTGTGTGAAGAATGAATGAGGTATAATGTATATATTTGAATATATTCTAATAATACAATACCACAAAAGATCCCCAAGAATTTATTGTAATGCCTACCAAAAAAGAGTTTAGCTGTTCAGTAGCTGTATCTGATATCTGATATCTGGTTATGTGGGAGTGAACTCTGTGAGAACAACGTGACTTACTCTGTGTAAATATGTAGTATGCATCAATTAGCTGGATAACTTATCAGAGTAATTACTTTAACACATAAGGTTAAAATATAAAATAGTGATCCATCATCTTATCAATTGTCCATTAGCTTGTGTCACACATAGGAATTCTACAGGGAATGGCAATTTATTCAAGGACTGCAGATCAGGCAGCATTAATATTTAGTGCTTGTAACTGTTACTTCTTTGTCCTGCAGTTCTTGAAACAGATGGATCTATTTGCACTACAGAAATGAATTTTATTTCCTTTACATTCAGCTCTAGAAATGGTACATTTCTCATTTTAATAACATTTTAAAACTGCCTGGCTTAAGGATTTTCACTTGAAAGATCAGCTGAAAATCCTGGCTTACATGGGAAACCTATTATATGAAGATATGATCTAAAATTTCATCAAACTCCTAAGATTTATTGTATTTCATCTGACTTGAGGCATGAGTGCAAGGCTAAGAGTGATGAGACGTGGAGTGCAGAAGCAAAGGTGGATTAAATAAAAGGGTGTGGGGAAGAGATGCAGGATCAAGACAAATACTGTATTTCTGGTCACTGGTACAAGAATGTACAGTATATTTATTTTTTAAAGTCTTAATTGCCTACCAATCAAAGTAGGTGCTTGAGGCAATGTGCAAAAAGGAGATTGAGAAAGCAGCAGGGCATTTATATTTGCCAGTTTGGTCTAGTGGTTAAGGTGCTGGGCTAGGAACCAGGAGACTGAGAGTTCTAGTCCCGCCTTAGGCATGAAAGCCGGCTGGGTGACCTTGGGCCAGTCACTCACTCTCAGCCCAACTCACCTCACAGGGTGGTTGTTGTGGGGAAAATAGGAGGAGGAAGGAGTATTAGGTATGTTCACTGCCTTGAGTTATTTATAAAAATAATAAAGGCAGGATAGAAAATAAAATAAAATAAAATAAAATAAAATAAAATAAAATAAAATAAAATAAAATAAAATAAAATAAAATAAATAGAGTTCCCCGTTGGGGGAGATGGGCGGTTATATAAATTAAATAAATAAATAAATAAATAAATAAATAAATAAATAAATAAATAAAATAATAAATAAAATAAAATAATAAATAAAATAAAATAATAAATAAAATAATAAAATAAAATAATATTCTTTCCCAATCTTGCAGTCAAGCAGAAGTCTTCAGGGAAGCCCTAGATCCTTCTGGACAAATAGCTCCCCAGACTATCTGTCCTGTGAGATATTCAAGTTAGTAAAAGTTGGAGCAACTTGCTGGTGTTTTTCCTGGCCTTGCTTCAAATAAGGTAGTGAAGCCTTTTCTGGCCTGGAAATAAAATTCTGGAGGTGAAGTGACAGCTTAATATCCATCTTGAACTGCTATGTGAAGAAATAAGGTAAAATAAAGATACTCTTGAATTGAACTCAACTCCTAGTGATTACATGGACATATCTCTACACTTTTCTTGCATAGCATGGAAGTGATTAACCATTGGATTTTTTGTTTAACTTTGCAGTCTAGGACTATAGCCCTGGGATATGGTACCTCATCCAAGCATTAATCATGTCTGATCCCCCTTAGCTTTCCAAGCTGAAGCAAGGTTGGGAAGATGCTACCACATGCTGAGACATAAAAAAATAAGCAGGGCAATAATTTTAAAAAGGGTGGTGTATAAACGATGGGATATCTACAACCCTGTTGGGTTGATGATCAGTTTTTATATTCAAATAACTGCATTATGTGTGAAGTTTCAGAAAAAGAGCACTATGTGCCAAACTACTCTAGTTAAACTAGATCATGTCCACATTACCATCTTAAGGAAAGGTAAAGGTTCCCCCCGCACATTTGTGCAGTCGTGTCCAACTCTAGAGGGCGGTGCTCATCTCCGTTTGTTAGCCGAAGATGTCAGATTTCTCATGGGAAATGGCAAATCGCTTTCTGTACAAAACAAAGCTTTCGCATAGTGATAATGAAGCCAGGTGGCCAGTGATGTCACGTGCTTATTATTATTATGTCTAGCCCTGATGCTTCGTGGGAAGCTTGTCCTGGGAAAGTCGGGAGGGGGAGACAGCATGCTCGCTTAGATGCAACACCCTTTGGCAGGTTCTGCTATGTGCTATGTTCTATGCTTTGTGCTTGGTGTTTTTCACACCTAAGTTTTAACCAATCAGAACTTGATTAGAACTGTATTTTTAGCTGTGAAAATGGTTTCCCTTGCTTCTTGACATCAGAGCCAGCGTTGTCCGAAGACGCTTCCACGGTCATGTGGCCGGCATGACGTGCGCGGAACACTGTTACCTACCCACCGAAGTGGTACCTATTCATCTACTTGCATTTGCATGCTTTCGAATTGCTAGGTTGGCAAGAGCTGGGGCGAGTGCGGGAGCTCACTCTGTCACGCGGGGCTAGGGATTCGAACCTCCAAACTTACGATCTTCCATCGACAAGCCTGGTGTCTTACCCGCTGAGCCACCACGCCCCTCTTTACCATCTTACTACTGTCTTAAATATCTGTTAAGCCATGACCTGCAATAACACCATTTCTAGTTAGCATTAACTGGAATTAAAGATCATGGGTAGTTGCCAGCTTCTACTTTCAGTTAACATTAGTTAGAAATACCTGCCTCTCCAAATTTAAATTACACACTTAGCATTAGGTAAGCCATGGAGCCTGGTTAAAAGCCCTGAGTTGAGATGGTGGCTTGCATGGTCCAGTTAACTAGCTAGAATGCATTTTGTGCTAAGACACTTGTGGATGATGTGGAAGGACAGTTCAAGAGATCTGGCAAAAGTGAGGAACAGTTTCCATTCTGTCGAGCTTTGTTTTGGCCTGAGCTTGGAAGATAATTGTTGTGATATATTGTGCAGTTCCTGCTCTGATATTTCATGTGTTTCCAGTCAATCAATATACTTTGCAATTTTTAACACAGTGAAATAGAGATTTCTGATGTACTGGAAACACTTAAATCCCCCTGATCTTCACCAGGGCTACGCAAGCAATTGGTCACATGTGCTCCCTGCTTCCCCCTTTAATCTGCAGCCTGTGGAAGCTTTACAACCTTGATCTACCACCTATTGGGGAATAAGCTTCGGTAGGTAAAGGTAAAGGTTCCCTCCGCACATTTGTGCAGTCGTGTCCGACTCTAGGGGCCGGTGCTCATCTCTGTTTGTTAGCCGAAGAGCCAGCGTTGTCTGAAGATGCTTCCACGGTCATGTGGCTGCATGACACGTTCGGAACGCTGTTACCTACCCACCGAAGTGGTACCTATTCATCTACTTGCATTTGCATGCTTTCGAATTGCTAGGTTGGCAAGAGCTGGAGCTAGTGCGGGAGCTCATTCTGCATGCAGGGCTAGGGATTCGAACCTCCGAACTTGCGAACTTCCGATCCACAAGCCTGGCGTCTTACCCGCTGAGCCACTACGCCCCTATAACAGGTATGCATATTCACCTCAGAAATTTAGTGTTTTGTCATATTGTAAACCCTGTAAACATGTTATGAACATAAACTACTGTTAAGAAGGTATCCAGGTTTTTTGTGTGCTTCCTGGAGACTAAACGGGCAAACTGAATGGTAAGCTTATTCTCCATATTAAACACACCCCAAACTTGTTACAAGGATAAAGAGAGCCAAGAAAAGAATGGTGGTTTTCAGTTGTCTATGAAAAGGTCTATTTCAAGCTCCAACTTTGCACTTAAGAAACAACATAGAGACACACTTGGAATATTAATTTATAAGACCAGATCTACCTACGTAGTATACCAGTATCCTGGCCTTGTCACTATTCAATCATCACATCTAACAAAAATGGTAAACCTGTTCTCTAAGTCTGTCATGGCTGTTTTAAAAGCATGCAACCAGTCTGTGGCTTGAATCATGTCAACTGGATTTCTATTTTCTCAGTAGAAACGTTTCACTCCTTATCCAAGGAGCTTCTTCAGACTGAAGAAGCTCCTTGGATAAGGAGTGAAACGTTTCTACTGAGAAAATAGAAATCCAGTTGACATGATTCAAGCCACAGACTGTTCCACCTGGATGACTGAGAACCTTCATCGACATGCAACCAGTGTAACTGTGTGATTCTAAAAGAACATTTGTGCTGTTCCACATTTAAACAGCAAAGGGTTATATTATATTGGCTGATGTAGAAGGTGAAAGTGAGTAGAACATTTCCCTCCCGCTCTGCAGAGAGTTCATCAAAATTTCCATGATGAATGAAAGCCTGCTAGAATACAGGAACCCTATTCCTGACCTGGAAAGTTGTCAATGGTCCAGCAATGGAAATGCCAGAAAAGATCCAGTTCAGCCTTAAGGCTGTGGTACAGTGTGCGTTTGTTCTCCCGACTCCACCTTGTTTTTGGAAGCTTTGCTTTGGACCCCTCACTCCAAATAAAGTTTTACTGCCATTCATCAGGTAATTTGTGTGAAGATTTAACAGAATCCCCACCTGCGTTAGTGATAACAAATTTCTCCAAATTTCTGCCACTCTGTTGGCTTCTAAATATAATGGAATGTGAAGCTAAGCAGCAAAGTAAACACACAAGGAAAACATGTGGGTTCAGTAGTATGTACTGTGCCCATATATTACGATCACATCCCTCTGTAAAGCTTTGCTCCCCCCTCCCCCACCATGCTCCAGGGATTTAATTTGGGCATGGTTTGAGGGAAGGCTTGTTTTTTTGTTAATTACTACAGACAGAACCTCAGAGGACAGTAGAAATGCCAGAAAAGATCCAGTCCAACATTAAGGGCTTTTTTAGTGTACATTTGATGGAAAATCAAATGTGGAGATAATCTACCCTTACGTGAGAATGTAAGCAAAGGTGGTCCTGTTGGCCAAAACAATGGTAAGCCACCTTTTATCTTAAACATGGCAGGCAACGTGCAGCCCATCCCCAGAATCAGCAAATTGATACTGCTGAAATTTGGTTACGAAATGTTACGAAATTGTTAATTGAGATGATTTTTTTCCATTACAAAATTAGGGTTTAGAATAATACTGCAATGGGGGAGTACCAGGACATTCCAGGACTGTAGGCTAACAGTACGGACATGTGTATACAGTCAAACAGAGTTGATTGTTACTTGAGGGAGGCCTTTCTAATGAAAGTATTGCCCAAATGAGGATTTGGGAGGGGGTGGTTCACATGTTCTACAAAACTATCAACCTAATTCTGCTCTGATACAGTATGTTAATGCTTAACAATGTAAAGTAGATTCCCTTGGCTGAACACGGCAAGTGGAAGATATTGTACCCAGGCAGGTTTGGCGTTAATGCACATTAGTCAGTATACTTGCTCCTGTTCCCACTTCCCCCCTACAACCCAGGGAAAAGACTTGAAGCCTCACAAATTGTGAGAATTAGTTCTCACACAGCCAATGAAAAACAACAGGAGAGCAAATCTGAGCACGGCAAAACCAAAAGACAGATGGAAACAAGCCAACCAGCTCAAAAGGGGGGGGCAAGCATTCTGTTATGTAAGGTGGGAAGGATAAAGCAATGCAAGATGGTTGAACCATTTTTTGTAGGACTTATTCTTTAATCACAACAGTTTGGTTATGACTTCCCAACTTTCTTCAATAAATATTACTTATCAGAAATTCTTGGATCCACAGCCCTGCTTATTGGATGAAGCTTGACGAGAATGATAACTTTATTGTTGGTGTGTATAGCTACAAAAAAGTAGTTCTTAGATCAATAGCAAGATTTACTTTATCAATCTGGATCTGGATCAAATATACCACAATAAAGACATAAATACAAAGCATGTGGGAATTTTATTACATACTTTCTCCAAGTTTTTCTAAAGGCAAAATAAGGATAGTGATTTCCAGGATTATCCTGGGAAAAAGGGAGCTTTTGGAGTTGCTGTTGAGGTTGCAATCCTAAAACATTTTTACTTGGTTGTAAATCCCATGAAATTAAATAAAGATTAGATAAGGTTAGATAAATTTAGAATTATAGAGGAAATCCTCAATACTTCCCTGTGATGATTGCTATGAGCATAAGAGGTTAAAATTTATGAGTTGCCCTAAATTAAACAGATAAAATTAAACAGATAAATTAAATTATCCATTTTCCATTTAATCGATTTATACAATTCATACTTGCAGTGAGTTCAAAATATATTTTGCTTATCTAAATCAAATCAATTTTTATTTGGTCATAGACCAGCAAATAAAACAGAAGAATCCAAACAACCTGGATGTTTAGTAAAAAATTGAGATAATAATTCCTGGCGAGCATCTGCATAGAGAGGACAATATAAAATGACGTGTTCCATCGTTCCAATTACTCCTCTGCCACATGGGCACAGTCTTTGATCGAAAGGGATATTTCAATATCTCCCTTCAATAACAGCTGTTGGAAGGGCATTGAATCTAGCCAAGGATAAGGCCCTTCTAAAATTTGGAATCGTTATGCAGCTAAGATACCTGGCTGGTTGGAGAAGATGTGCAGAGTGGCCCAAAAAAATGTTTTTTGGTAAAACTGATAAATCTGATTGTAGCTCTAAATCGATGGCCCATTGTTTGAGATCAGCTAGTGCACGTTCATAGCCCAACAAGATGATGGCTGCCCTTGAAAAGCCATATAATTGCAGTTTGGCGTGTATTGCCTGGCACCAAGAAGATTGAAAGCTATCAGTCATAATCAAAGGGGCCAAGCCAACTGGGAAAAAAGAAAGCTTAAGCCAGTAAGAAAGAGTGTAAATCCAAGCAGAAGTTTCTATTTTTAGTAGGCCAGCTTCATGGCGAAGCACCACGTTGGGGACGCAGCGAGGTACTTGAAAGATAGATCTTAGAAACTTGGATTGGACTCTTTCAAGAGAAAGGAATGACCTGTAGGTGCCCAACTGAGCTCCAAAAAGGAGCTGAGCTCGGATCTTAGCTGAGAAAACTTTAATTGCTGCTGGTATATGTTGAGCTCCTTTGGAGAAATAGAAAGATTGTAGTGCTGCCGCTGTTTTTTGTGCATTCAGGCTGACATAATCAGCATGGAATTTGTGGTTACCCGTGGCATGAAAAACAATCCCCAAATATTTAAAGGTCTTAACTTGCTCTATTTAATTATTGTTTAGCCGCCAGACATGTGCCTTAGGGCGCTTGGCAAAAACCATAACCTTGGTCTTTGAGTAGTTTATTTCCAGCCATTCTTCTCGGCAGTGCTCAGCAAGCATACAGAGCGCCCGCTTCAGGCCAATCTGTGTCCGAGAAAGCAACACGGCATCAGCTGCATATAAAAGAACAGAGATGTGTCTATTTCCCAGTTTTGGGGAATGAAGAGATGGGCTATTCAATTTGTCTATAAGAGAGTTAATATATAGATTAAAAAGAAGGGGAGCTAGAATACGCCCTTGTCTCACTCCTCTCCTGACTGGGATTTCCTTGGTGCAATGTCCATACATATTACATCGTACCTTCATCCGGGAATTTTCATAAAGTTTATATATAAGAACAAGTAATCTTCTATCAACCGAGGAAGCATTCAATTTCTCCCATAGTTTGGCTCTAGCAATGAAATCAAAAGCACATCTAAGGTCAATAAACGCTGCATAGAGATTGAGCGAGCGAGGAATATTTCTCAACTAGATGTTGAAGAGTTAAAGCGTGGTCAAAGATTGAGCGGCCTTCTCTAAAGCCTGCCTGCTCATCAGCCAAGATATTCTCAGTTATAACCCAGTCCAGGAGTTTATTGTATAGGTGTCTAGCATATAATTTGCTAACCACACTGAGAAGGCTGATGGGCCGATAATTGGCAGGTAAATCTCTGCCTCCTTTTTTATAGATTGGAATCACCAAAGCTAGACCCCAGTCATCAGGGACCTTAGCATAGTTGTCAATATAGGTGAGCAGGGAAGCCAAAACGGGTGCCCACCAATCTAAATTGTTGTGAATGATCTCTGCTGAAATAAAAGTCATATCCTGGAGCTTTGTTCGATTTCAGCAGATGAACAGATAAATTAAACAGAAAAACAAAGAACAAACACAGTCTGAAATCGAAGAACAAAACATCAAAGACAAAAAGTGCCAAAAGGATTTTAAAATATTCATAGACACAAATGGATAAGGAAGAGCTATGTTTTTTGCTTAGTTCAAATCAAGGATTTTTTAAAAAAAAAACATAACAAGTTTGTGTGTGTTTAAGAGTTTTTCAATATAATAAAATATACAAATAAGAACAAAGATAGAAAATAAGAAATAGAGACACAAGAAAGAAATCAGAAAAGAAAACAAAAAGCAAAAAACCATACAATTGTGCCTTCCGCCCTTTTTTCTATCAAGTAATTATCATCTTAAACTTTTCTCCAACCTTTTTGTCTCATTTTTAATCTCCAGATCCCCAAGTCATCCATTCATTTTTCTCCTCTTTCAGCAAAAAGTCCATATAAGTTTTCCAGTCTTTTAAAGAAGACTTTATTGTTTTTTCTCTGACCAAACTGGTCAGTCAGCTTCACCATTTCTGCAAGTTCAGTTAATTAATAATCCAGTCTTCCACTGTAGGCATTTCATTGCTTTTACAACTTTTGCATACAATAATATTGGCACAGTTACCATATACAATATTAATTTCCCATATATCTTTTCTAATTCCTTGTCCATAAAACTCAATAGGAATAATTCTGTTTTTATTATAATCCGTAATATCTTTTGCATCGCTGTATGGATTTGTTATTATTTATTTATTATTTATATATTTATATAATATATATAAATATAATATAAATTATATATATATATATATATATATATATATAAATTATATATAAATATAAATTATATATATATATATATATATATATATAAATTATATATATATATATATATATATATAAATATAAAATATATATATATATATATAATTTATATATTTATTAGTTATTTGTTATTAGGGGCGTGGTGGCTCAGCGGGTAAGACGCCAGGCTTGCTGATCGGAAGATCGCAATTTCGGAGGTTCGAGTCCCTAGCCCTGCGTGCGGAGTGAGCTCCTTCACTAGCTCCAGCTCTTGCCAACCTAGCAGTTTGAAAGCATGCAAATGCAAGTAGATGAATAGGTACCACTTCGGTGGGTAGGTAATAGCGTTCAGCGTGTGTCATGCAGCCACATGACCGTGGAAGCGTCTTTGGACAATGCTGGCTCTTCGGCTATCAAACGGAGATGAGCACCGGCCCCTAGAGTCGGACACGACTGCACAAAATGTGCAGGGGGAACCTTTACCTTTTTTTTTATGGATTTGTACCCAGATTTTTTAATTATTTTTCACAAGTCCACCATGCATGATAAAAAGTCCCCTCTTCCTTTTCACACTTCCAAAACATAACAGAAGTTAATATATTCTAGAAGGGTTTATTTATTTGATAATGGTTAAATTTTAGAGTTGTGATGTTTTAAAACTGATGACTTTTCCCATTTTGAAACTGACAAGATGATGTAAAATAGTACGTAGGTGAAAGAAAAAGGGGAAGGCATAGTTATCTTCTTGAAATGTATTGAGAAATGCCAAGCCAGCAATCCCTTAAAACCTTTTATAATATCACAGTGATTTAAAATTACAGTGTCCTTCTTCCTATATTCATTTCTAAATTGACATCTAACTTTATTTATTGGAATTTATTTATTTATTTATTGAATTTTGCCACCGCCCATCTTCCCCAAAAAGAAGGTCTCTGGGCAGGTTACAATAACAAGCACATTAAAACAATAAGCATAAAACATAAAACATAAAACCTGTGACAGCAATGGAGATCAAGAACCTTGTTGCTCAACTAAGACTAGGAAAGGCCCCAGGAGAAGATCTAATCCCATCAGAGGTCATTAAAAACAATTTGGATTTCTGGACCCCCACACTAGCATCACTTTTCACCTGCATTGACAACTGTGGTCGAATTCCCAAGGATTGGAGGCTTGCAATCATTGTCCCCATTTACAAAAAGAAAGGGAAAAAGGATGACCCTGCAAATTACAGACCAATCAGCCTCCTCAACACAATCAGCAAACTATATGCAAGACATCTGCAATGGAAACTCCGGATCTGGCTGGAACAAGAAAACATACTTGCCGAAGAGCAAGCTGGCTTTAGGGAAGGCCGATCCACCATAGATCAGTGCCTGGTATTACAACACCTAATAGAAAAATATTCCTCCCATAACACAACCTCCCTATATGCCGCCTTCATAGACTTTAAAGCAGCCTTTGACTCCATTTCCAGAGTTAAGTTATGGGGAAAACTGGAGGCCTCTTCAATTGACCGATGGCTACTCTACTTAATACGCATGCTCCATGAAGGGACCTCACTTAAAATAAGATGTAACCCCCAGGGCCACCTCACCAATGCCGTTGGAACCGGGAAAGGCGTCAAGCAAGGATGCATCCTGGCCCCACTCTTATTTAACTTTTACATCAATTCCATGGTGGACCATCTTCACAGCATGGACTTTCACCCCACAAAACTTGCGGGAAGACATATTTTCACTCTACTCTATGCAGATGATGCAGCACTATTGTCAAGAACACCTATTGGCCTTAAAAGAGCACTGAGAGCATTAACACATTATTGCAACGAAGACCAGCTGCAACTCAACTACCAGAAAACCAAAATCATGGCATTTGCCAAAAGACCCAAGAGTCACTCCTGGAGCATAGATGGCCATAAAATTGAGCAGGTCCCATGTTTCAAATATCTGGGAGTAGTCCTCCATTCTGACAATAGCAGAAAAGCCCATGGGGACCACGTAGCTGAGATTGCACAAAGGAGCTCAAATGCCATTCTAAAATATCTCAAGTCAAGGGGTGGCCACTTCATACCTGCAGCACTCAAACTATTTGAAGCCAAGCCAGTAGCACAACTCCTGTATGGAGCCCAACTAGGCCCCTTCTCCAACTTTACTCCATTAGAACTTGTGCAATCAAAATTCTTAAGATCGGCCCTTCAAGTACCAAAATGCGTCTCTAATGCCACACTGAGACTAGAGACAGGATTCATGAAAATAGAGGCAAGGGTGTGGGTGGTCATACTCAATTATTGGCTCAGACTATCCCTTTTTCCCCTTGGCCTTGCCCCATTAACTTTGAGCGATGACTTCCAATCCAAATGGAAACAAGCAGTGACAAACAAAATCTCATCCCTGGGCTTCTCTCCAGGGCTGCTACTCAGCATGGGTTACGATCAGGCCAAAGCACTCATCAAACAGCGTGTAATAGACACAGATCTAGCCAGCTCTCCAACCTTTATTGCCAATGAATCCAGTAGGTATTGTGCCTCCCCCATGTTATACCTATCCAAACTAGAGGTACCCAACCATCAGAGAGCTTTTACATTGGCACAATGTCATGCCCTCCCATCTGCTGTCCTCGAAGGCCGATATTGAAAGATCCTTTATCAGAAGAGACAGTGCCCCTGTGACTCTGGCCACATAGAAACAACAGAGCATGTGCTCCTTCAGTGCCTGTTTTATAGAGACATTCAAACTAGTCTCATTACACCATTGTTGTACAAATATCCGGGACGCTCAGGACAATTTTATACCTCCCTGCTGCTGTCAGACATCAACCCTACCACAACATACAATGTTGCCAGATTCTGTGCGGCAGCGCTTAAAATTCGCCGGATGATGACGGGTATCACAAACTAGCCTTCAATTTTAATTTACTAGAGTAATGCATTTCCAGTTACACTAATCCTATGCTCCTCTATATGCCTTCACCCCCCTTTTTTCTACCCCTCTAGACCTGTGTTTTAGCTTTATATTTTAAACTCATTTGTATGTTTTATCCTCCTTATGCTGGTCTATGACCGTAATAAAGATTTGTTTGTTTGTTCTGGGGGCAGAGTGTTCCAGAGGGCGGGAGCCATTGCAGAGAAGGCCCACTTCCTGGACCCCACCAAGCGAAATTCTTTTAGAGACGGGGTCTGTAACATGCCCTCTCTGCTTGACCGGGTGGGACGGGTTGATATCATGGGGATGAGACGGTCCCTCAGGTAACCCGGACCCATGCCATGTAGGGCTTTAAAGGTGATAACCAACACCTTGAATTGGACCCGGAAACAAACTGTCAGCTGCAGTGTCTGGGTGTGTCGCGGCTGCTGCTGCCTCCAAGCCCTGCCAGGATTCCGTACAGGTCCTAGTGCCTGCCTTGTGCCTGGCTGCCTCCAAACCTGCTGTGATTCTGTGCAGGTCCTAGTGCCTGCCTTGTGCCCTGCTGTAAGAGTGTGTCATGAAAGGATGCCCTGCTGTAAGAGTGTGTCGCGAAATGATGCATGTCTAAAAAGTGTGTCACCAACATGAAAAGTTTGGAAAGCTCTGCTCTAAAGGATTCATTTATTCAGGATTAGTACACTTCAGGCCAAGAGAAGCCTTGAATAATGGTTTTTGCGCCTAAGCAGTATTATTAAAAGAAACGTTTCTCTGACATCAACTAGAGGCCAGCCATAACAATCCGGTTCCCACTCTAAGAATCCCCCCTCCCAACAGAATGTCCGCTGGAAGAGCAGGTGCTTATCAGTTCTCGCCAAGCAATGCAAAAATGCGAAGGGAAACCTCTTTAAGCAAAATAGTGCAGACCAGCAACCTACACGTGTACAACAGTCAGAAGCATGGCAGACGAACATGCGAGGCTGAGAATTATAAGGTCAATTTACCAGATGCTTTAGGGTGTACTGTTGTACTGTACTGAGGACTAGGGGCTTATCAGATTGCCCTTTTTTATTTTAAGATTATTTGATTTATTTTGATCAAGTGTCTGATAAAAAAATTATGAATTTTCCATAAATCTGTGTTGTTCAGTATGTCCTACAGTAGCTATTCCTTGTGTTGAATTTATCTTCCTTAATAATCTGTTCAAATTTAGCTTAGCAATTAATGGAGTAATGAACCATAAAAAATGTATAGAAATGCAGTATGAACAAGGCCTAGCAGTTTTCAGTAATACTGGCGTGCTATCATGGAATTGGTCCTTGTACTCTATTTTTCCATTTTCTAGTCTTTGGCTAAAATCCCAGGACATGGGAAGCTCACATTTATTTTAAGTTACATATAGTCATTTGGTCTATGGAAGAATGTTTTCTGAGGAACTTGAAAACTTGTGTGTGACTCTGTGAATGAGTTCACACAATGCTCTAAACTAGAATATGGTTTGGTTTTAGATTAGTGTGTTGTGTGAACCCAGCCAATTGTGGCTTATTCAGTTTAAACAAACCGATTTAGCTGTGAATATTCAATTATCTTAATTAAAGATGGGGTTTTGTTGTCTGTCTAATGATTATGCAAAAAAATATGTGGAACAGAATGCAAGTCACTGTTCTTAAAGCAGATTGTCCTCCTTATTTCCTTGTATAGTTTTCTTGGCAGCAGTATGGAAGTACTTTGCCACTGCCTTCTAACATGAACCCTTGGTGGTTTCTTGGATTTTGGTTTTGATGTTCTAAAATAGAGCGATTGCAGTGTCCCATCAAATGAACAGGATGGCAGATGGCAATCCTAATTGAAGTTGCAAACATTGCTTTTTTTTTTCTTCCTGGAAAATGATTCAATACTCGGAACTGGAATTTTAATTCCACCTGATTAGTCAGCTTCTGTGCTGATCATGCTAATATTCTGCAGTCCAGGTTATTAAAGGCTACCTTGTCTGTAGCTTGAATCATGTCAACTGGATTTCTATTTTCTCAGTGGAAACGTTTCGCTCCTTATCCAAGGAGCTTCTTCAGTCTGAGCAAAGTTAGTAAGGGAATCCTTAAATATGTTTCTAGGTAGCTGTGTGACCTTACAACTGGGGCTAGGTCATGGTTATTTTGAGATGTTATTTTTAAGTCCCTTTATCATCTAAAGGAGGATCGTTAAGATCACCATGCTGCTGTTGAGCTTGCGAAATGGTCTTAATCTTCCTAGGCACAGAAGACAAAGCAGGGAGGAAAATAGGGGAAAGATTGTGCCTGAGGCCCCCACCTCTATTCAAGGAAGGATTTTCCAAGTTGGCATAAATGGATTCCTTGACCCCTCTCTCAAACCACCTATCTTCTCTGTCTAAAATGTGAACATTAATGTCCTCAAATGAGTGTCCTTTTTCCTTTAGATGAAGATAAACTGCTGACTCTGGTCCTGTGGTGTTACTTCTCCTGTGTTGGGCCATCCTCCTGTACAAAGGTTGTTTGGTTTCTCCAATGTAGAGTTCAGAGCACTCCTCACTGCACTGGATTGCATAAACTACATTGTTTTTCTTGTGTTTTGGAGTTTGATCTTTGGGGTGTACAAGCCTCTGTCTCAGTGTGTTGGTGGGTTTGAAATATACAGGTATGTGGTGTTTGCCAAATATCCCTTTTATCTTTTCAGACACGCCAGCCATGTAAGGAATGACCAGGTTCTTCCGTTTACTCTGAGTCTCAGCCCTATCTGTCGCTGTTTTAGGTCTGGTAGATTTAGATTTAGTGAAGGCCCAATTTGGACCTTGTTCTCCACTAGCTGAAATAAACTGAGGCATTCCTGTTAGTATTATTGAGATAATTTTGGCCAAATTATTCATGATTGAATCTCCATGTGTATATAACATTCTTGTAGGTCAGACTTGGTCCCTTGCTGCACAAGTCAACTTTGCAGTCTTCCTTCTCTGCACAAGCAATTGCAGACTATTTACCACAGCTGTTATAGAAGAAGTTTTAATAATGTCCTAGTAAGTTAAATATGAGGGGGCGTGGTGGCTCAGCGGGTAAGACGCCAGACTTGTCGATCGGAAGATTGCAAGTTCGGAGGTTCGAATCCCTAGCCCTGCGTGTGGAGTGAGCTCCCGCACTAGCTCCAGCTCTTGCCAACCTAGCAATTCGAAAGCATGCAAATGCAAGTAGATGAATAGGTACCACTTCGGTGGGTAGGTAACAGCGTTCCACGTGTGTCATGCGGCCACATGACTGCGGAAGCGTCTTCAGACAACGCTGGCTCTTCGGCTAACAAACGGAGATGAGCACTGGCCCCTAGAGTCGGACACGACTGCACAAATGTGCGGGGGGAACCTTTACCTTTACCTTAAGTTAAATATAATCATTAGATGAGATTATGAGTGGAATGGGCTATTATTTGCCTGCATGTGAATTATATGTAGACAAAACAACAATATGGGCCTGTCTTGAGCTAGAGGTTGAGAGGTATAATGTAGTGTGAAAATTATCCTATCTGTAATTAGCAATGCAACTTTTCTGCAATTTTGTTGTGATATTACTGTATAAAATCTCGCTGTTTCGCTTGGGTTTGCTCCTATCTTTTCAGATGAACCGTTATAAGCAAGTTGCTTGATTCTGAGTACTGTGCCGGTTAGTCAGCAGACCTTTAGATTTAATTATTTTCCAAATGATGCAGGAGCATAACATACTTCTGTCTACCAGCTGTATATTACAGGTGGTGGCTTTATGCCTATGGAAGCTTTTCCATTGCCTGGGTGACGATCACTCATACAGCCCAGATGGAGAAGATGAGACTCAATGAAATGTATGAGACTACTTATAACGTAAACACATTTGCATAATTATATCTTTACAGTAACAGTCATCAAATCTGATATATCCATCAGACTGATCGTTCCAAAGAACATTTGCTGCACGGGGTAGAAGTATCCAGAACTGATGACACTGTTTTCTCTGATCCTGCACGTTGTATTTTGGACTGCCCATTCAAATATAGCGCCCCTCCCACTCGCTGGGCAATTTGATATTTGAGAATAAAAAGAAGAAGGTCAGTTTCTGTTGACATCTCCAACAGAAGTCAGAAATGCAAAGTGATTTTAAAAAAATGATGAGAATGTTTTTTCTTGAGAAGTTAACAAAAAAATACAGATAGTCCTTGTTTAGTGACTGCCTCAGGCAGTGACCATTTGCAGTTACGACAGTGATGAAAAAACTTTTTGCGACCAATGCATGCATTTATTACCTTTGCAGTGCATCTCTTTCAGTCACAGGTTCGCCATTACAGTCAGTTAGTACAGTATCGTGTTGTCCTGTGCCTGACCCATTTCCCCCCCCCCTTTTTTGCCCCCTCGCAGGGGGGAGAGATTGCTTAAACAAGCTATCTCTTCCTGAGCTGCTTTACTCCACAGTGCAGGGCTTCCCTAAAAAGTGCTAACCACAAGTTAACAAGCAAAGCTCTGGACCTTAATTAGTTGATTAGAACCTTCCAGCCTGCTTGCCCTGCTATCTGAAACTGACAAGACCCTAATCAGTTTCACCCTGAAGACTTTTGTTTGGCTCCTAGCTCGCAGCCCCAAGCACACTAAGCAAATAGCCTGCGCTAGTGCATTTCTTTTGATGTGTATTCCCCATTGTGTGTCTGCTTACTCTCTGGTAATCCTTTCCTCTTCAGTGAATGTAATGAATGTAAATACAAACATTAATTCTCTTCTTGCTAATTATCCTAGTGCCGGGGTAAGCATTCCAAAGGGCAGGGGAGTGGGGGGAAAGGGCTATAAGATTTGCCCTTTTACTGGCCTTCCTCATGAGTCAAGTTCCAGAAACCTTCCCCGCTGTCTGGGCTCACCCGGCTCTTGGGGGTTGTGTCCTTCTGACACTGTAAAGCAAAGGAAAGCTGAAGTAAAATCATAAGCACTCTTGCGGTCATATGATTTTTCACTTAACCACTTTGCTTAATGACTGAGTCGCCGAAACCAATTGTGGTCGCTAAACAAGGACTACTTGTAATGGTAGAGCTCCTTGCAAGGTGGCAGCATCAAGCCGACCTTGATTGATCTTGAAAAGCTAAATAGAATTTGACCTAGTTAGTACTTTGGTGATAGTTCCAAGAAATACCAATGGTTCAAACTCTGAAGATGAAAAAAAAATCATGGGAGAATGAGATGGCAATCTTTTCCATGTTGTGTTTTGCTTCTCCATGTCATGATGGCACCCATGCCACCCTGACATGGTAAAGCAGGTCGCCTAAGCATATCACCCAGCCAAGGCGCTGAAGCTTTCAATGGGAAGGGACCCAGCAGCAAACCGCCAGACAGACAAATCACCGAGAGGTGTGGATTAGCGGGAGGGCATTCAGCACCTTTAATGGACAGCGCTGGACAGCGCAGAGCAGGTGAGAGACAGAGAGGAATGTAATTGATTAACACATTCTAAGGGGAAGGGGGAAATTGGGAACCTATTAAACTGCAAGATCTTGTAACTACAATTCACTTGAATCTTTGAAGTGAATTGGATCGCTCGCTGTAAATAAAGCTTTTACATATCCTACGTGGCGTGTGTTAGAGCTTTCATTTATTAGTAGAAGAATCGGAGCCTCACACTCCATTAAGTCCCTAGACATTAAGCTAAACTTTCAGGAGACTACCTTTTAATGGTGAAGCAAAATATTTTGGTCATATTAAGCTGCTTTATATTGACTCAGATTACTAGTTTATTTGATTTAGGCCTGTATATTCTTAGGAGCAATCCTACAGATGGAAGGGATTACTTAATTCTTCCTCTTGTATTTATTTAAAAGATTCATCAGCTGTTTTTGCTCAATATTAAATCTTTCATCCCTCTGGATAGTCATAGCTATCCAGATCTTTTCTCCACAGAACAAAATCTGGTCTGTCTGTTGGCATTTTGAATAGAAAAGGTCAGAGGTCAGTCAGAGTTGTTGTGAGTTGGGCAGTCTTATAAATTTAAATTAAAAGTAAACAAATAAATCAGCATGCTCTCCAACCAGTTTTTCATTTCATTTAAGATTATGGCCATGATGGCTGCTTTTTTGGGGAAAAAACCCTGATAAAGCATCATCAAGATAACATTTACAGTGCAATCTGTAAATTCTGAAATTTAAAGGCCAGCACATCTGGAGAATTCCAGCTCAGAGAAAGCTAATATATAGTTTGACCTCAGACTCAAAGGGAGTCTTAGCTATGTTACCTTCAATCCACCACTGAACTTTTTCATGAAAACCATGTGCGCTGCTATTTAGATGTGTTTCTCTTTTTATTGTTTTAAATAATCTTCATGCATTCATTTCTCTGTGTTATTCCCACCTTCCTTCCATCTATCACACTTATACATTGTCCCATTTGTCGACTCTGGGCAACTTGGCAACAACAACCGTTTATATAAACATGATAAAAAAAGTGTTTTAATTTTGTCAAAATATACATCCATCTCTGGAACAATTAAAATTAAATGTTGAGGAACAGTGAGGTTAGATTATTTATATTGTAGCAATTGAAAAAAAAATAGATGGCAGAGAAAGACAGTATTTCCAGATCTCCTGCAGGATGAAAAAATTTGTTTTCTTTAAATCTATGAAGTCTTTGGCACAATCCCTTAGTCTCCAGGATGTATAACCAAAGCAAATAGATATTTTTCACTTGTTTTTCCCTGCCTCCATTTCCATTCACTTTCTGTCATCTCCTTTATACTGAATTCTAAATTGCAAGCATCCTGGAGCAGAGAACTAATACTTTTACACTTGTAAAAATATGGGAATTGTCGCCATAATGAGCATTGTCCTCTGCTGAATAGCTCTGAAAAAATATGTATTTTGCTACAACTAAAATATATTGTTTTCCTGTTATTTTTAGCCAGCCTATTCTTAGGAAGAGTGATCTTCTTTTAAAGAATGGTTTGAGTCTTGGGATATCCCTTCATGTGTGGATAGATCTCTTTTTCCAACTGTATTTGGTCTATCTCCATTGTCCTCCTTAGCATCATTTTATTTATTTATTTATTTATTTATACTGATATTTATACCCCGCCTATCCCCTCCCTAACGGAGGACTCTAGGCGGCTTCCATACATATACATTATTCATTATACAATTTTATCAATTTATACAGTGCATTAACCGCGCGTGTAAGGGGAGGGGGTAAGGGAACCGACTCTTCTAAGGCTCCGGACTACATATCCCAAGATGCCTTGAGCCGGCTGCTGACGTCCTTGTAGATGTTACTTCTGGGTCCGTCTTAACCGCTGCCATTCGATCTTTCCTCCGATCTTTTTCCTCCGGTGGAACCGACTCCCGACAGGACGCCAGCAAATTTCCCCACTTAAGGTGGTACCCATTTATCTACTTGCAAAGCTTTCGAACTGTTGGGTTGACAGGAGCTAGGACTTAGCGACGAGAGCTCACCTTGTTGCGCGGGGATTTGAACTGCCGACCTTCCGATCGGCAGTCTACAGCTCAGTGGTTTAACCCACTGAGCCACCGCGTCCCTTTTATTGCAAATATTATGACATCCTCTCCTGACTTGCTGACCTCTGGATGGGTGGAATTACAGTTCCCATAATTCCTCACCAGCACAGTCCATAATTGTGCTGGCTGGCAGCCATGGGATATAGATGAACACATCTGAAGGGCACCTGTTGGGGAAGCCTGTACTTGGGAACCTTTACTTTGTGCCATTTCTGGAGCAGCCTTTCACAAATATTTTCGAAACACTTCCCAGACTCCCTGTTGTCTATTACAGTGCTGAATCTCACATGCCACTTTGACTACTGAAAGTGAAAGCCAGTCTTCATTCTGGATGATATGTAACAGAAAATCTAGATTTTAGCCTTTTAAAATTATTATTATCAATTTTTATTGCTTTTTAAAATAATAACCAAAAGGAAAAAAAAACAAAAAGAAACAATACACAAAGATACATACATTATCCAAAAAAGAAAAGAAATACATAACAGGTGCTTCAAAAATGAGAAAAATATAACAGAAAAGGTAAAATAAAAGTATGAAATATAATATATCATTACAACAGTAAACAGTTACAATTCTATATATATCTAATGCAAATATGATGCAAATATATATATTTATTTCTAATACAATTACTGTATATAAGCATCATGCTGTTCCCTAAACTACTGTATTTTGTATAAATGAGTCCCATATTAAATTGTACTTATCCATACAAAGTGTATGTCTATTGGCAATCCTCTCATAGGTGGCAAGTGTAACCCGGTCTTCAATCCATTGAGGCCATACATTTATCTTTCCAATGTTGCAATATCAGTCTTTTGGTCATAGTAAGTAAAATCCATTTACATTCTCCAGTTGTCAAATTCCGTGTACTAGGTATGTAATTCAGGAGAATATTGTCCTCTGAAAATTTCAGCTTTTGTCACACAGTCACATTTCTATGATCCACTACTTTCTCCCAAAACTTAGTAAGTGAAAATCTAGATTTTAGCTTGTGACTTGGCGTCAGGTGATTGCTTCTAACATGACATTTTCTACTTGCAGAGCATTTGACTTAAGGTTGAGGAGAGTTACAGATCTGGCTACCTTATAAGCGTTTCCTTTCTATAGAGACACTGGGACCGCAATATTTATATAAGTGTTGCAGATTGAATGATGCAAATGCAAATTTCATGAAAGTGCTTTATTGGCTGGGAAATTGGTGGTACAAAAGATATGGTCCCCCAAATGCTGTAAAATGCCATCTTGTACAAATTAATTACCTCTCTATGAGAGGGTAGCTCTGCCTTCCCTTCACCAAGGTCACCTTAATTAATTAATTAATTAATTAAGTCACCTGTTAGTGTCTCCCACAGGAATGCATTTCCTGCAGCACGTAAACAAGCACCTTCTTAGAAAAGGGGAGGTGGAGATGAGAAGGACTAAATAGGGACAGTTGAGTACTAGCCCCGTTGGCTAGAAAAAGGGCTGCTAGCCATGAGAACATCAACATGGCAAATTGGAGGTGGCTGGAGAGAAAAAAAGAAAAAGAAGACGGAAAACAGAAGGTGCAACGTTCATAGAAAGTAAGCCCCTCCAAGTTCAGAGGACTGTCCAAAGAGAAAAAGGATGAAGCGGTGAGCTGTGGAAGGGAAATTGCTTTTGGAAGTGTAGGTGTGCGTAGGTGAGTCAAGAGCAGAAAAGCTGTCATCAGTCAGAAATCCAGCAGATGGAAACCCTCTGAAACCTGGGGGAGAAGATAATTTGCGGGAGGGTAGGGTATAGTCAAGTCACTTTCCTCACTATTTGTTACGCAGAGCCCATTTAGCGTGATGATGGCTGCCAGGGCCAAAAAAAGGAGAAGTTAGAAAGCTCGGAGGAGCTGGGCCGAGATAAAAGAGGCCAGCAAAAGAGAGTCCTGCTTTTGCACAGAAGAGAGTTCCCAGAGAGGTTGTTGGGAGGCGGGTGAAGGCAGAGAAGGGGTGGGGTGGGGTGGGCATTGTGTCAACAGAAGAAGAGGCACTGCTATCCTGACCTATCTTTGTGAGCACAGACCTCAGACCGGACCCTTGAAGGAAGAAACTGGAAGAAACAAGAGAAGTGATTCGGGGTTAAGGAGAGGGGTAGAGAGAAGAGGGGAAGTAAAAGTGATAGAAGTCCAAGACTTGAATTGTGAAATAATAAGTGTCAAAAAAGGTGTTAACCAGAGTTCAAAAATCAAAGAGGAACCAGAATGAGAGGGCTAAAGAGAAAAAAAAATAGTGTTTGGGCAGAGAAAGATGTTAAGGACAAAGTTTTAGAGTTATAAACTGAAGTTTAACTAATTGGAATTAAATCCTTTTGGAATGAAAGCATGGCTTCTGCCTGGTTACCATAATCCCTTATAAAAAAAATTCTCCCATCCCCACAGTGTTATCTTCAGTATATGTGGTTTCTTTTTACTCATGTGCTTAAATATTCAAATACTTTTGTAGGCTCTATCTGCATTCAGTCTCCCTATTGGTGTAAGAAACTTGGTTTAGCAAAAAAAATAAAAAATAAAAATAGCTTCCGTGTGATTTATTACCAAGTGCCTTAAAAAAAGGGATCAGGGTCCTTTTGCTGACATTTGATGGAAGATCTAGATCAACAGATGAACAGGCCTATCCACTAACTATGCCTACCAGTTGTTGAAAAGCTTATTTCACTTGTGGGTAGCGAACTGTGTCACAGCTCTAGTCAACTGTCAGTTGTGGGCTTTTTCCTCCAAGAATCTTTTATTAATGTGTGTTTTGTTTTCAAGCCTCCTTCAGTTTGATTAATAACACTTATGAAGCTTTTTTTTAGCCTGAATAAGAACTAAATCAGATAAGTGACAACAATTCTTAATATCTCTCTTCCAGTTCCAATCCATGAAAGAAATGAGGTGAAAACTCTTGTGCTTGTGGGGAAATTGGGGCAATGAGGCAAGACAACTACACCTCACTTGCTGACCCACAGGATATTATTAAATTGGCCAGAAGAGTAATGGTTTTAAATCAATCTTTGAGGAGGCCACATTGGGAATATGAAAACAAGTCTGGCCCAGCCAATATGAAGAAAGCTATTGCAATGTCACCCCCCTTGGTGTGGTTTTGCTCTGAAGGTTTAAACAGTTGGGGTACTTACAATATGTGGGTTTGTCACATTGCTATTGTGGTGGTTTTTCTCACAAACCCTAGCAATGCTACCAACAGCCTAGATTCCCAAGGGCTGCTAGCTTTATTAAGTGAAGTTCTTGCTGTTAAACCATGTATACTGTATATATGTACCACAATGTACAGACAGCATTTGGTCATTTCCATTGATATGAGTAACATTTTGCGATTTGGAGGTATCACAGAAATATAAAAAGATATTGTCTGGATAAGAAAATTTGTTATTCATTTTGAAGGCAGTTTTTTTAAATTTTACCTGAGGCTGAATTGATAGCTGCCTGTAAAAACAATACAGACTTAATAATTTTATTCCAGTTATGATTGGACGGTAGTATTTTTGCACAAAAAGAAAAGGCAATGAAAACAGAATGTGTGTGTTCTCAATCTAGGTGCTACTTCATGCAACAACAAGAAAAAGTGATTGTTTAAAAAGAGTTTAAAGATAAAGACAACCTATGCTTGAAACTGAAACTCCTTGAAACTCTTGCAAGTTTGTACAGTGGACAGCAGTATAAGCATTTTGAATCCATCCAGTGTTAGGCTTTGATTTGCAGTGCCCCTGCTCACTCAGTGAGACTGGACATATTTTCTGTATGATTGTTTGCTTCTTTTAGTGTCACAGCTGACTGGGAACTGAGCCAGACCACCTCTCCAATCTGCTGGAACTGCTCATCAAATCCCATCCTTGCATTAAAGTTGGGTTGACAACACATGAGTGATGGCTGGTAACAGTCAGGAGTAGGGGGCAGCCAATCCATTAAGAGAGGCTGGGTAGAAGATCCCTCCTGATGGTAGGAATGTTGCAGGTTTGAAGATGGCTTCTTCTTCGTCTTGGTTCTTTTTTCTCATAAGAATTTTATTAGATTTAAGACAAAGGTAAAAACTACAAAAAACTACAAAAAGGAAAAAAACTAAAAAAATGTGGAAAACACAAGAGAATTTTTTAAGAAAAGATTACAAGAGGTGACTTCCGACTTTTAACAGCAAGGATATACAACAAATTTCCATAATCAATCCCTTACTCCAGGGCTTTCCAAACTTTTCACCAACGGTGGTGCGCGAAAACCCGGAAGCGCCGTGGCGGTGGTGGGTGAAAACCCGGAAGCACCGCCACCATGGCGCTTCCAGGTTTTCGTGTGCTGCTGCGGCGGCACTTTTGGGTTTTTGCGCGCCGCCACAGTGGCGGTGCTTTCGAGTTTTCATGCACAGTGGCGGTGTCCTGGTGTGCCGCACGAAAACCCGGAAGCGCTGATGGCCTGCCGCCGCTGCCGTGTGCACCGCTATGCGTGGCGGCACGCCATCAGCACTTCCAGGTTTTTGCGTGGCACACCTGGGCCCCACAGGCGACAGTAGTGTGTTGCGACATACAGTTTGGAAAGCTATGCCTTACTCTATATTAAACCAAAATCACATTATTTCTATAAATCATTCCATTGGCACATTATAAAAATCACTAAATACAGTTGCTCCATCTCCTTATATTAAAAGAAAAAGAAGAAATATATATATATATATATATATATATATATATATACACACACACACACACACACACACACACACACACATATACATACATATACATACATACATACACACACACACATACACACACACACATATATATACACACACATATATATACACACACACATATATATATACACACACATATACATATACATATACATACAGTATATCTCAACCTCCTAATCAACTTCCCCCCCAAAGATAACATTTATTTCCTTCCTACTACTATTCCATACATTTCTGCCTACTATAATAAGAATCAAACTAAAAAGCATATAAATTGTCTGCCATTATATTAATACAACAATTATAATTATCCTAATCATATTAAGCCTAAAACCAAGCATTTATTATTATACCTTATTAATCTTAATCCAAATAATTAAAAATGAATAAAGTCAAACAAACCCTAGAAGCAATCCAGATAAATATTCTTAAACCCTTACCCCACTTCAAAATGAACCAGAGCATTTACATATCCCCACAGTACACACAGAGCTTTTTTCACAAAGAAATCAAACAACCCAACTGCCCCCTTAAAAAATCAGACTTCTCAACAGAAAGCCTCCCATACATAATAACCCCTTCTTTTCCATAACATTCCATCAGAAAATCAATTTCAGTAATGACTTGCAACTCAGTCTGTCCCTTTAATTTCTTTAACTCGACTATCCACTCTTCATCTAGCGTTTCAACAGAAGCCCCGATCTCGCTGTTAGAAGAAACATTTCTATCATTGTTAAGCTCTTCAATTTCTTCCACGACATCCTCAACCAGATGACACATTTTAAACCTCATATTTTCCACAATGTCCTGAATGCCTTGCATAAAAACTTGACAGGAATAAAAAAAGAATCTGTTTAAGGTCTCGATGGAAATCCGAGAGAGTCTGATTGAAATCCTCCATGTCTCACGCAGTAGATTATGGCACCCCCTAGGAGCTTAACCAGTGAAAGTGGGAGGTAATAGAAAAATTCCAAGACTTGTTTACACAAGTGAAAGTATGATAACGGGCAGTTCCCCAGGGAAAGTAGCAGCAGAAAGCTGAAAGTTCAAAACAGCCGATTCAATGTGTAGGAAAAAGCTAAAAGCTTCAAATTTAGTACAAAACTAATAACAGGGAGACGATTACATACTCTCAACCTTCCTTAATATTTGGATGGAAAGCAAAGTCTAAGACTTAAAGAAATTGTTTTTTAAAGAAATTAATCACAAAAATAACAATAAGCACCAAGAGAGCATGTTTCTCCTTGCTGTAGAAAGCCTCTCTTAGGGTTTGTTGTTGTTGTTCAGTCGTTTAGTCGTGTCCGACTCTTCGTGACCTCATGGACCATAGCACGCCAGGCCTTCCTGTACTCCACTGTCTCTCGGAGTTTACTCAAATTCATGTTCATTACATCGGTGATGCTATCTAACCATCTCATCCTCTGCCGTCCCCTTCTCCTTTTGCCTTCAGTCCTTCCCAGCATCAGGGTCTTTTCCAGTGAGTCCTCTCTTCGCATTAGGTGGCCAAAGTATTTGAGCTTCAGCTTCATTATCTGTCCTTCCAATGAGCAGTCAGGGTTGATTTCCTTTAGGATTGACTGGTTTGACCTCCTTGCAGTCCAAGGGACTCTCAAGAGTCTTCTCCAGCACCACATTTCGAAAGCATCAATTCTTCGGCGCTCAGCCTTCCTTATGGTCCAACTCTCACAGCCATACATTACTACTGGAAAAACCATAGCTTTAACTATACGGACCTTTGTCGGCAAGGTGATGTCTCTGCTTTTTAATATGCTGTCTAGGTTTGCCATAGCTTTCCTCCCAAGGAGCAAGCGTCTTTTAATTTCATGGCTGCAGTCACCGTCTGCGGTGATCTTGGAGCCCAAGAAAATAAAATCTGTCACTGCTTCCATTTCTTCCCCTTCTATTTGCCAGGAAGTGATGGGACCAGATGCCATGATCTGGGTTTTTTTAATGTTGAGTTTCAAGCCAGCTTTTGCACTCTCCTCTTTCACCCTCATCAAGAGGCTCTTTAGTTCCTCTTCACTTTCTGCCATTAGGGTGGTATCGTCTGCATACAGTATCTGAGGTTGTTGATATTTCTCCCAGCAATCTTAACTCCGGCTTGTGATTCATCCAGCCCGGCATTTCTCATGATGTACTCTGCATATAAGTTAAATAAGCAGGGTGATAATATACAGCCTTGTCATACTCCTTTCCCAATTTTGAACCAGTCGGTTGTTCCATGTCCGGTTCTAACTGTTGCTTCTTGACCCGCATACAGGTTTCTCAGGAGACAGGTAAGGTGGTCTGGTACTCCCATCTCTTTAAGACTTTGCCACAGTTTGTTGTGGTCCACACAATCAAAGGCTTTAGCGTAGTCAATGAAGCAGAAGTAGATGTTTTTCTGGAACTCTCTTGCTTTTACCATGATCCAGCGAATGTTGGCAATCTGATCTCTAGTTCCTCTGCCTGTTCGAAACCCAGCTTGCACTTCTGGTAGTTCTCGGTTCACATACTGCTGAAGCCTAGCTTGTAGGATTTTGAGCATAACCTTGCTAGCATGTGAAATGAGAGCAATTGTACGGTAGTTTGAACATTCCTTGGCATTGCCCTTCTTTGGAATTGGAACGTAAACTGACCTTTTCCAATCCTGTGTCCACATACTTAAAAGAAAAATAAATTGGGTGGTTTAGAAATGGGGTGGCCAGTCTTAGTGTCCCTTGAAGGCTACAGCGCGGCTTGGAAATGATGACGCCCCAGCCTCCTGGCTGCACTTACCGGTCAATCGCGAATGCTGTTTGTGATCTTCTGGCTGCAAGCGGCCTTCCCAAGGACAGATGGGATGATTCCGTGTGTTTTCCTTTCTCTGGAAAAACGCTCCTGAGCTTCAGGGGAAACCTGCCTGAGCTCGAAAAATTGCTGCATTGTCAGTTCTGCTCGCGGAGCCTGCGAGCACAGCTGTTCAGTCCACCATGTCTCCACTGGAAGTCCTCTTCTTCGTCTTGGTTCTTGAGCAAGTGAACAGCCATGGGATCCTCTCATACCAGGTATAGTAGCAAGAGTTGGTATAAAGAGGGGACAGATGCTGCTTAGCACTCTAGAACTGTCTGCTATAGATTTTCTATATGTAAGAACATTTGGATAATGTTGCAAAGCATGTCTGAATATTCAGCTGGTTGACCTTTAAAATAAGCATTTATAAGTGTAAGTGGCTCTGTTCATATAGTATCCTGTTCCTCTTTTGTGGTTTGACTGTCTTAGTTAGGATTGTAGTGCGAGCATATGTAGTGCTTTCAGTAACATGCCACAAATCTTTTGTGCCTTCTATGTGCCCTATTGTGGGTGGAGTATTAAACCTTCATTCAAATCAGAGAACTGAATTCTGTTGCTGTGTTTTGACAATGTAGGTGACCCAAATATGTGACTTAGAGAAACACTTATCCCCATTTGTTGGCATTCACAATCACAAATGCCTTGGCTAGAAGGGAAGCAAGCATTTGTTATGGTCTTCCAGCTGCTGTAAATGTGACTGGGACACTCTCAGTTCCTGCTGATGATTTTTTTTAACTTTTGGAGGAACCCCCCCACCCCCCAGGCATTTCTGCAGAGAGAGCCTGGGGAAGCTTATCTGCTTTCCCCCCCTCCCCTTACAGAAGAGTGAAGGATAACATGGTGCGAGAGATGAAGTTCTCAGAGCAGCAGCATCTTTGCAGGGCAGCTGTGAGATTTGTCTCTGCCAGTGTTTCTCAACCATGGCCACTTGAAGATGAAGTCCACACATCTTCAAGTGGCCAAGGTTGAGAAACACTGGTCTCTGCATTGGCACCAGAAAGAGAGGCTGGCGGAGGGTCAGCTTTCTCTTTTGTGGTTACAGTACACTTCTCTGGGGAGGTTAAAAAAGTAAAGCCTCCTTCAAGTGACACTTGGTCTCCAGTGGCTTCATGGGCACATTCTTCTGGTTTTCTTGGCAACAGTGTGGAAGTAGTTTACCACTGTTGTCGTCTTTGACTGTTTTTGTTGTTGTTGTTGTTTTTTGTTTTTTCTGGTGGTCTCCCATTCAATTGCTAACAGGTCTGACTTTGCTTTGCTTTTTCTAGATCACCCTCTTGGGGGCTAAAACTGTCCCCCCTCTAATGCTTATGGTGTTCACATGATAGACTAATCCTCTGTTGCCCAAATCAAGTTAACCATGTTGTGTCTTCCGAAATCTTGGAGGGATTTAGAAGCAGCGAGGGACAATTTGTTGGGGGGGAGGGGAAGGGCCTTGCAGCAAGGTTTTCCTATAAAAAGGGGATGTTTTGTAAGTAAGTAAAGGTTCTAATTTCAAGAAGTGGTTATACCGTGGGCTGCGCTGGCTCTTCGGCTAACAAACGGAGATGAGCACCGGCCCCTAGAGTCGGACACGACTGCACAAATGTGCGGGGGGGACCTTTACCTTTATGCAATCACAATGCTTTGGGGGAAGAATGGAAGTAATATACTGTACCATATGTTCATTAGATCTTCTCCTTATTGGTTCTCTTTCTTCTGAGTAGCAGCATTAAGAACTGGAGTGAGAGTTCCCCCCCTCCCCCATCACTTTATCACATATCATTTTACCTATTCTTGAACCCCTTATTTTTTTTTCTTATTCTAACAAATCTTTTCCTAAAACCCCTTCTTTCCTCTCCCATCTTATTCTACAATCCTTAACCTTTCCTAAAATGCAATTCTTAATACTTTTGATTTTATTCTTCGCATGATATGAGACTATCTGGACTCATGCAGACAGTGTGACATTTATTTTCTTTATCTCTTACCTCTCCCTCTTAATTTTGGCCTTTTTATATTGGTTTGATTTACAAACATTGTGTTTTGTTTTGATCTCCTGTATCCAGTTTCTTGCTGGTGAAGGTTTTGGCTGTGGCTGGCTTCCATGTTCTTTTGAATTGGTGAATTACTCTGGGTGTGCATGTGTGCATACACATAACATATATTGTGTAGTAGTGCTTGTATATACACAGATTGAGAAATGACATTTACAAGTACTATTATTAAACACATATTACACTTTTATACTGGGCTCAGTAAAAATAATTACATGAACCACATTTATCTGGCAATTAGCATGATATACACAGGTATGGCATACGGTATATAGGTATTGTATATTATTGCCATATACAATATATGCATATTGCAACATCTTACCAAGAAAATAAGTGGTGTGTGCTGACTACAAGAAACAGTTTGGACTAGAGTTTTGTTGTTTGTTCGTTCAGTCGCTTCCGACTCTTCGTGACTTCATGGACCAGCCCACGCCAGAGCTTCCTGTCGGCCGTCACCACCCCCAGCTCCCCCAAGGTCGAGTCTGTCACCTCCAGAATATCATCCATATACTGTATATAGGTATTGTATATTATTGCCATATACAATATATGCATATTGCAACAACTTACCAAGAAAATAAGTGGTGTGTGCTGACTACAAGAAACAGTTTGGACTAGAGTTCAGCAATATATACATCTCTCTATTCAAGTAGTCTACATTATTGATACTAGTAATGCAGGATGGGGTTCGTTTGGAGATTTTGGGGGGATGGTGCCTTTGAGTCAGTCTTGACTCCTGATGACTACCTGGACAAATCCTAGCAGTTTTCATGGCAATATTTTCTGAAGTGGCTTGCCATTGCCTTCTCCCTAGGGCTGAGGGAGAGTGACTGGCCCAAAGTCACCCGGCAGGACTAGAACTTATGATCTTCTGGTTTCTAGCTTGATGCCTTAACCACTACACCATATTGGGTCTCAGCGCAGGGTTATAGATGCTGAAATGGAGGTGGTAGACTTAAGAAGCTTTTAATGGCTTTCCTCTTTTGTACTGGTATAGCATTATTTAGTCCACATACTCTTGGTAGAGAATGAAATGGAGGGTTTTGCCTGCTTCGTTTGTGTCTCAGGTGGTGCAGGAGTTGTGAGAAATCTAGGAAAGGATTGTTTGTCACACACCAGAGCCAACTTCTTCACCCAACACATTTCAAGTCAGATATGGCCAAAACTGAAAAGCAACATGCTCTAATGCTGAAAAATGGCACATTATATTTGGTGACATGCTTGTTTTTAATATGGTGTGGACCGTGACTCTTGGGAGGTGGGTTTAACTTTTCCTTCAATTTGTGTGATGACAAAAATTCTTCCATAAGAATAGTAAGGACAGAAACTGCTGTTGGTGGCAGTCCTATTTCTCTTAGGAGCAAAAAGGGAGGGAAGAGTGGGCCTCACTGTAGCTTCTACTTAAATATCTTTTTAAAGTATATATTTGTCAAGCCTGTGTGTTTAATACAATAGGTAGCTTGGCTGGTCTCAGTAAGTTGTTACTTCTTTTGCCACAGCATTCTGTCAGTTTCTACGAGAGTGCTATCCTTGAGGATAATATAGTGATATTATCCTTTTCCAGTTGTGGTCATTTTATTTAATTGAAGGTTCCTTCCATATAAATGTGTTGCATGATGGTGACTTTTCTGTTTTGAGAGTGTGAGTTCAATACTATTGTTGATGTCGTATGCCCATCTTTGAAAGATTGTTTGACAGCAGCTGATGATTACCAAGTAATGTTTTACAGCAGAACAGTTGTTCTGATTTTTTCCACACTTAGATATTTTGCCTTATCCAACTTCTCTGTGATAATCTGTTTCATTCAGATGACTAGATAAAACAAATCTAGAGTGTCTGTTCAACAAAGAAGCACTGTATTTTGGGGAATATTCAGGACCTCTCCTCTGATACATAGGAATAAAACATCTACTGTATGTTTTTTTAAAAACTCTATCTCTTTTGGTTCTTTTACCCTGTTTTTTTATGCATTGGCATAAAAATGACATAAACATGGTGTTGACAAGAGCACATCCTTTTCGGCTTGGTGCCCTCCAGATTTTTTGACGACAGCTCTAATAATTCCCAGCTAGATTGGCATTTGGCCATGCCTACTGGGAATTTATTTATTTGCTTGCTTGCTTGCTTGCTTGCTTGCTTCTGTGCTGCTGCATTTCTGCAGAATCAGTAGTTTTCCCAACAGGATCAGAGGGTACAGGTTGGGGAAGGCTAGAGTATACTCTAAATAAAGCCTGAACAGTGTGTTTCCTCCCTGACTCTATTTTTGTAGTTGTAGTTCTAAAACTTGCACTGCCAGTGTCATTGTGTCATGGATACTCCCACTGTGGCCTTGGCCGAAAGAAAGAAAAAGAAAGTGCAGCTCCTAGATGTCAATTATAAAAATGATTCTATTTCAGCTGTATTTACTTAATGCTCCCCTTAATGGAAGGAATGTGAGAGTAGAAATCTTGGTACTGGCTTAGAACTTGGCTTGAAGGCAATCTCAGACTGCAGTCTTACTATTGCTAAGCAGGTGTGCTTCTGATCATTGCCTGGATGGGATAGTATTTGGCAGCTTTTACAGTAGTCCTCACTTAGCGACCACTCGTTCAGTGACTGTCCGAAGTTACGACAGTGCTGAACGAGTGGTACTTACGGATGGTCCTCGTACTTATGACCCACACAGCGTCCCCATGGTCACTTGATCGCGATTTGGGCGCCCGGTATCTGGCCCACATTTCTGACTGTGGCAGCTTTACACCACAGTCTCTCATAGTTGTCTCCTCATTTTGCAACAAACTTAAGTACTGAAAGAAGGTGGCACGGAGAGTTGCTGTCTAAAGAAGGGGACTCAGGAGGTTAGAAATAAGCAGAGTGGAGCCATTCTGGTGGAAGAACATGTCCATCCAGGCTTTCTCATTCTCCAGCTTCCTCATTGCTAGCTTCCTATTTCCCATCTGATCTCTTCCAACAGTCACCAGTAACAGAGATTTCTTGAGACTGATGGCTTGCTTCCAAACTGTAGCAAGAAGAAGAGATGAGTGGACCACTTCACAAGGAGGAGTGATCTGGCACGTGGTCTCATTTGTACTGCCGCAAAGACTTGCAAGCCTCGGTGGCATTATGGATCATCTGACACCGTGGCAAGGAATACAAAGACAGGAGAACCCAACTGAAGAGGGATGAGCCCAGCACAGAAAATAAAGAATCCTAGTGGGGCAGATGTCCTCATGACTGATCTAAACAAGCAGTTTGGGATGCTATTAGATTTAGCCTTGTGCTTGGATTTCCAGTGGTCACTGGCAACACGTGTTATTATATAAAACAGGAATGCCAGCTTCATCTTTTCTTGGGCAGACATAATTTGGACATGGGGATGACCTGCAGTTAGTGTTGATTTGTTGCACAGGGAACATCCTTTAAAGACAACTTGGGAACTTCAGATAGTTCAAAGTATAGCAGCTACACTATCCTTCCCCAACCTGCCCTCCTGATATATAGATTTAAGTTCCCAGAATTCACTGCAGGGGCTATGCAGTTTGGGAATTCTGGGAGTTGAAGTTCACACTTCTGGAGACTGCTCACGTTGGAGAAGGCTAGATGGAGGGTGTGCATGCTTGAATTCTAAGCACAATTTAAGATTCCAGTCTTAAATGTTAAGCCATAAAACTGTTTGGAAATGGATCATCATCTGCCCTTATATTAAAATTTTATTTGCAAGATTTTTTCCCCCATGGCACAGTTAAAGTAGTCTTCACCTTGAGCTGGCAGAATACTAAATCAACATAAAATTGGCTGTCTCCACTGTCAGTGCCTATCCTGCCTTTATAGCCTCAGTTCTGGCTTATTGCTGAACGATGGTGCCCTGATTTTTGGTGTGCAAATCATGGGATGCAAAGCGATTGGTTCAGCCTTGTAGGCCTGCTACCTTCTCTTTTCTTGAGGTCATCAGCCAGCGGAAAACTGTCTGCCAGTCACAAGACTGCTGTGATTGGCAGGTGGCTCTGACAGATGGCCAGACCCACTGGTTCAGCCATCTCTCAAAATCTGCTAACAAGACAGCTGATTTGCAAGCAGGGCCAGGGGCTGCACAGCAAAGCAGCTTTTCCTGCTTTCCTGGACATCTCCCCCATCCCTTGGATCAGCTGCCCTGCACTCAAAGCAAGATGTCTGACAGTTGACAGGAGGGGGTGAGGCGATGCCCACTAAAGCATTATTTACAGGATAGCCCCCCCCCCCCGTTCATTAGCTGTTGAGTATCTTGCTTTGAGATGAGGCTAACGCCCTCTACTCTGCAGCTCCCGTACCCCATTGATCAGCTGTTTGGGGCTGCGGAGAGCTGTAGGTACAAAGCAGCCAGTAACTCCAGAGGGCCAAGCACATGACCAGCCCAAAGCGATCTGAATGTGCCATGGATGGGGAAGCATAGCAGATTGTCCCCACTTCTAAACTGCCCCTGGTTGCTTTCCTTTCAAGCTGAAAATGGCTTTCCTAACCATGGCCTGAGAATAAGATGAAGGCAGTGACATGGGGACATGGCAGAATAAAGGGGTTGCCAGGGCATGTTCATAAGGTGGTCAGACACAACTAGAGAAAGTGTATGATGAGCAGCAGCAGATTCTTTTCAACCTTGGTTTGCTGATTCTTAAACATTTTTCCAGAGCAGTGTCCATATTTCCGGCACCAGATAAAGACCTTTATATTTGTATGAACATACATATATTTCAGTTTTTATAGATTGCCTGACTTTTTGCTATTTTTGCTTTTACTGTGTCTTTACAGAGTGCTCTCGGAGTCCCATAAGGGACTGAAATGCAAGAGTAGCTAATAATGTCCTAAACAAACAAACAAAACATTATAATTTACTATTATAATCAGTTATGTTTGATGCATTTCCACAGCTCCTAAATCTTAAATGCACAAAGTAATAGAAAACATCAGAGAATAATGTTTTTTGTGTTCAGAGTTTTGTTCATGATCCATGTACAGTGGTTTGAAATATTGTGCAATTGGCATTCTTAAAGGTCATCTTTTCTGATGAAGATAGTGGATGGGTAATTACCCAGTTGAGCTTTCTGTTTTAATGACATCTGAAATAAAACTAGGCTTCGGGGTGGGGGACGGGGGGACGGGACTGTTACAGATCCACCGAGAAGTTAAGTTACGCTGTAAGTTTTGCAAGGCTTAAAATAATTACATCTCTTTCACTTGTGTCTCTATTTCTTTTTCCTATATGACTTTTGTCCTTAACAAACTCTCCTGCTCCAGTGTGCTTTACAAAACATAGCATCACATCATCAAACCAAGTTGCACAATTAAAACGGGTTTAGCACCCTTCCTTCAGAAATAAAAACAATCTTTCTCCCTGTATTCCTTTCAATCTGTGGAAATGTTACCATCAGGAAGAATGGAGGTGGAGGTTGTCATTCATTGCCGTTTGAAATAAAAGTCGAACGATGAAATCATGTTTGCATTTGTCCTTTTGAAAGACTCATGGCATTCTAATCTATGTGACAATAAAGTGGCAGGTGGAGAATTCCAGTCTCTTTTATGTCACTTGGATTCAGTTGGACAATCCCCCCCTAAATGAGAACATGGCCGCTCTTGAGCTGCTTTCCTCAACTGATACTTGCCAGATATCAGTGGGACTACAGTTCTCACCATCCCAAGCTATCTAATGGAGAGGGTTGCCTGAAAGAATCTGAAATAGGAGAACTTTCTGGAAGGGCAGCTCTTCCTACTCTGCCATTTGATGAGAAAAGCTGTGTATAGCTCTCCCTTTCCTTGAACTTCACTGAGCACAACTCCTGAAAAGGGTCACTAATTTTCACCCACTGTTTTTAGGTAAATGCATTTTTAAATGAAAGCCAGTAAGAAGTTGTATTTTTAGAACAAAAATCTGAAACACATGAAAGCTGCTTTTACAAGATCAGAAATGAAGTGGCTAGGCACAATTCAGCAAAATAAAAAGGAAAAGAAATGGCCTTTGAATGTCCATTGACAAAAGTTTATTATAATTTCCTAATGCATTTTGGATACATTCATTTCAAGGATGCTGCTGGGAGAAGGGAAAGAATATGAGCCCTTGAAAAAGAGTACCTTTTGAAACACACCTGACAATGAAATAAAATGACATGAACACATCTTTGAAGACAATTCTCTTTTACAAGTTGCCTTTAAATTTTTCCACATTGCAGATATCACATTTCCATAATGGCTTGTATTATGCATGTTAAAATGTCAAATTCTTGTGCTCTCAAAAATACTCAAACCACTTAATTTTTGTGCAGGTGAGGCTAAATCCTCTGAGGTGTGTTTCGATGTGAATTTCTCCAGTAGCTCATTCAAATGGCAACTCTTCTTACATGCACCCATTCCCCATTTGGACTTACTGCAATAAATAGCCATGTGTCTTGGGCCTGCCTTTGAATTAAACATGTCCAGTTAATTGGCAACAACAATTTTGCGCAAGCAGATTTCCCCCCCTAAAGCTTGCACCTAATTTAAGCCCGTTGAATGATTAGGACTGTAATCCTATACTTTGTGGAGGACTCTTATGTCACTGAAACTGGTTTAATCTCTGAGGCTTGGGTTGCATTAAACTTTTATGTAGGAATAAAAATATCAGAGGATAATTATTCCATATGACAAGTCTGACTCCTGTGTAACCATTAATGTTACAGATGCAATTTTTTGCATAAGTAATATACCTTGGCCCTTTGAATGGAAAGTAAGACTGTAAAAAGAGAAATTGGATATAGTGCTTAAATCCTTCAGTTTCATAGTTTGGACAGAGATATTTATCATGAGCTTTGAATTAGTGAGGTCAACCTGCGGATGGACATTGCCTATACAGTTCCGCGAAAAAGTATTAATCTCCTCTTGGGTTTTCTTAATTTTTCAGTATATTTGCCACTAAATATGACAACTTTGATAATATTTTTGATAGAATAAAAAAAAGTATTCATAGAGTCACGAATACTGACTTTAGCCAAAGTGAAAGAGGCTCTGGAGCTCTTTCTGATTTCCTGAACAATTTTGTGATGCCGTTTTGGAGTGATTGTAACAGGACAGCTGCTCTTGGGAAGATTCATTGTTATCCGAAGTCTTTTCAAGACTCTATCTGTGACTGTGGTTTGGTAATGCCCCAGAGCTTTAGAAATATTTTGTAACTTTTCTCAGACTGTTAAGTATCAATTACCTTTTTTTTTTTGCAAAGGCTTTCAGAAGTATTGTGTACTGGGAGCTTCACTGTGATGAAAGGGAGCCAAAATTTGGCAAAGCTGGCCCAAATCAGTCCTGAATGTTTAATGAAGGGCTCACACAACTGGCCCTAGTTATCTTTTTAACTGAATTGAATGAATCAAGAGGGGGGATTGCTTTTTTCACATTAGCACATTGCAGGTTGAATGACTTGGTTTATGAAATAAATAAAAGAAACACTAAACTTTGGTGCTATTTGCTCACTTAAACTCTCTTTTGTATCAGTCAGGTCCATGTGAAGCTCTGATAACATTCTGTAGCAAACATGCAAAAGTTAAAATCTGAAAGGGGATCAATACTTGTGGTTTGTATGGCTGCAAATTATGCTTTATGACAGCATAATCTTTTTTTTTTTTGCTACACTTATGCATGATTACCTCAGGTGTATATTTAAAGAGGATGATTTTTGTTGTGCATCTAGAAATATTTTACGTAAAAGGGTCTATATAATGCATTAGAACGTATTGCTGACACAAGCAGTCCTTGGTCTAAATATAACCTTAGAAGAATGATATGGATGAAGGGGAGAGGGAGAAATTGCAAGGACCACTCATGTATTGAATAAATGAACTATTTTCAGCTAGTTGGAATAAGTTTAACATTATTGAGCTAAATACCTCAGATGAAATGACATACAGTATTCACTTTTGATTTAAAATAGCATTGTTTAAATTTCTCTGCTCTTAAGCAGCCTCCTTCAACCTGGTGCCCTCTGGATACATTGGACTACAAAGGAGCATTCTAGCCAGGAATTTTGAGCAGCAGTCTAACACATCTGGAAGGTGCCAGTTTAGGGAAAGGCTCTCCGAATAATTCTCATGCATTGATCTTTTTTTAAAAAAAAAAAAAACTAGTATCAATATTTCATTTTTATATAAGAACTTTATTAAGTTTGAAACAAAGATAAAAACTACAAACAAGTAAAACTACAAAAAGAGGGGGAAAAAACTAAAAAGGTGTGAAACACAAGAAAAAAGAATTTTGAAGATTACATAAAGAAGTGACTTCCAACTTTCAACAAGAATATACAGCAATTTCGATATTCAATCCCTTACTTTATATCAAACCAAAATCACATTATTTCTATAAATCCTTCCATTAACACATATACAAATCACTAATACAACTGCTCCTTCCCTATATCTATCTATCTATCTATCTATCTATCTATCTATCTATCTATCTCCCCCAAAAGACATTTATTTAATTATTTCCTTCCTACCACTATTCTATGTACTTCTGTCCACTATAATAAAAACCAAATTATAAAAACATATAAATTGTTTACTTTTATAATTAATAATACTACAACAATCTTAACCCTATTAAACTTAAAAAAAACAGTTATTATTATACCTTATAAATACCTTATAAATCTTAGAAATCAGACCAACCTTAAAAAAACCCCAGTAAATCTTAATCCAAATCGTTAAAGAGAAATGAAATATAATAACCTCATTCTCAATTCCATTAAACATTCATAAATTTTGTCCACTATAATAAAAAACCAATTATAAAAACATAAATTGTCTACTTTTATAATTAATAATACTACAACAATCTAAACCCTATTAAACCTAAAAACCAAGCAATTATTATTATACCTTATAGATACCTTATAAATCTTAAAAATCCAATAAATCTTAATCCAAATCATTAAAGGAAAATGCAATCATAAAAGCCTCATTTTCAATCCAATTAAACATTCTTAATTTTTTTACCCCACTTTGAAATAAACCAAGACATTTACATATCTCCCTATTACACCCAAGGCATTTTTTTTGCAGAAATCAAACGGCCGAATTGCCCCCCTTAAAAACTCAGACTTCTCAGCAAAAAAACTCCCACAGAGCAGATTCTCTTCTCTCCCAAAACATTCCCTCAGAAAGCCATAACAGTCCCTCAGAAAAACAACTCTCCTTGTAATCTGTAGCTCAGACTGTCGCTTTAACCCCTTCAGCACCAAAATGTAGTCTTCGTCTGGCATTGCTGTCAGTAGAAAGATCTCCATCCTTGTCAAAAACTTCATCTTCTTCCATAAAAACAGATGACACACTTTAGAAATCATTTCTTCCCCAATATCCCGAAGATTCTGCAGAATAGCCTGGTACAAGTCTGAAAGAATCTCTTTGTAAGTCTGCTCAGGTCCACAATAATCCTCCATGTTTCAGGCAGTAGATCAGGGCTTTCCAAAGTGCCGCCGCTGGTGACACACCCGGCGGCGGCAGCGGCGGCGGCGACATGCGCGTGCACGGCGACGGTGCGGGGGGGCGTGCGGCGGCGCGCGCGCACAATGGCGGCGCGGGGGGCGTGCGGCGGTGCGCGTGCGCACGGTGGCGCGGGGGTCGTGCGGCGGCGCGCGTGCGCACGGCGACGCGCGGGAGGGGCGTGCGGCGGCGCGGGGTGTGTGCGGCGGCGCGCGCGTGCATGGCGGCTGCCGTGCACGCGCGCGCCGCCGCTTCCGGGTGGTGTGGTGACACACCACGCTGTGTGTGGCGACACACTTTTGTGTCGCGACACACAGTTTGGAAAGCTCTGCAGTAGATTATGGCACCCCCTAGATACTTGACTTGCACAGATAGGAGTTAATGAGTTAAAAAACTTCTGAGTGAAATTGAAACAAGAGAAAGTACGTTAAGAAGCAGCTCTCAGAGAAAGTGAACAGAGGGCTAAAAATTTGTTTTAAACTGCCCAGAGTCCCCTTTGGGGGAGATGGGGCAGTGTTATAAATTCAAGATATAATAAATAAACAAACAAACAAACAAACAAACAAATAAATAAATTCAAAACAATTTCAGCGTGTAGGAAAATATTCAATCATTCAAATTTGGTACAAAAATAATAGCAGGGAGGCAATTATTTATTCTCAATTCTCCTTAGTCTTTAAATGGGAAAACAACAAGCCAAAACTTAAAAAGATTTTAAAAGTTTAATCCAGAAATAACAATAAGCACCAAGAGAGTCTGCTTCTTCTTACTGTAGAAAGCCTCTCTTAGGGTACAGAGCTTAATATATATATATAAATTTAGTGATTTAGAAATGGGGTGGCTCGACCTAATGTCCCTTTAAGGCTACAGCGCGGCATGGAAATGATGGCGTCCCCACCTCCTGTCGTCTCTTACTGGATCGTCGCTAACACTGTTTATGATTCTCTGGCTGCAAGACGGTGTTTTGGAGTACAAATGGGATGATTCTGAGCATTTTCTGTCCATGAAAAAACTCTAGGCCTTCAGGAAAAACCTGCCTGCACCCCCCAAAAGAGCCACATTGTCAGATCTGCCCACGGAGCTCGCAGACACAGCTGTTCAGTCGGCCATGTTCCCCACCAGAAGCCCTCAATATTTCATTTTTTAACCTCTTGATACTTTCAAGCTTAACAACAACATAAAGAAAATTGTGACTAGACCTGTTCATTGAGACCTTACAAATAATGAAGTGTCTGAAGAGAAATAATTTCCATTGAAATGTGCACTATTAAATAGTGATATTGCTCTTGACGTTTGCTCTGAAGGTATTGTACTGTATATTTCTTGTCAGAGTGGAATTAAAATCTTTCTGTCAGCAATACAAATGAATACTTGATATCTCCAGAATATGCATCAGGTAAATAAACGGAGACAGGCTGAATTTAGTGGTATTCTTATCTAACTGAGTGTGTCCTTTTCCTTTCCTCCTCTTTTTTTTTAAAGCCATATAGTTAGGCAAAATGATAGATCTGTGCTGAGTCTCAGTAGGTACCTATCCCTGCAAATGCTGGCTCCAACTCAACCCTGGCAAGATGGGAGTGGCTCTGGGTCTTTGGTCCTGCTGGATCTGGTGAAGTATCATCTGACTCTTGCTGGGGTTGCTCTCCCCTGGACAGAGCTTGTGTGTAATTTGGTGGTCCTCCTGGACTCACGGCTCCTGCTCAAGGAGCAGGTGGTAGCTGTGTCTAGGGGGCCTGTGCACATATTCTTCTTGGGTGCCAGTTGTGCCATTCCCATACTGGGAGTTCTTGCTCATGATCACTTCCCGGTTAGATTATGGCAATGTGCTCTATGTGGGACTGCCCTTGAAGACTATCCAGAAATTATAACTTGTCCAGAATGTGGCAGTGTGCAGTGTTGGGTGCCCCTCGATACATCCATGTTACACCACTGCTGTGTGAGCTGCACTGGCTTCCAGTTTCTTTTTGGGTGCAATTCAAGGTGCTGGTTAACACCTTTAAAGCCCTGAATGGTGCAGAACCAGGTTATTTGCCAGACTGCCTCTCCCTGAGGATACGTAATGGTATGTGGGAAAGACCTTGGGAGACGGGGCGAAGAGATGCTGCCTAGGGAATGGTCAGATAAGAGAGGGCATAGCCCGCAGCTGGATAGTGGGCAGGGTAAGAGGCTCAGAAGGGACCCTCCCTAGTTTCTCGGGCTGTAAAGGAGACAGGAGGAGAATTCTACTTTCAGACTTGCAAGATTCTGTTAATGTAGCTTTACAATAAAGTAGAATTAGCTCATCTGGTCATGTTTCCTGTCTGGTCTACCTGGTAAGGCTGACAGCTCAGAAAGGGTGGCTGTGCTTCATATCCCTTTCCTTAAATGTAGTGGGACTGAGATACTGCGCCTTCTCAGTGGCAGCCACTGCCCTTTGGAAGACTCTTCCTCTTGAGATTTGGCAGGCCTCTACCCTACTAGCCTTCCAGGAAGCTTTAAAGACCTGGTTTTTCCCATAAGCATTGGGGTGGAGTGAGGCTGGAGCCCAGTAAAGTTGTTTGCTGATGTGTGGAGGTATGCTGGTTTTACAGGTGCTGGGAGCTCTTGTGAAGGATTTATGTTTTCATTTTTTGTTTGTTTGTTAGCAACCCAGGATTATGATGCATAAGATGGGTGGCTATGTAAGTCTTTTAAATGAATGAATGAATGAATGAATGAATAAATAAATGAATAAATAAAATAACTCTGATACCCATCTAAACTTTTTTAGAAGCTTCCTTGGTGGACATGGATGGTTAAATCTATCCTTTCTTTAGCTCTATGGGCAGTGGAGGGACATTATTTAACTCAGAGATAAATAGGTGGCCAAGATAATTTTTTAAGGGTACAGGATTCTCTTAAAGCCAAGTACAACTTTGCTTGGACACTGCCACTTTGAACTTCCAGATAGACTTCCTAAGCATTTATAGCACAGCTTTCCAAACTGTGTGTCGTGACACTTTAGTGTGTCGCAACACACAGTCTGGTGTGTTGCCACACAACCTGGAAGCGGCAGCGGGGGTGTTTATGGTGGCGGCGGCAGCGGCGCACCATCAGCGCTTCCGCATTTTAGCGGAGGCCGCCGTGCACACCCGCGCGCCCCCCGCGCCGCTGCGCTGCTGCTGTTGGTGTGTCGCCAACGGCGGCACTTTAGAAAGCACTGATTTATAGGTTTCTAACTAAAGCTACTTGTCCAGGCAGTCTCCGAGAATTGGACATGATTGAACAGATTAAAAAAAATAAGAAAAACATATATCTATAGCTTTAGTTTTGGTGTGGTTTTTAATCCAATCATGTCTATAAATACTTAGGATGTCTATGAGTACATCCTTTATTCACTTATATTTAAAGATGATAGTTCATTATATGTGATGATACAAGAGGCATTAAAGCAGATCTTCTTTTTAAGATGGCAAAGAGAACATTTACTCTCTTCCAATCATCTGGCCCTTCTCCAGTTCTCCATGATATGTAACATGTATAGGTTGGGCTAGATCAAGGGTCGGAATTGGCGGCTCGCGAGCCAGATCTGGCTCTTTGGCCTCCTGACGCTGGCTCTTTCTCCATGTTTGCCGACCGACATCGGAAAGCCGGTCTCCGGAAGCGGCGCGAACCCTGGAGAAGACGCTGAGACAGAGACGCTGATTGGTGGAGGCTCAGAAGGAAGGGCGCCCCCACCAATCAGCGTCCCTGTTTCTTCTCCAGGAGAAGAACCCTGGAGAAGAAACGGAGATGCTGATTGGTGGCAGCGCCCTTCCTTCTGAGCCTCCACCAATCAGCGTCCCTGTTTCTTCTACAGGAGAAGAACCCTGCGATTGGCTCCCGCCCGCAAAACCCGCCCCCTTCCACGCGATTGGCTCCCGCCCGCAAACCCCGCCCCCTGGCTCTCGAGCACTTCAAAATGTGCACGAGCATACCAAAATGGCTCTCGGCTCAAAAAGTTTGCCGACCCTTGGGCTAGATCATCACCTAATTTCCTTCAGAATCCTGGGATGCAATTCATCTGCTAGTGGAGATTTAAACTTGTTCAAAATAATGAGATTTACCTTGACCATGTTCCTAGAAATTTCAAGCTTAAACCCTGCCTCTTCATTTTGCTCATCCCAATTTCCTGGTGCAACACATAGCTTTTTGTTGGAGAAGACTGAACGAACCTGGGACTTCAAGGAACTTTGCCTTTTCTTTATTACCTGCTAGCAGTTTGGCTTCTTCAGTAAGCAGCTGGTGTATATACCAAAGCCTGTATTTTCCTTTTATTTTGAACCTCTCTAAAGAAGTCCTTTTTGTTATTTTAATATCCTTCCCTAACTTCAATTTATTCTGAACTTTTGTTTTCCTGACACCATTTTGTAGCTTTGGGATATTTGCCTGTCCTCTTCCTTTGTGTCCTGTTTTTTCCCCCTTTTCTTTTCTTTTCAAATTTTCACTAAGGTTTTTGTGTAGCCACTTTGGCTTCTTCTTCTGACTTCCTTTTTTTTCTCATTGGAATCCTTTCCAATTGGGCTTTTGATATCTCCTTTAGAAGTAACACCCAATTATCCCGGGGCTTCTTTCCCCATCAACTTCTCCTGCCATGGGATCCTACTTACTGAACTCTGTGTTTATTAACATCTTTTTTTACATGTAGGGTACATGTCTAATTATTTAGATATAGTTTGTCTTAAAATCAGAAGTCTTGAACTACACAATCATTCTCCCCCCCCCAGTTCCTGTTACTTCCTCAATTAAATATTCCCAACTGATTAGCATCAAGTCAAGAATAGCTGACTCTCTTGTACCTTCCTCTACCCTCTGAAGCAGAAAGTTGTCAGCAAAACAAGTCAGGAATTTTCTGGAGCAATCATATCTGACAGAGTTTGTCTCCCAACAGATGTTGGCATAATAAAAGTCTGCCATCATTATGAATTAATGCCTTTTTGAAAGATCTGCAGTTGGCCTTTGGAAGGCAACATCCACATCTTCTTGATTGGCAGGATGATACTAGACACTGACAACAGGATTGTTTTCATTTGTTCTTTCACTTAGCATCTTTCACAATTCAGATGCTTTCTATAGCAGGGCCAAGTTCATTCATTTGGATTTCTGAGCAGGACTGGATATTTTAAACAAACAATGTTAACTCCCCCTCCCTTTCTATGGCTTTTGTTACTTTTGAACAAGTTGTGTTCTTTGGTTTCTATTTTCCAGCTGTAAGACTAATCCCAACAGGTTTCTGTTAAGCCAGTTTGACTTTCTGTACTAAGAAGGCAAGCTCATCTTGTTTATTTCTCATATTGTGAGCATGAATGTACAAACAATAAAGGCCATGAATTTTATGAGTTCTGATTTTTCTTTGAATGCCTTAAGAAGTCCTTTTGTAAGAACATTCCCTCTTTCTACAGCGCATAAGTCTTTAGTGTTACTTTAGGGTTTTCATTCCAGTCCCCCACAGGACTGTGTTTAAAGTCCTCCTAATCAACATTACTATGATTTGGCCAATATAATTTTCCCACCCCTTGTGAAGTGCATCCCGTCTTGTGCCAGCAGTGTATCATCTGGATACTTCAGACCAGGGTTACAGATGTCAGATTTCTCCTGTTGCCACTGTTGGGGTAGTCTGTCATTGAATTGCACTGTTTTTCTTTCTGTTTCTGGTCCGCTTCCACAAACTGGAAGGATGGATGTGAATACTACTGAGCTCTCAAATTCTTGAGCTTCATCCTGAGATTTTTAAAGTTTATGCTGATACAGTTGTAACTTTTCTTTACAGTTGTAACTTTTCTTTACAGTCCCCACATCTATCAGCAGGTGTGAGGGCTGACAGGACCATTATCCATACATGATTCTCCATATCCAAAGATGAGAAATAAGCAGCAAGAAGTCCATTCCATGTAAGGGTGAGAGAAAGAGTTGTGAGATTTAAACCTGGGACTGTTATATTTAGTGGGCTGGATTGCTAGATTCTGTACAGCTGATCTTTTTTATTAGGGCTTCTTGTTTCTATAATACACATAGTCCTCACTTACTGACTGCCTCATTCAGTGACTGTTTGAGTTACAATGGCAGTGAAAAAGTAGGTTTATGACCGGTCCACAAACTTGTGGCCATCGCAGTATCCCCCGGTCACGTGATGGCCATTTGGGCACTTGCAACCGGTGCGCATGTACGACAGTCGCAGTGTCCCGCGGTCACATGATTGTCATTTGCGAGCTTCACTGCTGGCTTCTAACAAGCAAAATCAGTGGGGAAGCTGGCAGTAAGTCGCACGTTGCGGTCACATGATGTCTTGCTTAACGACCCACAGTGATTTGCTTAATGACCACGGCAGAACTGACATTGTAAGTCTGGCATGGTCACGTGACATTTCACTTAATGACCGTGTCACTCAGCAATGGTGTTGCTGATTCCAATTGCGGTCATTAAGTGAGGACTATCTGTAAAAGCAACTTACTTTAACTCTCCCACTATAAGCTCCTGAATACTGATGGAGTTTCTTAGAGAGAGATTCCTTACAGTACCCTAGGTGAAAGTCTGCTGCAAATCTCATGGGAAGTAAAAGCACACTGAAGGCTCCAGCATTAAACCATGGCCAAATCCATTTAACATGGATCAAATTGCCGAAGCCTTGCTCCAATATCTGAACCACATGGCAATTCAGATGAGCCACTTGAATAAACTAGACCAGCAAGTTGGGCAGAACCCCCCCACCCCATACTGGTTTAGTTGACCAGTTTAAAGATCTCACCTTAGATATCTTGTCTGTATTAATTCAACTCTGTTTTGCAGTCAGTGGAAAACATGAGATGTTGTGCAGGAGGGGAAGATACTACTGTTATCTTTTGTTCCAACGGTCAACTCATAGAATCTTCAATCAGACACAAATATATCTTGGCTACTTAACCTGTCAAACATTGTGTGAGAGTGGAAACACTCAGGGCCCTGTTAGGTAGTCCAGACAAGCATCACAGCCAAGGGTGTTAGCTTTATCTTTATTGTAAGATTACATTAACGGAATCTTGCAAGTCTGAAAGTATTTCTCCCCTCCTTTCCTTTTACTCTCCAGAAAACTAGGGAGGGTCCCTTCTGAAAAGTTTCCCACGTCCTCCCTTGTTCTCTGGGCTGAGCTGCCTTTTACGTCATTTGTCCAGTCTGCGGCTCTCCCTCCTGTCTCCCAAGGTCATTCCCACATACCATTACATCATCACAGAATGCACATCTCATATAATTGATGCACACTGGCAAATAGCATAGATCTGACTGCTGCAGCTTAATTCTTCTACCTGGCAGACAGTTCTGGCAGTAAATGTATGTTCTGATGCCAACCGTAGATTTGGTTTAAGTTTCACTAGAATAACTAGAGTGAATAGAATTTCTCTATTCTCTAACCTCTCCTACTCACCATCTGTGACCATGAAGGGTCCCCATTACATTTTTGATGGTTTTGAAAATGAACTGGTTCAAGCTCACAGCCCCCATATTCATTCATGTTGAGACAGCGTTACATTTGACTCCCAGGCATACAGAACTCAGCATCTGCAAAGTCTCAAGCTACCCTACCCTGCCACATGCTTACCATACTAACTTTCATGTGACTATAATATAACACTTATTTCTACGGCTCAGATTCCTGCAGGATGCTGCTACCCCGTGTCAGAAACTGAATTGGCCAGCCTAAAGGGATTTGATGACAAATTGCAATCTTCTACGCTCACTCTATCATTTTTCTTAAAAAGAATGATGGCCCACTATGTGTACTTCATGATTATAAACGCCTGAACTCTGCTGGCCGTCATTGCTGACCATCATTCTCCTTTCTACATGATCATCTCAGAACCTGGATGCCTAGCTATTGGACTGTTTTCAGTACTTTCACAGATCAGTCCCACTGCCTTTTGCCTGTAGCTTCCATCCAATCTTCCATCAATCTTACCTAGTCCTGGATTGCTTCTGTTACCTCTTGCACACCTCTGCCTCTCCACTACCCATCTGGGTGGAGGAGGAAGAATTTGAGATGGAATTAATTTTTTTTACTCGTAATGCAAAAGGGGCAGACTGGAATACTAATGCATAATAACCACAGCATTAGATATTTTCAGCCATTTAAATTATGAAGATAATCACTGTTCCCATGCAGTGATAATACACCACATTCTACAGTATGCGTACACTGTGTTTTAGTTAAGTGTTAAATATTCCTGACACTAAGTTCTATAAATGATTTCCTGAAATTCTATTCAGTCTAGTTATTCTAGTGAAACTTAAACCAAATCTACAGTTGGCATCAGAACATACATTTACTGCCAGAACTGTCTGCCAGGTAGAAGAATTAAGCTGCAGCAGTCAATCTATGCTATTTGCCAGTGTGCATCAATTATATGAGATTTGGCTTGACTTCACATCTGGTACTGCATATTTCCAAGCTTGGAATATGGTTGCATAGAAGAATATTTCAGAAGAATTAGAGCTGACCTAGAGAAAGGTGGCGTCGTGGCTCAGCAGGTAAGACGCCAGGCTTGTGGATCACAAGTTCGGAGGTTCGAATCCCTAGCCCCGCGTGACGGAGTGAGCTCCCGCACTAGCCCCAGCTCTTGCCAACCTAGCAATTCGAAAGCATGCAAATGCAAGTAGATGAATAGGTACCACTGCGGTGGGTAGGTAACAGCGTTCCGCACACGTCATGCCGGCCACATGACCGCGGAAGCGTCTTCGGACAACGCTGGCTCTTTGGCTAACAAATGGAGATGAGCACTGGCCCCTAGAGTCGGACACGACTGCACAAATGTGCGGGGGGAATCTTTACCTTTTTACTAGAGAAAGCAAGTCAGAGAAGGCCATTGTACTTCTTGCGCCCGGAAAGTATCCAGCAGTCCCTAAATTTGGATGCATTTTATTCATAATCAGGCAGGTATTTGCTATTGATAAACAGCAAAAGTAAGTCCATTTGTACTGCACTCTAGTGTTTTAGCTGTGGGTATGTGTTTTAAAGTTCCTATCCAAGTTTTCTTATGTGATGCTCTCAAATTTATTGAAAAGCAAATAATATTCAGTCGCTCATTCAGTTCTATTCCTTCTTCCATTCTTGTTGTTCAGCATAGCTTGGTGGCTGTTTACATTAGATTTATACTATAATATACTGTAAACACCTTGTACGTTTATTCTACTCATTCGTTCTACTAAAAAAATAAAAATTGCTACACCATTGAGTCCTGAGTCAAGCCTTTTTATTCTTTTGTTGCACTATTGATTCTAATTTATTATTAGTTAAGGGAAGATATTCCAAACTTAATAGTGTTGGAAATATGCTAATATGAACAGAAAATATGCTAATATGAACAGAAAATATGCAAAGATACAACCAGTGGTTAATGAGGGATAAAAATGAAATATTATGGAGGTCTAAACAACCTGTAATGCAGATACTAAGCAGTGATAAGCCAAGCATAATTCAAAGTAGTTGAGAATATGACTTGTGACTTAGTAGTATTAGCTAATAAAGAGCAAGAAAAATAACTAATGTTTAAGTAGCAGAAATAAATTTCAGCTGTGTTCTTCCACCATTATAAGATTTGTACTAATCCTAAAATCCCTGTTTTTGAAATCTACTTTCCCTCCATTTGCTTTTTTTTAATGTGTAGCTTTGTTCTTTTGTACTGTAAGGTACAATTGAATAAATAATACACCATCCATGCTTTATTAGGGTTGCAGCACAGTTGCTTTTGAATGGTAAGATCACCAAAAGAATTTAGTAAGTGGTACATATTAAAGATTTCTCAATAGGTCAGCATTATGAGGGGTCCTCAAGGATGCTGAAATGGATCAAGATGGCTGCTAAGGTGAACAGCTAGTGGCATGGGAGCTGGCCCCCGTTGGATTCATTATTTGATGTAGTTACTAGTATTTTTTGAAGGAAGGAATATTCAATGGAGTGACTTTAAAAGGATTTTTATAGCAGTTAAGGGAATAAAATAATTGAAACTTCCATAACCAACTGAGATGAGATAACGATACAAAGTTTTAAAAGAGCTGAATTGTGTTTATTTTACTTCATTCCAAATGCTGCATCTTGCACTTGGTCCTCTTCCAACATCCTTCTGGTAAAGGTTCTGCAGATCTGAAAGTATGGCTAAGTAATGCTAAACCTAGAAAATGGACATAACACGATCAAATAAAACATAGCTTAAGATTAATGGCTAACCACATTAGGTTGAAAGATCAGAAAAATTTGTAGCTATGTGGAGGAAATGGGGGACTGACACAGAAATGGTAATAAAAAGTACTTTAGTTTTCTGGAACTCTGTAGTTTCAAATGAAGAATAAGCTTCTGTAGTTAGATAAATGACAAATGATTGGCTTTTACACGTATATTGGCTTTAGATCTTAAGCTCCAAATGAGACAAGTAGAAAATGACTATTTCTCAGAGGACTTCCCCCCCACCCCAGAACTGGAACAAGCCTATAATGAGGTGCCTGACAATTTATTTAATATTTGTAAACTGACCCAATCATGCCAATTCTGTGATAATGATCTAGAGCAACTTCCCCCAACCTGGCACCTTCCAGATGTGTCGGGACTATAACTGCTGGAATTCCCAGCTATATGACTGTTTTGGAAGGGGCCGAGCTGGCAAGTGAGAGATGGCTGAACTGGAGTCAGGACCTCCACAAATACTTTCCGGTGAGTTTGAGAACTCAAGTGCCTTCTGCTGTATCATCCCTGTCCAGGAGCTCAAAGCATGCCAGAGTGGATGCCTCAGAGAAGTGCCTGAAGGTTGGCCCTTTCACGATCTACATTTTTCAAACAAGGAAATGAAGTTTGTGATGGATGAGTCAGTTGAGGCTTATTCAGCCACCCCCAGCCTTCCCTGGAGCAAGTGACCTCCTGAGGGCTGCTTGTAGTCTTAGCATGGCTTATACGGCAAACAGCCATGTGTAATGTTCATTAGAAATATGGGGTGCGCATTTTATATTCTCATGTTTAAATTATAGGTAAGGAGATACTCTTTGTAAAGCCACAATTTATTTTATGAAGAAAATTTAGAGCCAATTGGGGCTGATGGGGCAGAAGATGGGGAGATGGTAGACAAATGCTTTTGGTTTTATCCCCATTTTCCTCCCTTGCATCGTACCAAGGATATTTAAGCCATACATTACAGTTACTTATTTTCTAAATAAATATAAGAATAATGTTTTACCTTGGTTCAGAAGGGCTATATGCTGGGAGGAAAGGTTTGTGGCCTCCAACACGTCTTAAAGCCACCCCAGTCCTTCCATTGCTTCTCATTTTATCTTTTGTATAGGAAGTTTTCCTGACATTTTTTCTCTCTGACAAACACTTCAAATGTTCTGTGATTAAGTCTGGAATTTCCCTCATCATTACTTTTTCAAGCCATTGCATTGCCAAGCCATCAAGCCTGTCCTCTGACTTGGCATTCCAAGAAAAATCTTAATCCTTTTTAAAACAGAATGTCTGCTCTGCTTCTACTGTTGACATTGGAGTGGTGATTAGGACTCTTAGCAATGTCAGTGTTGCTCCAAAGTTGAGTCCAGATGACTTCTCAGAAGCAGGCTCAGGAATACAGGTACATCCTTGCAGGGGTACATCTTGTCTGCTATGCAATATGGAAAGCTCTGCCTTTAACTTTCTGCAGAAATGGGTTCTCACATAGTCAGTAAAGTGCCCCAATATGATAGCAAATTTGACTGTTTGCAAAAACTACGGATGTTTGGAAACCAGTCCTCTTGCAGGAAAGGGGTCCAGGTAGCCTTTTATATAAGGCAAGAAAGAGAGGAAGTGTGAAAGGGTCAACTTGTAGTTAAGCAGTTAATTCTGAATTATTTTTGAGAGACCTCTAAACATGGTGGTGCTCTTCAGGTCAAGTTCCATTGCTAAGCTGATGGATGCTACAGAGTCAAACAGTTCTCTAAAAGCTCCTGGATTCCAAAGGAACTGTAGAAAGTCAGTTACGTTGGAAAGGGTATAACTCTTATTTTCACCATCTTGATTGTACTTTCTTACACACATATGGTAGCCTTCATCCATCTGCTATGCTATGTTAGCTCTGCCCAATACTGATAGCTGAATACATGTCTCCATGTACAGTAAATCTTTGAGAGCTCATGCTTCCTAGTCTTTTCTGACTCCTATCTGTGCCCACACCATTTTACCTCTGAAAAGCAAAAAAAGGGAAATAGAACAATGCATCTTTTGTGGCATTTCCACATAGCCAGCTCTTTCTCTCATAGCATATTGGGGGAGATGGGCGGTGACAAAAATTAGAAAAATAAATATTGTATTGAACTTTAGGATGATCCTTTCTCTTTGGCACTTGTTGCTGGATGGAGCTTCAGCACAGGCTCTGTATCCTTGGCTTGTTACTTCTCTGATAAAGTGAATCTTGAGAAAAGAGTTTTCAGAAATCCTTCTACAGTGGTGGTTGTGTGCTATTTGAAATAACATAAAAAGAACACCATTCCACTCCTGAGTGCATTGCTGCAGTCCCAGCAACTATTCTTCCACCCCTGGGGCTGTCATTCTCCTCTTTGACCTCTCCTTTCAGTTCTAGAAGCTGTCATCCCATTTCCAAGAGATCTTCATGCTACATCAGTGACAGCTAGAGTTTGCCCTTGTACCTTGTTCATGTGCTTATTGTGGTCTGTGTGATCCATTCCTTTGCCTCTTATGAGCCTGTGAGGAAAGTGTGGGCCGCCTCCTCTTCTCAGCTGCCAGCAAGCAAAGAAATGACTTTTTGACCGAGCATGTGCAGCTTTCACTCCCTGCCTGGAGACAGCAATTGTTCCTCCTCTATTTATTTTATTTCTACTGTACCTATATATCTATTGTCCTAATCATGTGAATGGATGTTCCACATCTCCCAGTGTTTTCATATATCATTGGGCTTGTCTGTAATTCCTTTTAGTATACTCCTCCTCCATTTGAACTCAAGGATAAAATAAAAAAAACCTTGCATAATTTGCTAGATCTATGCAGGGAAAATATTAGATTTGGTAGGATTTGCATGATTAGCTTGAAGAGATTTTGAGGAAAACCTCTCCAATATGCAAATAAGATATATGATGAAAAGGATAATTGCTTCCAATCTTCATTTTGAGCTAGGAAGGACTGACAAGCATCTTTTGTGTAATTTACACGGGAGGAGCATTCACATTAAAAAAGGTAAAGGTTCCCCCCGTACATTTGTGCAGTCGTGTCCGACTCCAGCGGCCGGTGCCCATCTCCGTTTGTTAGCCGAAGAGCCAGCGTTGTCCGAAGATGCTTCCACGGTCATGTGGCCGGCATGACGCACGCAGAACGCTGTTACCTACCCGCTGAAGTGGTACCTATTAATCTACTTGCATTTGCATGCTTTCAAATTGCTAGGTTGGCAAGAGCTGGGGTGAGTGCGGGAGCTCACTCCGTCATGCAGGGCTAGGGATTCGAACCTCCGAACTTGTGATCTTCCAATTGACAAGCCTGGAGTCTTACCCGCTGAGCCACTACGCCATATTATTATTAGGTAGGAATTTGAAGATTTGAACTACCTTTGAGAATTGAAGTAACTTGGAGAGCAAGAGAAGGATCTAAGTCAACTGCCTACTGCTGATTCAAACACCTTCAGTCTGAGCAGCTTTGTGGAAGCTGTGTGCAAATATACTCCGGACTTCCAATGAAATATTTGTATTTTTTATTCAAAAGAAAAAATAAACCCAAAAAGAAGTTAAACTGTAATTTTAAAGCGAATTCTTACCCTGAGTTTCTAAGTTAATTCAGTTTCCATAAAAAAGTATGGAATTCTACTAAGCTGGGGCAGATCTCATTTTTACTTTGGGTCCCAGGAGTAACTGTGATTGACACAGAGAGAGGGGTGAACAGGTACAAAAAAATGGGAGATCCCTTTACACTCCAGTTCCTTTTGCTAGACAAGCTTTAGCTCCCCAGTTGGGTCTTAGATACTACTTTAAAGCTACATCCATAGTTGGTTTTTCTCTGATGGAGCAAATACTCGGAAGGTTGCAAATGTTTGTGACTTCAGTTTTTCATATGTTTTCCACTTTACTCCCACATAGTTAATTGAAATAAAGTCTGATTTAAGACTCTGTGGATTTTCCATGCAATATCTGACCCGCTGGCAATGAGAAAGCTTTGTCAGAAATAACAAAGTAGATTCTCAACTTGGAATTACAAAATGTCCTAAGCTGCACTCTAAAAAAAAATTCTATATGACTTAGGGATACTAGGGAGACAGTTAGTGGCCAGATATCTTACTGACATTTAGAGTCCAACACAGAAGAGCTTTGCCCTTAGCTGGACTCAATACCTTCAGCTCTTCTGGAAGGGAGACGCAATGACACATTTACTGTATACAAGATTGTTTATGCCTGTGTCCCTTTGAGGAATTTGAATCAACAGCATATGTCCTTGCTTGTTCCCTTTAGTTAAATTGGTGTACTGTATAGATTTAGTCACAGCTCTTTTAAAAACCAGACACAGCAAAACAGGGACTGATTTTATTCCTCCCTCCAGGGATGAACACCCTGGAGAGTAGCTAAATTCGGCTTCATTGCTATTGCTATTCATTGCAAGACAGTTCAGTTTTCCCTGTTTGTAATCCTCATGGTCCTTTTGTCATTTTATAATTTTACAATATTAAGTAACAGTCAGTTAATAATGTCATATTCATTTATTTATATCTATCATCCTAGAGTTATCACTTAAGTAACCTACAATATTAGTCACTGTTGAATTAAAATTTAAGTATTGTATTGGTTTTTAGTAACTGGTAAGTTTTAATAGTTTTCTAATTTAGTAAATTAATTCTGTGTATTTTAGGGTTTTTTTTAGATTTTTATGATGTCCCATTTTATTTTTACCAAATTTTATAATTTTAAATTCAGATTTCCTTAAAATTGTACACAGATGTGGATCATAACAAATTGTGGCAAGTTCTTGGTGGTATGGGGATACCAAGTCATCTTGTCTGCCTCCTGAGGAATCTGTATAACGACCAAGTAGCAACGGTAAGAACAGAGCACGGAACAACGGACTGGTTTAAGACTGGGAAAGGAGTACGGCAGGGCTGTATACTCTCACCCTACCTATTCAACCTGTACGCAGAACACATCATGCGACGTGCTGGGCTTGAGGAATCCAAGGCTGGAGTTAAAATCGCTGGAAGAAACATTAACATTAACATTATTTCTAGCCGCAAAGATTACTGCAGATGCTGACTGCAGCCATGAAATCAGAAGACGTCTACTTCTTGGGAGGAGAGCAATGGCAAATCTTGATAAAATAGTTAAGAGCAGAGACATCACACTGACAACAAAGGTCTGCATAGTTAAAGCAATGGTATTCCCCGTAGTAACCTATGGCTGTGAGAGCTGGACCATAAGGAAGGCTGAGCGAAGGAAGATAGATGCTTTTGAACTGTGGTGTTGGAGGAAAATTCTGAGAGTGCCTTGGACTGCAAGAAGATCAAACCAGTCCATCCTCCAGGAAATAAAGCCAGACTGCTCACTTGAGGGAATGATATTAAAGGCAAAACTGAAGTACTTTGGCCACATAATGAGAAGACAGGATACCCTGGAGAAGAAGCAGCTGATGCTAGGGAAAGTGGAAGGCAAAAGGAAGAGGGGCCGACCAAGGGCAAGATGGATGGATGATATTCTGGAGGTGACGGACTCGACCATGGGGGAGCTGGGGATGGTGACGGCCGACAGGAAGCTCTGGCGTGGGCTGGTCCATGAAGTCACGAAGAGTCGGAAGCGACTGAACGAATAAACAACAACATGGTTAATAATAATAATAATGTTAATCTAACCTCAATTTTCTACTTTGAAAATTATATTGGAGTTTTTAATAAATGGGTGGTCTTTGTTGGTGTTTTTGCTTTAGAAAAACAAATTCAGAATGGAGGAAATGATTTGCATCTTTGCCTTTTGCTTTACACAAAGTAAATACTTCCATTAAATAAATAATAGTTACTAACTGATACATTAATACTAAGTGCCCTGGGAAACTCCTATACAAAAATTAATGACTGGGAACAATATGAATGTATCCTGAAATGCTGAGTATCAAGTTAATACAGTGTGGTCTTGAAGGCTTAATCATGATCAAACTGTCATTTTACACTGACTGTTAAAGGCAAATAGGCTATTGATAAAAGCAGAGTACTGATTTGGGCAAAGACTAAACTCTACCTACTTTTCTGAGAATTATAAATCTGTCCATGATGTCATGTGTATTTTCTCATGTGAGTATGTCTATGAAGGTTCTCAATATAACCATCACCTAGCCCCAGGTGTAAGGTCACACAGCTACCTAGAAACATATTTAGGATTCCCTTACTAACTTTGCTCAGACTGAAGAAGCTCCTTGGATAAGGAGCGAAACGTTTCCACTGAGAAAATAGAAATCCAGTTGACATGATTCAAGCTACAGACAATTTCTCATGTGAGATTATTCTTAAGGACTCTTACAGTAAGTGGGTGGGTGTGGAACGATGCTTCCTGCCAAAGAATACTAGTTTCTCTCCTCTGTTGGCTTCATTTGAGAATGTAATTCAAAATATTAATTGGACTCTAAGAAAGGAGGAGGAAGCAGAACCTAAACCATGATAGTCTATGTAGTTAAGTATTTATTCCGTTTGAAAATACAGTAGTGGGGATTCAATTTGAGAATAGGAGAATGCACCAGAAAATTGTCCACATTTGGGCACAGTTGTAGAGAAAAAGAAAAACGGTATTCCATTGTGCACGTAGTTTAGTTGATATATTGTAGGTTACCCTGGGTAAACTTGGTTTTGAAGGACAGCCAAAAAAATTAAAAATAAAAATAAATAAATCAGGGGAGAGTTACACAATGAATAAGAATGGAAAGATGAAGTAAGAGCAATCTGCTGGTGCTAGTTCTGGATTTGATTGCAGAAATTCTATTAGTACAACAGGAATCAGAACGGAAGATGCAGATGGTCATGAGACGGCCAGCAGAATGGAGGAAATACTCCAGATTTTCTCGGTGTTCTCCTGACTAGAGAAACAGCTGTTGCTTAGAGTATAACCATTTGCCTGGTTTTTTTCCCTTTTTTTCCAATAGGCAGCTGGTTCTGGAAAAGTGAGGGCTGAGTCACTGCTAAAGTTTTTGTCACTTAACACTATTTTTTGAATTCATACGTTTTGCCAAATCAACTGTTTTTGGCTTCCTTCGCTACAGTGGCCTGTGTTGAGGATGCTCTATCATGGCATTCCTTTCAATAATAATAGCAAGAGATTTGCAGAATGAGAAGCTATTAACAGAATTTTGTTAAAATGCTTTCCAGGACTTTCCCCGTGATGGAAAAGTCAATACGGATTTGTTGGTTTGTGCTGGTTCTCCTTGGGACTTTTTCCTCCTGGAAACCACTTGATTATTTCCTGGGGGGGGGGTGACTTTCCCTGCTGATGACCAGCAGATTTATATTGTAATACACTTGAAATCTGAGAACCACCTGTGCAGTTAAAATGGCTTCTAAAGATAAAATCTATTATGCCCTTTGAAAGGCCATTTTGGTCTCTAGAGGAAAAAGGCAATTTTGAGTTGATTGGGACCTCATGTATTGATCTCACACACAGGAGGTGTTAACCGAAGAGAGAGATTAATCGGAGAAAGGTGTTCTCGCTGCCTTGTAGAACATGTTCCAGAATGGTTGCAAAGGATTGAAAAGCTGAATACTAATGCATTAATTTTGACCGTGTATATCTCTGTGAAGAAGAGTGTCAGAGAATGTGTATTTCATTTTTAAATCTTTCAATACTATCAAGAATTCATAGTCTTCTGTTTCAGGGATGACAATGAGAAGTAGTCCCGAGTTTAGAGCACAGAAGTCAGTGCACTGCAAGATATGAGCAAGAGAGTAAACCAAGTCCTGTCTGAAGATTATACCCACCAGTATGTTACCATGTCAGGAGCCAGTTAGCATGGAAGTAATTCACATCTGGCACACATTATTCCCAACAAGCCTGGCCTTACAGCCTTGCATTCCAGTGCCATTCAGTTCCCTGGATTTGCACACAATAGTGGCATTCCTCTTGTGGGTTTATGTCTTGCACTTTAAGTTCATACTCTGATGAGGTAGATAGAAATGGTTAGTTGAGCTTGTGTATATGTTGGGTCCCAGGGGCTCAGATGGGATGGGGAAATTCACCCAATCATACTCTTTCCCCTCCTCTGGATCTGACCTGGATATCACAGTATCTTCCCCAGAAGGTGCTTCTCATACTCTGAATGGACCTGATTTAGTCTGGGATCTATGATGGAAGCAGTGGAGAAGTACAGGGCTGTCTACTGAGTCTTCCCAGGATTGCTATTCTGGGCCATACCTATTCCAAGCAATAAGATCCTTCAAGTTGATATTGCAGAGCCATGAGTTGAGATGGTCTGCAACTTCACATTCCTTCTACCTTTCAGGCAGCATTGTTTGAGGAGAATGGGTAGGTTCAACATAGTGAGGATGGGTAGGAAGATCTGACAATAGTAGTGAGTGATGAGTTATGGAAGACAGGATGAATGTATGTGGAGGAAAGCAAATAGTTACAACGTGAAAGGATTAATTTCATCTCTTTTTTTCCCTTCCTGAATCTGAGCTGGACAAATAAGCATTTAGCTGGTAGTCCATTGTAAGGAAGGATAATCTGGTTTTCACATCTCTTTAATGGGGCCTGCTGGAATATCAGAAAAGTGATTGGAGGCATGAGGTCCAAGCATCAAAATTACTGATCTACCTATCAGCCAATAGCTGGGGCTCTTTTCTCCCATAGCATGTTTGACCCTGGAAGCCATTTCACAAAGCCCTTCAAAACCTGTTGCTATTAGGATGAAAATCATCACAACATTACTTCAGTAAGGGAAGGATTAATCACCCACTGTTTAATTCAGCCAAGTTTGTCTTGTAGCTGGAGTGGGTGGGGTTGAACTTTTCAGAAATTTTGTGTTTTGGAGGATTTAAAGGGGCTTGTGCAATGCTAAAAGCTCCCATTTTGCCTCTTAAAATTCTCCAAGACAGGAAAAATGGTCTGTTTTTTAGACCTTGAGACTGTATGCAGCCTTGTGGGCCAAAGATTGCCTACCATATAAGTAGATGTAGGAATTCTGGGATGGTAGTACTCCACACAGCTTCTTATTAGTATATAGCAGAGTAGAAGCGTTCCCATAAACTTGCACAAGGCTTAATCAGTTCAAAACACAAAGTAAACACACTTTACACGTTAATGTAAAGTTACATAAAAAAAGTTTACAATTTTATTGTAACTCACAGTTCCTTAGTAGAAACGGTCCATGCGTGCGAGCAAGTGGTTCTAACCAAACCCACAGTCTTCATTAATGTGGCCCTGCTGCATGGAAGTATGAGAAACGTGGGAGCCATAGCTGGCCCATGCTCCTTGGTAGGAGATCCGAGCAGAAAGAGGAAGAGAAGGGAACAGGAAACAGGAAACTGAGATTCAGCCCCTCCCACACAAAGCAAGTAAGATCAGGTTACAGCAGAGGCTGTCTCCTCCTTCGAGCCTGTGTGTGAGATGTGCTTGGTTGAAACCCGATCTCTAACAATTTTGCCTCTTAAAATTCTCCAAAACAGGAAAAATTATCTGTTTTTTAGACCTTGAGACTGTATGCAGCCTTGTGGGCCAAAGATTGCCTACCCTATATGTAGATCAGTGTTATTTATCAACAGTCTCCAAGTAGAAAGAGACTTTCCCATCCGCTGGCTTTTTAAAAGAGAGAGATATTAGGAATTGAATTTTGGACTTTTTGTATGCACAGCAAACATAGTCCTTCTCTGATCAACATGGGTGGTTATGCATATTACATGGACAGATTTCCTGCAAAATGCTCTTGGCTGAACTTGGAAACCACCCTGAAGGCCAGGCAATTGGATGTAAGTTTTTCCCTCAGTTTTGAGCAATATGGATCTAAAGATTCTCTACATATGTCTGATTAAAGATGATGTCTTAAGTTTTACTGGCCTCAGATGTGAACCTCACATGAAGCTTCCTACTGTGGATGGAATTAGGGACACAAATGGTATCCTATTATCAATAGACAAGAACTACAAGAACCACTATTTCCTGCTCCACTGTGTTAATATTGCTATCTGTGTGAGCTGTCTGTGTGTTTTGTCTCAAGGTCAACCAGACTCCTATTAGCTTTTTCTTGATTATTTTTATTTTTTTCCTCCTGGGTTTGTTGGTGAACTGATTACATTCTAAAATTCATAGTCTAAGCAGAATTTCAAAGACAGAACCAGGTTCAAGCAGTGTCCCTTCTATCACTGTTGCTCTGATATAGGGTTAGATTGGGTTCCCTCAAAGTGCTGTGCTAAAATGGGGTTAGTGGTTTTTGGCTCAGTGTATGCAAAACCAAGCAGCTCAATTAATCATGCAAATTACAAATGCATAATTGCCAAAATGCATGCGTACTAGCATTGCATTGATTTATCCAGGCATTGCATTTGGTGGCTTAAGATTCATTTTAACGATACCCTCATTCCCCTGCAGAATATCCAAGGTGTAGGGCACTGCAGTAAAAATCAGTGGTGTTGACAATGTGGCAATTAATTCAGTTGATCTCACTTCTAATTGGCTGTTTGCACACATGACATGTTTTTAAACATGCCTTTGAGTATTTCCTCCCTATTTGTGTTGAATTGCTTTGTTCAATAGAAAGCATCCGAGGCCACATTTAAGTCATCTCATTACATGATGAAGAAATGCAAAGAGCACTTCCTTGTCAGTTCCAAAGACAAAGGGAGCTATCCATCTTCACAATATCCCCCAAGTTCCATTGCAGCAAGATGCCAGTGGTAAATAGTGTGGATTTGTATTCCACTGCTTGGTTTAACAGGCAGCTTGCAGCCCAAATCATCCCCCTGATTCCTTTCATCTAGTTCACCACAGAGAAATCCAATCATATGCTAAAATTCCCAAGCCTGCTCTGATCCCTAGCATTGCTTTCTCTAACAGTGAGTTTAACTGGTGAGAGCTCAAAGAACAGAGCCAAGAGGGGCCACTGAGAAATGAGCAGAAGCTAATTGTCAAGATGCTCTGGGGAACCTCAGAAGTTTGCAGATGTTTCAAAACTTTGCTTCAACTTTAGGGGAAATACTTGGGGCAGTCCCTGTTTCCCAGTGCTTAGTAAGGATTGAGCATACTTACTAGGCCTGCACAATGCTTCAGATTTCACTTGGAAGAGGTGCTTTGGAATGTCAGAAACTGTGTCTGAATCTGGCACATCCCAGATCATACAATTGCTTGAATGAGTTGGTTGGAACCCCAAACAGGATCACACCATGGTGTGGCAAGTCCTGCTTGTTCCTCCCTGTTGCTTATTTCCTCACATATATCTTTCTTTGGGCACATTTCTCCAGGTCAATTGGACTAATCCCTTTAGCTAATGGTACTAGTAATTGTAGTCATCCTTGTGAGTACAGATAAGGTAAAGACTACCTTGAGTTGAGTTTGACTCCCAGTGACTATATACAGTAAACATGTCCATGGATTTTTCTTGGTAACACTATGGCCTGATTTGCTTTTTTGTGGGATTGGTGCTTTTCTTTTAAAAAAAAAAACTTTCCAAACTGGCCTAGAGCTGTGGGATTTCTTAATGATCTCCCATCCAGGTACTAACAGGTCTGATCCTACTTAGCTTTTTTTTGTTTGATAAATCAGCCAAGGGTAGTCTTCAAGCTGAACTGTGAATACTGTACAAGGAATACTAATTATTGAAAATTACCACACCCTGTTACAAATTTGATCCACTGGCAAATTTACATTCTTCTCACAATTCTATTTTTTTTCCATCTATGTGAGTTTGCAGAGCATTATTGCAACAACATTTATAAGAAAACTCAGTTTAACCTCTGGTACCACATACAGTAGGTCACTGTAGTCCAGTTTATATTTCTTGAAAAAATATATTTAATTACATTGATTGTAATTTCAGGGGCCAACTAGAATATTGCTTACATTTTCTGATTGCATTTCTGATTTTCCAAAATGCACTTAAGACTATTTCATGTTTTGCTGATTATAATCTCTCAAATGTATTTCTTGTTGCGTGTTTTATTTATTAAAAAACAGCAACAACACCCTGAGATTTTGAAATGAACTATGTATAAGTCTTTTGGGAATCAGAGAGGATAAGAGAGAGAGAGATTTAGGAGATGTCTAGTGAAAAATGCAGAAAGGGGGCGAACTAATAATTTTCCAGGTTAAATGTTTAAACTAAGGAATACTTTGACCTTCTAGTGCAGAGCTTTCCAAACTTTTCATGTTGGTGACACACCTTTTAGACATGCATCATTTCACGATACAGTAATAACAGGGCTCCCCGCCCCCCGGCCCACATGATTGGCTCCCGCCTGGAAACCCCGCCCCCCCAGCCCACGCGGTTGGCTCCCGCCTGGAAACCCCACCCCCCGCCGGCAGGGCAGGGCAGGGCAGGGCAGGATGGATGTTTGTGACCCACATGGTGGGAGAAAGGGAACAGAAGAGCCTGCTCACAGTTGGTCTTTGCCGAATGCTAGCCTCTTAAGGACAAAAAAAAAAAGGGGGGGGGAATAATTGTACATGGGAAGCAGCCTCTCTCCCCGCCCCATCCAAGAGCCTCAAAGGGTCTACTCCTGGCCTCTCGATCTCTCCTACGGTTCTGAGTGGTTCTTTCTAGTGAGCAAAAGCGGCGAGGCGCAGCTACTATATAAAGTTTTTAAAGGAGGGCAGCTCCGAGGGGGAAAAATCTGAGCGCCTGATGGCACCTGAGAAGCTTTTTAAACTGGCAAGGTAGCAGGAGCCCCCAAAGGCAAGGAGAAAATGGAACTTAACCCTGGAGGTCTGGGCAAAAGATCTCTGGCCAGGAGGCTGGGGAAAGCGGCCGCTTTTCAGACGTTCCCCAAAGCGTGCTCGGAAACTCCCACTTTTGGTACACACAGTTTGGAAAGCTATGTTCTAGTCTTTTTAAAATAAAGATCTTTTGTGATGTGTAGAGTAGATATGTCCAGGCTCCTCTGTGTGGCAGAGGAAAGGATATATTTTTCCAAGGCTTGAGATCCATCTTAAACCTAAATAAACAGTGGATAAGGCTTGACAGTACATTTTTGAAAATACATTTCCCTGTATCTATGTACTTACTGTCCAGATCTTGTGAAATTTACTAGAGCCTTTCAGAAGCAGAATAAGGAACGTTTCAAATCCACAAGTTGCTGGCTCGGGTGCTTGAATGTGAGACCATGTGCTTTGTTTTATAACTGCTTATAAAAAGCCCAAGTTTAGATTCTTTGGCTTTGAAAAAAGAAGACGACGGCTTTGGAGCTTTTTCATTTGGAAAGAAAACTGGCATGATAGAGACAGAAAAACATGCATGGAATGGGAAAAGATGAATAAAGAAAAGTTATTCTCCTCTCTCACAAAAGTGCCTGAGTTGTTCTGTTTATCTACAGAAAAGTTTATATAATTTAAAAATTTAAACCAAGGAAGCCACACCCAAATCCAAAGTATGCTTTAAAAAAATGCAGGGAGCCAATTTAGAAGCAAGCACAAGCAGCACTCATGAACCCTTCACCTTTCTGTTTACTTAAAAGTAAACTAGCAGGTCAGTTGCAAATTCCAGTGTGAAAAGGCAGAATTTGCCCAAAGGAAATATATAGGAAAGGGAGAGGGGAGGGGGAGGAAAAAGTCTGGAAGCCCTTTGGCTACTCTCTGCTATTTCATGTAGTCTGTATTTAGAGCTATCAAGAAGTTATTTAAAAAACCCAACATGTTTTTTGAACTTTTCTCAAAGTATAACTTTTGTTATAGTAAAGCAAACAAACTCTTATTCACAGTTCATCTAGTCCATACGAACTGCCAGACATGTACAAGCATCATGATGACCTGTTTCTGCTGCCAATGGATATCAATCAAATAATTGGCTGAATCCACACGAACAATAATGCTCAACCAGAATTTTTTAACCATGTTTGTGGAACCAGTTGCAGTGGCCTGGATTGTGCAAAATATTAAGCCAAAATGGGTGGTTCTTTTATGAATTATTCTAAGCTAAAAGCATATATAAAAGCATATATATGTAATTTTATATTTGAATGGTTTTTAATTCTTGTTTTTATTGTAAACTGCCCAGAGTCCCCCTTTTGGGGGAGATGGGCGGTGATAGAAATATGGAATCTATCTGTCTGTCTATCTGTCTATCTATCTGTCTATCTGTCTATCATCTATCTTGCATGTGGATCATTGCAATGCACTCTACATAGGGCTGTTCTTGAAGGCCACTTAGAAGATTCAGCTGAGCCAGTGTGGGTAGTTCTGGGTTCTGGGCATGCCATGACATGCCCATGTAACACTCCAGCTTTATAAGCTGCACTGGTTCCCAGTGGGCTTCTGAGTGCAATTCAGGGTGCTGGTTATCCCCTATAAAACCCTTCATGGTATAAGTCATGGTTATCTGAAGGACCATCTATCTTCTATAGCAGTGCTTTCCAAAGTCGGCGGTGTGCATGGTGGCGGCAGTGGCGGCAGCCTCGTGTGTCGCGCTAAAACCCGGAAGCGCTGATTGCGCGCCTCTGCGCACCATCAGCACTTCCGGGTTTTGTTGCGACACACTAATGTGTCCCAACACACAGTTTGGAAAGCTATGTTCTATAGTTTCTGTCCATCCTGTATGATTGGGCAGAGTTGGCATGTTCTGGGCCCCATTGATTAGGCAGTGTCACCTGATTGGTCCCAGGAAGTGGGCCTTCTCTGTCACAGTGCCTGCCCCCCTCGCAGGTTTTAGGTGGCCCCCATCCTGACCTCCTTCAAAAGTGTTCTTAAAACCTAGTTTTTCCAAAGGGCTTGGGCTATACTGGGTGTGGGTGTCTTGTGTGTTATATGCTTCCTCTTAGAGCTTGTGGGATTTTTCTGGATGCCTGTTATTCTTTTGTTTGTATTTTTCAATTTTTTAAATATTGTACGCTGTCCTCGGCTGTAGTAGACTCGGGTGGCCACATATTATGGCCTCATCATAACCAACCAGCCAATAAACTAAATTATATTATGGCTTACAGTGATGCATGAACCCAGCCCATGATTACTGCATTTCATTCTATGGGGCAGGGATGTGTCAAAACAAGGAACTGCCCTCTGAAGGAACACCTTGTACCTGACTACCATCTGACAGGAGCACCTGTTTCAGAGACTGAAGTCAGGCAGCGTGTCATAGTTTCTGTTCCATTCATGCCGTTTTATCTGTTTGTTGATGCAACCATTGAGAGCAAGCTTGTTTATTCCTAACACAGAGAGAAGAGAAAGGAAAAGCTGGGATGCATGTTTTATGAACCATGAAGTGAGAAATGAAGCGGTTCACTATCTTCCAGAACATCAACAAGGAAGGATGTGTGTTAGGGGAAGTATCAGCTATTAAAAAAAATAGGGCATGATAGATAGGAAAGACTGAATGATATACCTGAGCAGACTTCAAATAGGAATTGGTATTTATAACCGAAGTAAATCAGATTTTAACTTACAGGAGAGCACACTGTTATGGTTAATAGGGGATTACAAGAATATATCTCTGTGTGGGGGTTAGTGTTTGTAGGTATCCAGGGCTGACTTACAAAAATGGATGTTCTTCTGCATGTTTGCATGCAGTGTGATTTGAATTGCCGTGACTGAAATAGTTTATACATTTATAGGTAAATAAAAAGTAAATTTGGAGTGGGAGATGCCTGGCCATAGTGTGCCAACTGTCTTCCAGAATTGGAAGGAAAGTGGATGCTTGAGCTGAGGGAGAAAGTTAGGATAATGGGTAACCTAAAAGAGACATCTGCTCCTTAATTTGGAAGATGATTGTGAGAGGTGACAAGATGTTCTAACTATAGATGCATATATCTTGGGAATCAACATTAAATTCTGTTCTTTTTTGCACATGCACAGGATAAAATTTGGTTCATTTCATTATATCCTAACAATACAGTGAAACCTTTTTTTTATTGTAATTGGGGAGGGGGGAGGGAGTGTTGATTTTTCATGAAAATCTGTTAAGTAAGAAATTATGTCATTGTGGCAATTTATGTTATTTGTGTGATGCTGTCATGCAAATTACATCAGTCACAACTTTACAGTATAATGTTGTTTGCCTCATTGCAATATTGTAAATTACATAATCTGCGTAATGGCGTCATTTAGGCAAGTAACGTAAATTGATGGAAATGCAGAGATGCAATTTGCATCATTACATTATTATGTCAATGAAGTAATTCACCAGAGAAATTTGGTCTGTTGCATGCAAAACTGTATCAAAGTTCAGTAAATTGAGGTTTCATTGTACATGTGTTTTATTACATTAGGACCATAGCATAGGAAAGGCTTGTCTTCTTTTCTTGAAATCAGTTGTGGTTCTAAGCAGGTTTGAATTCAGTTCTGCTGTTTTAGGCTGGCAGAAGCATGTGATAATCTAAGTGTGGCTGCCTTGCATAAATATGACTTAATGTGTCCTATGCTTAATAATATACTGATTATTCCTCCAAATTCCATGGCAGATACTGAGCAGCACTGAACAACATGAAATTATGTTTTTATGGTCATTTTGAAAGCACATTCTGTACTTGTAAATCACTGAAAGCATTTGTTTTCATTAGAGATGTGTGGGTAGATTTTAACAAGAAACTTAACCAAGCAATTGAGAAATATATTTGAAACATGGCAGAATGTGAGCAATGCAAATTTGATAGCAGCAATTGTCTTCTCCAAATTTAGAGATATTTTAGTGCAAAAAGGAAAATCAGTGTGATTTAGAACTGAAGGGGGAGAATGGATAATGTTAAAGGAAGCTGGATGGCATTTTTAGTATTAGTTCCCAGGAATTAGCCTAAAAAGAAGTGGAGCTATTCTTGCTGAGGGACTGAGCTAGGAAGGAATTTGAATCTAAATGATGCTAAACTTCCAAACCCTCTAGCATGCCCCCTCCCCCATCAAGAAGATATTCAGACTAGCTTGACTTCTTCACAATAGCACATTAAAAAAAATAAACTTCCCATCAGGACAGTGCAGTAGAGTTCAATATGTCTTTCCATGCTCATTTGTGTCTGCCAGGGTTAAACTGATGGTCCCTTGAATTCCATCAGCCTCTGACATTAAAGATTCCTGAAATGGTATAGGAATGGCTTGTTTTGTCACTCCATCTTTTAATGTGATAATTTGTTTTAAACCAGCACAGTGATAATGAAGAACACCATCTTGGATATTTAATATTCAAAGTTAAAATTTATATTTTCTTTCCTATATCAGCAACAATGGCAATCATAATTGACAGTCAGTCTCATGGGGGAAGACATGATCCACCATGGTGTCCCCTTGCCAATAACAGCCCAAGTAATTAGAAATAAAACAGGAGTGTCCTAAAAAATAACATAAGTGTACCCCAAAAGTAAGTTGTTTTTGATGAATCCAAGGCTGGAGTTAAAATTGCTGGAAGAAACATTAACAATCTCAGATATGCAGATGATACCACTTTGATGGCTGAAAGCGAGGAAGAGCTGAGGAGCCTTATGACGAAGGTGAAAGAAGAAAGTGCAAAAGCTGGGTTGCAGTTAAACCTCAAAAAAAACCAAGATTATGGCAACCAGCTTGATTGATAACTGGCAAATAGAGGGAGAAAAAGTGGAGGCAGTGACAGACTTTGTATTTCTAGGCGCAAAGATTACTGCAGATGCTGACTGCAGCCAGGAAATCAGAAGACGTCTACTTCTTGGGAGGAGAGCAATGGCAAATCTTGATAAAATAGTTAAGAGCAGAGACATCACACTGACAACAAAGGTCCGCATAGTTAAAGCAATGGTATTCCCTGTAGTAACCTATGGCTGCGAGAGCTGGACCGTAAGGAAGGCTGAGCGAAGGAAGATAGATGCTTTTGAACTGTGGTGTTGGAGGAAAATTCTGAGAGTGCCTTGGACTGCAAGAAGATCAAACCAGTCCATCCTCCAGGAAATCAAGCCAGACTTCTCACTTGAGGGAATGATATTAAAGGCAAAACTGAAGTACTTTGGCCACATAATGAGAAGACAGGATACCCTGGAGAAGATGCTGATGCTGGGGAAAGTGGAAGGCAAAAGGAAGAGGGGCTGACCAAGGGCAAGATGGATGGATGATATTCTGGAGGTGACGGACTCGGGGGAGCTGGGGATGGTGACGGCCGACAGGAAGCTTTGGCGTGGGCTGGTCCATGAAGTCACCAAGAAGTCACCATGAAGCCAAGAGTCGGAAACAACTGAATGAATAAACAACAAAAAAGTATTGGGCGGGACAGAATTATACCAGATCATGAAGCAGACACTCACTTGGAAGTGTGGATGTATGATTTGGGGTGGACCAATCCCTATTGCATAGCTTTCCAAACTGTGTGTCGCGACACTTTAGTGTGTCGCAACACACAGTTTGGTGTGTCGCAACACAACCTGGAAGCGTTGGGGGGGCATGCGCAGCGGCGGCGCGGCATGTGCGGTGGTTGCAGCAGTGATGACGGCAGCAGCGTGCCATCAGGGCTTCCGCGTTTTAGCGGAGGCTGCTGCCGCCGTACACACCGCCCCCCTGCGTCGCCACTGTGTGCACCACCGCCGCTGCCGCCGTTGGTGTATCGCCAACGGCAGCACTTTGGAAAACACTGCCCTATTGGGTGGGCCATCTCTGGCCCAGTTTTTGAGTGTTTGGACAGAGAGTTTTAAATCAACCATTATACCTTTCAGCCCTCCCCAGTCCAAAACATTGTTATCTCACCTGGGAGAGTTTTAAATTGTCATCTTACCTCTCTCCATGGCTTAAGGCAGTGCTTTCCAAAGTGCTGCCGTTGGAAAAGAAGTATCGTGACACACAGTTTGGAAAGCTATGGCTTAAGGCATGAATTTTCATTGCTCAACCCTCCCCCCCCCCCCCGCAGTGGGTTTGAAAATTTCAACCCCACCCACTCCAGTGGTATTAAAACTTCACTCTCCAAGCAAGGCAGGAAGTTGAAGTGTGGCCTCCAAGCCCCAAAGAGTTACTCAGCCCTGATTTACCCACACATTGATTGTGATTGCTTGTTTGAAGGAGGGTGAATGCTGGATCAGGGTTTGCGTGGTTCAGAGCTCCTTTTCTGTTTCGCTGGAGCACAGCCTCTATCCTGGGAGAGAAGGGAGCGGCCTCAGCCATCCTATGGCCCCTACTGCAGTATTTTGCTATACTCATTCCTAAAAGGCTTAACTTTGGGAACTGCTCCAGCGGGCACTCAAGGATCAAAGCTTTTTCCTGCTGATCGTTGTAGATATTTTGTTCACTGCACCATCTCTTTTGCTTTTAGCATCTTACCTCTTTGACTAGGACAATGTATAATGCAAGCCTTGGAAATGGAAATCCAGATGGAAAAAGAGAGAGAAAGAAATGCATCACCTGTTAAAGTGAATTGTTTGAAAGACAAGGTGGCTTCCCTTATGTTGCTGCTTTGCCTTGCCTATGACATTATCCGTCTTGCTCTTATGAGTTCTCTAAATTCGCTTTCTTTTCTTTTTTCTCTCTCTCTATACAAACAGTGACATTTTAATTAGTATTGCTACACTGTGACATCATGATCTTTTTGCTAGGTGTTCTGTTTAAACATAGCATGTTTTATACATGTTAAATGTATTAAATGTAACGTGACAATCCCCACTGTCAGTACCTTATACTGGACATCAAATAATGAAGATAATGGAATAAAACAGTCTGTACATTTATTTGCTCATGTTTGCAAGACCACATTATTATGGTTAGCTCTGTTTTCACATATTGGTTCTATTAGCATATAACCTCAAACTATATTGTGGGTGGTCTAGTTGTGGTTTGTTATATCCAGCCTATCCCATGAAGCAAATCATGTTCATGTAAGAAACCACCATCAGACACTATAGTTTGTTAATGACTTGTTCCTATCATGCTATTACTTCAAAATAATAAAGCCTCATAGTTTGTCCCTGGTTAGTTTCCATGCGCAGTGGAAGCCAGATTTTCTCTGTGATAGTTTTCCACCTGTCAAAAATAGGTACTCAGTGCCCCCCCCCACCCAACCCCCTCTTGCTCTCAAGAGTGAGCAGTCATTTTGGTTGCATTTCAACACTTTCTAGAGAAGTTTCCTAGGAAGTTGCTAATCTTGGCCTGAAGATAATCAAATGATTACCTCCTTGACAAAACACTGAAATCAGCAGGATTGCATATCTGTCCATACTGTTTGCATAGGTCTTCTCAAGTACATGTAAGATCATGTAAATACATGTTGAAGTCACAACAAATATCTGCAAAGTGCTGATCATAAACTCTATCATGACGTTAGATACACTCTGAACACACCGCAGTTCTCCCCTCCCCTGAATTAAACTTCACTTACAGTGTGATCTTGGAAAGCCACATAACATTGAGAATGGCTAATAATTTAGTGGGAGACTGCCAGAAAATCCCCAGGCTTGATTGGGAAATTAAAAAGAAATCCTGGAAGAAGGATCTTAATATTGTTGCTATCTGTATGTATCCCTGAGTTGCCAGAAGCAGCTGAACTCAATTCAAGAGTGACCTTACTTTTTTAATTCATTCATTCATTCATTCATTCATTCTATTCATTCTATTCATTCTATTTATTTATTTATTTATTTATTTATTTATTTATTTATTTATTTAATATCCTGCCTTTATTATTTTTATAAATAACTCAAGGCGGCGAACATACCAAATACTCCTTCCTACTCCTATTTGCCTCACAACAACAATCCTGTGAGGTGAGTTGAGCTGAGAGTGAGTGACTGGCCCAAGGTCACCCAGCCGGCTTTCATGCCTTCTAAAGGGTTAAAAACAACAGAATTACTTACCAGAGTTCGTTTCATTGGTACAAGATGCTATACAACCCAATGGAGATTTTTTTCTTGATCTAAAGTTTCTTTTCTCATAATGGCCATATCTGGTGAAGGACCTAAGATGAGATCATGGCTTATATTTATTTGTTTATTTATTTAGCAAATTTATATGGCTGCCAATCTCACATAACATGACTCTGGGTGGCGTACAAACACAGCAACAATTAAAACAACATTGAATCGAATTATCCATTCAGTCGTATCCGACCCTTGGTGATTCTATAAGCCAGCTCTCTCCATGATTTTCGATCTTGTACAGCTTCTTTCAGTTGGTTTAAATTTTGGCCTGTGTCTGCTTTGATTACATCCAACCAGCGCGTTCTTTGGCATCCTCGTCATCTTTTGCCACTGACCGTTCCTAGCATAACATCTTTCTCCAACGATTTAGATCTCATGACATGACCGAAGTAACTAAGTCTAAGTTTTGTTATTTTTCCTTCTAGTGACATGTCTGGTTTTATGTGCTTCAACACTTCTTTATTTGTTATCTTTGCAGTCCAAGGGATTCGTAAGTGCCTCCTCCAACACCATAGTTCAAAAGAATCAATTTTCCTTCTATCCAACTTTTTCATCGTCCAACTTTCACAGCTATAAGTAGTTATGGGGAACACGATAATGCGGACTAGTCTACATTTAGTCGTCAAGCTGACATCCTTGCTTTGTCAAATTAAGCAATCTTAGAACACTGAACATAAATCAAAATAAAAACATGAAAAAGCCAAGACTGCGGAGAATAACAATCACCTAATATCATACAGCCACCTTGCAGGCTCCCCATGGGATCCCCAAGGTTGCTGGAAAAACGATATTTTAAGGGCTTTCCGGAAGGCTAACAGGGATGGGGCCAACCTCACCTTGAAGGGAATGATATTCCAGAGAGCGGGAGCCACAGCAGAAAAGGTACGTCTTCTGGGCCCTGCCAGATGGAATTCCTTAGCAGATGCGGCGGCGCAGGGGGGGGCGTGCGGCGGCGCGGGGGGCGTGTGGCACCACTTCCGGGTGGTGTGGCGACACACCACGCTTTGTGTGGCGACACACTTTTGTGTTGTGACACACAGTTTGGAAAGCTCTGCTCTAGAAGGACCCCCAGATTGTGCACTGGGTCTGTCTGGGATAGTACAACCCCATCCAGTAACAAAGATGGTAACGTCCCAGATCCAAAAGGCCCTAAAACCCAGAGCCACTCAGTCTCGCCAGGGTTCAGCTGAAGCCTGTTGTTCCCCATCCAGACCCCCACAGCCTCCAGGCATGAGGACAAGACATCCACAGTGTCACTTAGTTCGCCAGGGGTAGAGAGATATATAATTGAGTATCATCAGCATACTCATGATAACTCACCCCATGGCGATGAATGATCTCACCCCATGGCGATGAATGATCTCACCCAGCGGCTTCATGTAGATGTTAAATAGGAGTGGAGAGAGTACCAAACCCTGCAGAACCCCACATAATAGGGGCCGAGGGCGGGACCTCTCACTCCCAAAAAACACAGATTGGTACTGGCCCCATATAAAGGAAGAAAATCAGCACAATACTGTGCTGCCCACTCCCAACCCATGGAGCTGATCCAGAAGGATACCATGGTCGATTGAAGGCCACTGAGAGGTCAAGAGGAGCAAGGATAGATGCACTACCCTGTCCCACTCCTGCCAGAGATCATCCAGAAGTGCGACCAGCGACATCTCCATCCCAAGTCCAGGCCTGAATCCTGACTGGAAGGGGTCCAGATAATCCACTTCATCCAAGGCCACTGAAGCTGTTGCGCAACCACCTTCTCTACAACCTTCCCTAAAAAAGGGAGCTTTTGTCCAGTATGGTGGGGTCCAGTGATGGCTTCTTGAGGAGGGGCGAACCAATGCCTCCTTAAGGGGCGGCAGAATGACCACCTATCTTAGAGAGGAATTCACCACCACTAGAACCCAACCACATGACACACACCCCTCCCGGGCAGCCTTAACTAACCAGGAGGGGCATGGATCTAAGGAGCAGATGGCTGAGCTCCTGTCCACTTCCCCAGGCCCAATAGGTTCAAACCATTCCCAGATAACCAGGCAAGACTGTACCCCAGGCATCTCCATCAGACCTGTATCAAAGCTGGCGTCAAACTGGGAACAGATTTGAGCGGTTTTGTCCAATAGTTGCTCTGCAAATTCCTCTGCATGACCCTGTAGGTAAACTTCCAAGTCCTCCTTACACAGGAAGGCTTGTGCACCTTAAACAAAGTGGTGGGTATGGCTATCTGTGGTTGCAATAAGGGCAGAGAAGTATTGTCATTTCACCACTCTTGCTGCCACAAGGTAGGCCTTAATAGAGGCTCTCACCTGTGTTCGATTGAATTCATCCCTCGTTGACCTCCAGCGGTGCTCGAGATGTCTTTTCTCCCATTTCATCTCCCTCAGCTCTTCTGGAAACCACGGAGAGTGGTGGGATCCATAGGAGGATAGACGTTGCATGGGCGCAATCCGCCTCAGCTGCCCTCTCATTCCAAGTGATGGCCATGATCTCAGTAGGACTGTGCAGCAGATCATCAGGAATAACCCCTAGCTTCCTCTAGAACCCATCTGGGTCCATCAGTCACTGGGGGTGGACTGATCTAATAGGTCCCACCTCCCTGCGGCAGGGGGCAGCACCAGAGAATCTCATGGTTACCAGGGCATGATCTGACTATGACAGAGGAGCCACAGAGAACTTCCCCAATTCCAGATCACATTGCCACTGCTCTGACAAAGAAAACCAGATCAGGAGTGTGACTGCTGTCCCGTGTTGGGCTCTGGGTGACCTGGGATAGGCCCATGGCTGTCATGGTGGCTATGAACTCCTGAGCCATCTCAGATCCCACTCTCTGGGAAGGCAGATTGAAGTCCCTCAGGACCATATGCCTGGGGAACTCCACTGCCAACCCTGAGACAGAGTCGAGAAGCTCAGGCAGGGAGGTTGCTATGCAGCAGGAAGGCTGGTACAATAGCAACAGTCCCAATTGATCCCTAATGCCCAACTTAAGGAACATGGTCTCACATCCGCAACTTGTGGAGCAGTGCCCCTGAAAGCCGTAAGAGACTCCCGGATGAGCTCATAGGAATCCCTTACTTCTGCCTCACAGTGGTTTGCTCTTGAGGAAATCTGGGTTTTGGGATCCCAGACACAGTGTGCCAAATATTGGACTGACAGGAAAATGGTGATCTATATATCTGGAGGCTCAGCAGGGGTTCCTCATACAAGCGTGCGTTGCATTGTTTACTTTGGATGCAGATGGGTGGGTGGTTTTCACATGGTTTTCCCAGACACAGAGATGCAGTGATGGTACGTGCCCTGTTTTCCCAGCCCCCCTTCCAAAGGCACACTGGAGCCCAAACTCAGGAATCAGGTGGTGAACGAAGGCAAGAGCTGTGTGTCAATGATTCAGAGCATGAGCTAATGATGTGAAGGCATTGGAATCAGTCATAACGTCTAAATTTTTGATGCCTCCAAGGGATTTGGGCAAAGTACAGTTCAGAGGGAGAGGAATGTGTAGAACTATGACAGGTGGGGGAGAAAGGAAGCACAGCCGTAACTCTATCCTTGCTAATTAAAAGGTGCATCCCAGGTTACCATGGCAGAGTTACCGCAAAAAAAATTCTTGGGAAGAAAACATTTCTCCTCCTTCCATAACTCAGGTGGTAGGAAAGGGTTAAGTAGTGCTGCGTTCAGGAGCCCTAGTGGTGTCTTCTTGAGGGGAGAATATGAATGTCTGGTTTCTGCAAGAAACTTAATAGTAAGCAAACAGTAATGAAGCTCTGCTACTATACTATAAAGGGAGGCAGAAGACACGGAGTGGGGAAATAATTTACTGGTGGAGAAAACACTATTTGTTCTGCTTGGCTGTGAGGCATGGCACAAGTAATGTAACAAACCATGGTTTAACAAGCCATAGCTTATTGTTAAGTGCTGTCCAACAGTTGATAATTAGAACTTAGTAATGCATGAGCAAAAAGACACCAGCTTCTTTATTTCAAGGATGAAGAGGCAGGACCATCTTTAAGCATTCCTTGCTGCAGTCACTTTATGTCAGGCAACCTTTTGGGTGAAGAAAACTGCATTCAGTCATTTTCATTATGTATTCTAAAACGTAGAGTGGTTGGTTTTTGAATTTCCTGCTGTATAATGACATATTGTGTTAACCTAAAATGGAAAAAAGCCACATGGCTTGGGGAACTGAATATGCACTAAGGCGATTTAAATTGCGACTCAGAGCTATTCTACGTCCACGTTTCCCCTTGTTCGTTTGCCAGGCCTTGGCAGGGAGGCTGTACTGCTGCCCAGGGACAGCAATGGCCAGCCCAGCTTTACGGCCCCAGGAATGAATGGAAGGTTGGGAGCTTTTTGACAGCTGTGTATCTGTGAGACATCCATAGTGCCAGCATGTCGTTTCAGACAAAAAGTGTGCTACAGACAAAACCATCTCCTCTGGCAGGAACTGTTATAACATTTGTATAGCTGCCTGTCAGGACAGGCAGAAAAAAAGAGGTTCTTCTCTGGTGCTGTTTAGTATATACGCTGGTGCTACGTTGATTTTGACGGGGGTCTTGAATAAATGCCTTGTTATCAAGCACAGCCACTTGGAGCTGAAGTAATTTCCATTTCCAGAGCAGATTCTTTGCTTTGGAAAGCAGTGTTAATAGTCTGAGCTCTAGAAAATCCTGGAGTGAATTAAAGAAAATCTGTGTATAATGTCTTCTTGCTAAAACAAAGAGGTATTTGTAGTTGCTCTGGACCAAGGGTCGGAAATGGCGGCTCGCGAGCCAGATGCGGCTCTTTGGCCCCTTGAGTGTGGCTCTTCCGCAGCTGAACTCACCCCCGCCCCTTCCACGCGATAGGCCCCCGCCCGCAAACCCCGCCCCCTGGCTCTCGCACTGAGCGAGGCCCGGCGCGGCAGGGAGGCGCTGCTGGCCCGGGACGTGGCGCTGTCAGAGGTGGCGCAGGAGCGGCTGCAGGGGCTGCTGCGGCTGGAGATGGCGCTGCTCCGTGGCATCCAGGTGCTGGGCGAGGGCGCGGGCCCGGGACGCGAGCGGCCAACCCCCGCCACTGGTTCCCAGCGCTTCCCCTTGGACGGGGAGTTCCCTCCCGCCGCCCCCCTCGGAGAGACGGGCCTGAAGGGGTGCAGAGGCCGGAGAGGGAGCCCCTCCGTCTCCCCTTCTCTCCCTGCCTCGCCCGCCCGCAGGGAAGGAGGCATGGGTCCCGCCCGGTGGAGAGGGCGCAGCCTTCCGCTCTCCCGCGCCCCAGGTTTTGTTGCTCGCGGCAGCCGCTCTAGGAGCCGGCCAACCTCTGCCGCTGGTTCCCAGCACTTCCCCTTGGACGGGGAATTCCCTCCCGCCGCCCCCCTCGGAGAGACGGGCCTGAAGGGGCGCAGAGGCTGGAGAGGGAGCCCCTCCGTCTCCCCTTCTCTCCCTGCCTCGCCCGCCCGCAGGGAAGGAGGCGCGGGTCCCGCCTGGTGGAGAGGGCGCAGCCTTACGCTCTGCCCGGGAACGCCGTGGCGCCCAGCAGAGCCCTCTGCACATGCTCCGCGACGCTCCCTCCTTCCCGCCGCCTCTCCTGAGCTGAGCTCCGCAGCCGAGCCTGGGCGTGCGTCCGGGAGGGAAGCCGCCATCAAGGGCTTCCTCGCCGAGTTAGTCCGCCGCCTGCAGGAAGGGAGGCGGGGGGGACAGGGCTGGGCGCTGGGGCGGGGGCAGGGGCTGCGGACGGCAGGCCAAAGGGAGATGCCAGGGCGACTGTAGTGACCGGAGGCGGCCAAGGGGAGAGCAGGCGGCTCTTCGCCCTCGGCGCGCCGCGGGGCCAGACGAGCCTCCGGCTGCTGCTTCCTGCGCCCGTGGCCTCTTCGCTGCCGCAGCCACCCGCCTCGCCTCTGCCGCTCTCCGCTTCTCTGCAAAGCTCCTGGTTGATCTTAATGTTTCCTTTTCCTCCCCTTCAATATGTTCCAGCAAGCGAGGTGGAAGTGGAGAGCGGCAGAGGCGAGGCGGCCTCCGGCTGCTGCTTCCTGCGCCCGTGGCCTCTTCGCTGCCGCCGCCGCCCACATCTCCCTTTGGCCTGCCGTCCGCGGCCCCTGCCCCCGCCCCAGCGCCCAGCCCTGTCCCCCCCGCCTCCCTCCCTGCAGGCGGCGGACAAACTCGGCGAGGAAGCCCACGATGGCGGCTTCCCTCCCGCACGCACGCCCAGGCTTGGCTGCGGAGCTCAGCTCAGCAGAGGCGGCGGGAAGGAGGGAGCGTCGCGGAGCATGTGCAGAGGGCTCCGCTGGGCGCCGTGGCGCGTGGCCGGGTCGGGGATCGCGGCGCCGCTCGTTTGGGAAGCGGCTACTACCGGAGGCGGACAAGGGGAGAGCAGGCGGCTCTTCGCCCCCGGCGCGCCGCCGCCCCCCCGAAAAGCTCGCCAGGCAGGTAGGAGAGCGTCGCCATGCCGGGCGCGCCCGGCCGCCCTCCTTCCCGGGCAGCCGCACCGGATCGCTGCGGGCTGGGCAGTGGTCGCCCCCGGGCGCCTCTTGCCGGGGGAGTAGCAGGGGTGGGGGGGACGCCGGGTCCTGCTGGGCGGGCGGCGGGGTCGGGGGCCGAGGAGGACGACCCCACCCCCTCCGGGGTGCCTTCGCTCTTGCTGGAGCCAGCGGAGCCCAGAGGTGGAGGTGGACAACTTTCCCCATCTCTTTCCCTGGTCTGCTGCTGGGGGAAGAGGCGCTCGATCCGTAGCCGGGCGGCGAGGAAGAGGACCCACCCGGCGGCGGCGGAGGCCCCCTGAAGCGCGCCGCTTGTCATCGCCGCCGCCCGCCTCGTTTCCCGCCCCCCATCATTTCCTTGGCCCGACGCGGGCGGGCGGAAGCGTTCTGGGGGGGAGACAACATGGAGGCGGAAGCGGCAGCCCCGCCCGCGCCGAGTGGCGGTACCGCGGCCCCGCCGCCGCCCTTTCTCTCCGGCTCGGATCCCGGGAAGGCAGCAGGGGGCCTCGCGGAGGGAGGCAAGCAGGCAGGCAAGCGGGCGGGCGGGGCGGGTGGGCGGCCCGGACCTCCGCCTCTGGGCCCGCCCCCCTCAGCGCCTGTGCGGCTCCCCCGCGCCCTCCCACCCGCCCCAATAAGCCACGTGATTGGCTCCCGCCCGCAAACCCCTCCCCCTTCTACGTGATTGGCCCCCGCCCGCAAACCTCGCCCCTTCCACGCGATTGGCTCCCGCCCGCAAACCCAGCCCCCTTCCACGTGATTGGCCCCCGCCCGCAAACCCCGCCCCCTGGCTCTCGAGCATTTCAGAATGTGCACGAGCATGTCAAAATGGCTCCCAGCATAAAAAGTTTGCCGACCCCTGCTCTGGACAGCTTCAATTACAAGAACACCCAACATTGGTCAAAGGTTGAAAAGAATGCATCCCACATAATTAAATAAATTATTAATTGCTTTAAATTAGGACAATTCTTTTTATATTTTATGGAGGCACAACAATGTTCTCTAAATCACATGAAGGGCATAAGGCATCAATACGGCCATAATTTCCACAACTCTAAGCAAGCTCAACGTTTAAGGTTTGGCATTTCAAGTTATAATTGTTTGCCAGTCAGTCTAGAAAAGATCTGATTGAAAGAGCAACAAAATGGGTCTGATAACTATTGAGAGTCCAGAATTGTAACTCTTTAGTTTTTCCCCAAGGGAAAAAAAACACACAATCTGATAGCCATCAGTAGTAGGTTCCGTAGCAGTGAGCCCAGCTTCATAGTATGATGCTAGATAATTGTTCTGTATCCTTGGTTCATATTCATATGAAAATGTATATAATGTATCAAGATGAATACTAGATTGAGGGACCTTTTTCCAAAGGTGTAGTACACCCAGCAGATTTTTGCACTGCGTTTCAATGTAGTTCCTTCTAGTACAGGGGTGGGGAACCTTTTTTCTGCCAAGGGCCATTTTGATATTTATAATATCATTCGCGGACCGTGGGGCAGGGTTTGCGGGCGGGAGCCAATCGTGCAGAAGGGGGCAGGGTTTGCGGGCAGGAGCCAATCGTGCGCACTGGGGTGGGGTTTGCGGGTCCCTTCGGTTGCCTTGGCAGGGCCAGACCAAATGATTTTGCGGGCCTTATACGGCCCGCGGGCTGGACGTTCCCCACCCCTGTTCTAGTATGAGTAACAATTAGTCAAATCTGAAGTTGCAGAGTTCATTTGTACAAAAAGAAGGCTAGTTTAAAACACTCAGTTGCTAGTGAGTGGAACAGTATAAGTTTTGTAATAGTCCTTAAAGAGATGAAACTTGAGGAAAAAAATAGCATTTGTTAAGGAATAGAAAGAGGTCTTATAGAAATGGCAGTGCAGGAATAATTATACACCAAAAAAAACCCCTTGAATGCTGATGAAAATGATGAGCTGGAGAATACAGCAGAGACTTAGAAAAGAAGTGGAGAATAGAGTGATGGTTGCTATTTGTTCATTCTAAAATAAGGGGAACACAAAAGAATTTACTTCTGCATTAGTCATAGATAGGTAAAAGGTACTTATTTATTTATTTATTTATTTATTTATTAATCAAATTTATCACCGCCCATCTCTACCACGGTAGACTCTGGGCGGTTTACAACAAATGTTAAAATTAAAGTTAAAAATCAATAATCATTAAAATACAATAAACAGTACAATAAATAAGAATATAAAAATCCAGAGGATGGTAGGATCTTAAAAGGAGGTCATTATTAAACTAACCTAACCACCCCCAGGAGGAACTATCTCTACCTTTGTCCCACGCCAGGCGGCAGAACCAGGTTTTTAGGGACTTCCTAAAGGCCAAGAGGGAGGACGCCTGTCTCACCTCTGGGGGCAAGATGTTCCACAGGGCGGGCGCTATCGCAGAGAAGGCACGCCTCCTGGACCCCGCTAGATGGAATTCCTTTGTTGACGGGGTCCGCAGCATGCCCTCCCTGCATGACCGGGTGGGGCGGGTAGATGCAATTGGGATGAGACGGTCCCTCAGATAGCCTGGCCCCATGCCATGTAGGGCTTTAAAGGTGATAACCAACACCTTGAATTGGACCCAGAAGCAAACTGGTACCCAATGCAGCTCGCGGAGCAGTGGTGTTACATGTGCTGATCTTCTCGCACCCATAACCACTCGAGCGGCTGCATTTTGGACCAGCTGAAGCTTCCGGATACTCTTTAAGGGTACATATGCAAAGGGTAACCTGTAACTTGCAAATCATGGTTACAAATCTAAAAGAGAAATAAAGTTTCACAAGATAGACACAAAAGTCCATTTTTCTGATAAGGTCATACCTAACTTCACATACACTCTGTCATCATATTTATCAGTTATGAAAAGTTTGGAGGGCCTTATAAATCTTGCAGTTATACCGTTGACAGTAGTGCTATAACTGTAAAATAAGTGGAGAACTAACTTAAGTTGAAGCAGTGCTTGCTACGATGGGAGCTTCCCTTAATCTCTAATAAAAATTTACAACCTCCAAATCACAAGACAGCTCTAATTAGCACAGTATGTTATTTTATTTTGCCTCCTTATCCTAAATTCAGAGGCTTTTTGCTCTGTTGAGAATGCTCAGCTTCTTTACCTCTGTACACTTGTCTGGAGCCTGCCAGTCCCATCTTCTCTGCTGTCCTCTCTGCCATGGGTTCATTCCTGATTTAGAGAGGGGAGTTGTATCCCATCTAGAACTTGATGGCATACCGTCAATGTATTGCAAGATGCTGCTCTAGACAGTAATAGGTAGACTGAACAGAAGCTTAGCCTTATCAAGGAAGCTTGAGCTGCAACAGTTTCAAACAAAAATAGATCTAAAAGATGGCTGCATTTAGCTCTAAACCTTTGATAGATGATTCTTGAATTGCCCTAACTTCTCTGCTTGACTGTAACAACATTGCTTCAATATAGCAGCTCATATATAAGACTCAGCTCCATGCAAGACTCTAAAAGTGGAAATAGGAAACATAAAGCTTTGTGATTTCAAGCATAGAATCAAGCTGTGGACTCAACACACAGTCACCCATAAGTTTTCCTTTGGGCATAGAGACCATATGGATTTCTCTGGGCATGCCAGGCAATAAGGATGTTTGGGGAGAGAAATGGGAGACTATGATTGCAAAAACAGGAGGCACCAAAATAGTGCAGAGATAAAATTAAGGAAGAGATCACAAGGAACAGTTTTGAAGACAAACTAATGCTGGGTTTATCTTAAAGCTATGTTATGCATAATGGGCACTCAGACAAACAAAACAAACAAAAAGAAACCCTAAAGGACAATAAAGATGAATGACATCAGACTCAAAGTGTGAACTGAGTTGTACAATCCACTCAATGGCTTTAAAGCAAACTCAGGAACGGACAAGACAATGGGATCAGTCGCATTACCCAGTGAAATGAACAGAAATCTCAAAGAGATTCCTGGCTGTTTATTTTATTTAGATCTGTTCGATGCAATAATTAAAAATCTGTACTTTGACGGGCAAGTAGTTACTGATGGGTGAAACAAAGGATACCATAAGGAGTGCCTGTTTTACATAATTTGGAGGTAGGAATACTTAAGGATAGAGCAGTTTCCCCCCACAAAAACTCCACGTTTGGCCAGTGGTTGGTTAGCTGGATGATGAACTGGAAGGAGCAGCTCCCTTTCATTTAATCCATGTGGAAATGCATAAACAATGAGGTTCTGACACTTTGCATCCTCTGGTGATTGATTCTTATTCTTGACAATTTTGTAAGCCTGATCATCCCAAAATGAAATGGATTCTACTGGCAAGGTGTCAGAATAATATCAGGAAGAAAAATACAAGGCAAAACTACCCATGAATGGAAAGCTAGCATGCCTCAGTAAGGATAGATGAATCCATCTTTCATTTTATACAGCTCCATTACTTTATTTCTCCATCAGTCTACAAATTTTGGACTCAAACCCATTTTTGTGTGTATTTCTCAGGACTTGAGTGCATTTTTTAAAGTGCAACCATTAGGGAAAATGCATACATTTGAGTACGCAGTGCTAGTAAAATATGCATTTTTGTGTGTGCAGTTCCCCTGACGCCCGGGTTCTCAAAGTGTGGGTTGGGTCTTCTGGAGAGTTAGAAGCAACTTGGGGTTGGAGATGGACAAAGTCGCCTTGGCTGTGTTACTGAGCTGCCTGAAAAAGGTATCAACCTTAACAAGCAGGTCCACGCCCTCGTCCTGCACCCGCCACAGGTCCCAGAAGCCCAGCTGCAAGAGGTAGTCGTTTTGAATCTGCAGGGGCTTCTCGTGCGATTCCAGCCTGCGGGCGGTCTCTCCGTGGAGCTGGACGTACAAGGCCGGAGGCTGCTGTGGAGAGGCGGCTTCCCCAGCAGGAGAGGAACTTCCCCGCAAAGCCTTCCCCTTGCCCGGGGACTCCCCCAATGCTCTACCTAGCCGGGATTCCAGACTGTGCACCAAAAGCGGGTCGCCTGGCCGGCGTGCCTGGCTTCTCCCAGGCCTTGATCCTGCCCCTTCTTCCTTCACCACGGCCGGTGGCGCAGGATCCGCTTCCGATTCTTCTGAAGACGACGAAGAGCCCCCACCCCCGCTGTAAGGATCCAGGCGGTTGGAGGCGCTTTCGGCGCTGGGGCTGAATCTCTTGGTACCTGACTCCCCTAGGAGGGACGGGCAAGAGAGCGGTGGGCCGGACAGAGCAGTGGATCCCCCCAGAGCAGCGGAGGCACAGCATGACGCGGTGGATCCCCCCGCAGCAGTGGAGGCATGGCGTGGCGGTTGAGTGGCATGGAGGACACTGGGGTTGGCCCAGGGACCTTGTGAGCTTTTTGCAAGCCCCCAACCCACCGGCTAAATCCCAAGCTGAGCCAAATGGGCCAGTGGACTCCCCGGATCAAAGAATGAAGCGGGCCCATGGCCTTGCTGGAGTGGGGGGTGCAGAACACCGCTGTGGAGAAGAGTGACTTGGTGGGGGGTGATCCACGAGCACATTGGAGCAGTAGAGGCTGGGGTGGAGTCTCCTGGGACAGCAGGCGCAGGGCCCACATCAGAGGGCCGGGGCGAGGTGAGTGGGTGAACGAGCCCACAAGCGTAGGCCCAGGTGGGCCAGGGAGCCCCTGATGCAAGGGGCAGAGTGCCTGCTGGGGTTCCTCCAATGTGATGAGTGGTTGCTCCCTCCCTGGTGTGAGAAACGGGGAGGGAGCCCAGGAGCGGATGAGGTATGAGTGTGGGGCTCCTCCCTCCTTGAGTGAGAGTCAAGGGGGAGGAGAAGCGAGTGGGGTGCCCCCTGCCGGCTAGTGAGAGAGGCCGGTGAAGGGGGTGCAGTAGATGTGGGGGTGATGATGGGGTTCCCACAGCACTGAGAGCGAGAGTTGAAGTGCTGGGGAGCTTGCCACCACCCCATGGTTGCTTGGTGTATGTTTGTTGATGTATGGTTGGATGGAGGGACCCCTAACCATGGAACTTGGAGGGCTGGGATTGGGGGGAAAGGGGAGCTTTAGGGGTTTTAGGGTGGGTTACTTAATTCAGGTGGTGACGGGTTGGGGGCGCTATGGCAGGAGTCAGTGGGCAGGCCATCTTCGGGGAAGACAACCCCAGTTTGGTACTGGTGGCGTGTTCCGTCCCTCTGCGCTCAGACCCGGCCCCTGGACAGCAGACCCATCGCCCTGGCTTTCGGCTGCTGCTTCTTAACACCAGGTCACTTAACAACAAGGCCTGCCCTATTTGTGATCTGATCACCAAAGAGGGGGAAGACCTGGCGTGTTTTACTGAAACCTGGCTGGGCCCTGAAGGGGGGGTGTGCCCCTTTTGGAAATGTGCCTGGCCGGGTTTATGGTATGGCACCAGCTGAGACCCCAGGGCAGGGGAGGAGAGGTGGCTGTTGTCATCCGGGAGTCTCTGGTGGCCTTCAGGGGCACTGCTCCACAAGTGGCCAGCTGTGAGACCCTGTTTTTCAAGTTGGGTTCCCAAGAACAGTTGGGAGTATTGCTACTTTATCAGCCTCCCTGCTGCATAGCAACCTCCCTGCCTGAGCTGCTGGAGGCCGTCTCGGGGTTGGCGGTGGAGTTCCCCAGGCTTATGGTCCTGGGGGACTTCAACCTGCCATCCCTGGGGCGTGCCTCGGAGGTGGCTCAGGAGTTCATGGCTACCATGGCGGCCATGGGCCTGTCCCAGATTATTTGGGACCTGATTCGAGACTGGCCTCACACCAGACTTGGTTTTTTTGTCAGAGCAGTGGCAATGTGATCTGAGGGGAGAGTTACATCTATCCCCTTTGTCATGGTCAGATCACACCCTGGTGACCTTGAGATTCTCCAATGCTGCCCCCCTCCACAGGGAGGCTGGACCCATTCTATTGGTTTGCCCCCGGCGACTGATGGAACCGGTAGGGTTTCAGAAGGAGCTCGGGGTTATACCCAAGGATCTGCTGCATGGTCCAGCGGAGGCCCTGGCTGCTGCCTGGAATAGGGTGGCGGCCAGGGCCTTGGACAGGATCGCACCTGTGCGACATCTCTTGTCCAATCGAACCCGACACTCCCCGTAGTTCACGGGGATGCTGAGAGTTCTAAAGAGGATTAAGAGATGTCTAGAGCGCCGCTGGAGGAAGACAAAGACTGAACCTGACTGAACACAAGCTAGAGCTGCAGTTAAGGCCTACCTTGTGGCGGTAAGAGTGGCGAGATGTCAGTATTTCTCCGCTTTTATTAAATCTGCAGAATGCTGCCCGATGGCCCTGTTTAAGATCACCCAATCCCTTCTGGGGAAGGTGGGTTCAGAAACCTACCTACAGGGCCATGCTGAGGAGTTTTCTGGGCATCTGGAGGATAAAATCACTCAGATTCATTCCAAGTTGGATGCCAAGCATGTAGCAGGGTCTGGGGAGATGCCTGGGGAGTGTACTTATCCAGTTATCTGGGAACGGTTTGATCCTGTTGGGCCTGAGGAAGTGGACAGGGTGCTCATGTCTGTAAACGCCACAACTTGTCCATTAGATCCCTGTCCCTCCTGGCTAGTGAAGGCAGCTCGGGAAGTGACATGTGGGTGGGTTCAGGCGATAGTGAATTCATCATTAGGGGAGGGAGTGTTTCCGGTGGCCTTTAAAGAGGACTTCCTCAAGAAACCATTACTGGATCCCACCAATCTGGACAATTTTCATCCAGTCTCCAACCTTCCCTTTTTAGGGAAGGTGGTTGAGAAAGTGGTGGCGTTGCAGCTCCAGAGGATCCTGGACGAAACAGATTATCTGGACCCCTTTCAGTTGGGTTTCAGGCCTGGATATGGGACGGAAACAGCTTTGGTCGCACTTATGGATGATCTCTGGCGAGAGCGGGATGGAGACAGTGCATCCATCCTGGCTCTTCTTGACCTCTCAGTGGTTTTCGATACCATCGACCATGGTATCCTTTTGGGTCGGCTCAGGGAGTTGGGTGTGGGTGGCGCAGTTTTGTGCCAGTTCACCTCCTTCCTCCGGGGCCAATCCCAATCGGTGTTGATAGGGAGCGAGAGATCTGGCCCGCGGCCCCTCCTTTGCTCTCTCCGCTCCTTTTTAACATCTACATGAAACCGCTGGGTGAGATCATCTGTTGCCTTGGGGTGAGGTATCATCAATATGCTGATGATGCTCAATTATTCATCTCCATCCCAGGTTATGTAAGTGATGCTGTGAGCACCCTTTCTCGGTGCCTGGAGGCTGTAGGGGTCTGGATGGGGAACAACAGGCTTTAGCTGAACCCTGGTAAGACAGAGTGGCTGTGGGATGTGGGCTCCCAAGTATCCAGGAACTTGCCATCTTTGGCTCTGAATGGGGTTGCACTGCCCCAGACAGATCCAGTGCAGAATCTGGGGGTTCTCCTGGACTCACGACTCCTGCTCGTAGAGCAGGTGGCAGTCGTGGCCAGGGGAGCCTTTGCAGAACTTAGTGTTGTGCGCCAGCTACGCCCTTTCCTGGATTGGGAGTCCCTCCGAACCGTCACTCATGCCCTGGTCATCTCCCGCATAGACTACTGCAATGCACTCTACATGGGGCTACCCTTGAAGAGTATCCGGAAGCTACAACTGGTGCAAAATGCGGCCGCGCGAGCAGTCTTAGGAGCCCCAAGAAGGGCACATATAACACCGTTGCTGCACGAGCTGCATTGGGTGCTGGTTTGCTTCCAGGTCCAATTCAAGGTGTTGGTTATCACCTTTAAAGCCCTTCATGGCATGGGCCCAGGTTACCTGAGGAACTGCCTTCTCTGCCGTGGCACCCGCCCTCTGGAACAAGCTACCCCCTGGGGTAAGACAGGCCCCCACTCTCCCGGCTTTTCGGAAGGGAGTAAAGACGTGGTTATGCCACCTGGCCTGGGATGGGTGGGGGGGACAGCTATTCATGGGGGTGGTTGGCTCCGTGAGCGTCCCAGGATAAGATCTTATTTCCCATCTTGAATTTTATGTTTTATATTTTATATTCTGTATTTGTATTTATATTTATATGTATTTATATTTATAGTTATATTGAATTGTTTTTAGCGATCTGCCATTTTTATTATTGTAAGCCACCCAGAGTCATTGTACATGAGATAGGCGGTAGAGAAATTTAATCAATCAATCAATCAATAACCAACCAACCCAGTATGATAATACAAAAGATACCGTAACTATTTACCCTTGCAGTTTGCCGCAAAACATTAAAGAGTCAAATAGAAAACATGGGAGCTTTATATAGGGCTTGTTGTAACTGATGGTGGGCTTGTAGGATTACAAACAGAGGGAAAGACGGAGGGTGAAACCTAGTCCTTCTCTTTCCTAGCTACTTTGAGTAGGATCATTGGGAAGGAAAGAATGTCCTCCTCCCTCCTCCCTTTACTGATCCTTCTCAAGCAGGCTGATTTTTCTGATGACATTAACAGCGGGAAAAACAGAAAAACAGTGTTTTCCTTCCTGCCAGCTGATCATCCAGCCACCAGGAAAAATGAATAAGGCTCTCTACAGCTTCATAGGTTTTTTTCTGTTTGTTTGTTTTCATGGCCAAGGACTGTGTGTAATCCATGGCTGCTCAGTATCCTCTTGCATAGGATGCAAGAACTTTCTCACTCTGCTCTGGAGTAAAAAAAAAGAGGGGGGGAGAGAAATGCCTCCCCCCCAGTTCTAACTGCTGATTATTCTGTGATTGAAACAGTACTTAAGAGGCATCTTGTGGCCAGGGTTTTCTTATAGTTAAAAAAGATACAGATGCTTTGTCCAGGCGATATCCTTTGTGGTTAAATCATGTACACCCAGTTGAATTGCTGAAGGGGATGCACTGGAGTAGAGTAAAGCTTGACATAATAGCATGGGCTTAATCTAATAATGTGAGATTGAAAGTAGGTAACAAGGCAATTGCTGAAGAAGTATTGGCTGCCTGGGGAGTATATAAGAAAGCCTTTTATAAACTATGGATGACCATGGAAAAGATCAATAATGTATTGGCAATCATGTCATATAACTTTAAATATATTTTGGTCTTAATGCCGGCTGTTTGCTGAAAACTAAGCAGAGTCTAGTACTTGGCTGTAACAGAAAGGAAGAACAGCTGCCTACAAACACTCGGCCCTTCTGGACTCTGGCCCTTCATACGCTTGTTTTCATGAAGACAAATGTTAGCAAAGCAAAGATGAGAAAATGTCACTTACAGGCTTGAGCATATAGCCTGTAACATTTGTGGAATGGATTTTGTTTATCAGCAGCACAGGACACAGAATATTTTGGCTGTATTCTTCAGCGCTGGGTGGAAATGTTGGAAGTTATAGTCCCAACAGATCTGGAGTGCTCGAGATTGGGGAAGTCTGGTTTAAATAGTACTCTACATTTGTGACTCACCAAATAGTTGTTAGTGTGGGTTCAGGGCAGAAAATTGAGCTACCTGTATAGACCACCACAAAGAAAGCCAAATTAATGCATCCCTCCCATCTTCTAGTTCAAGTATTATTCTGCAACTCAGGGCTTTCCAAATGACATTTCAGAGAACCATGGGAAGTTGTGGGAACCTATCTGACAGACTTCATACTGATAATGGTAGATAAGCTTTCCTGGATGAGAATGATATTTTCATGTGCATTCACTGTTCACTGACTGGGTTCAGAAATCATACTAAACCCATCACAGAGGCTGAGTTTGTGCAGTGCTCTAAGCCAAATGGGTGTGGTGGCTCAACGGGTAAGACGCCAGGCTTGTCGATCGGAAGGTCGCAAGTTCAGAGGTTTGAATCCCTAGCCCCGCGTGACGGAGTGAGCTCCCGCACTCGCCCCAGCTCTTGCCAACCTAGCAATTCGAAAGCATGCAAATGCAAGTAGATTAATAGGTACCACTTTGGTGGGTAGGTAACAGCGTTCCGCGCGCGTCATGCCGGCCACATGACCGCGGAAGCGTCTTCGGACAACCTTGGCTCTTCGGCTAAGAAACGGAGATGAGCACCGGCCCCTAGAGTCGGACACGACTGCACAAATGTGGGGGGGGAACCTTTACCCTTTTTACCTAAGCCAAAACCAAATAAACAATGTTAGAACTTTGTGCACTCTGGGAACACAAGCATTTTGTGACGGTGAGATGAAACAAACCTGGCCAGCAGCCATGTAGCCCCAGAGTGTGACCTAGAATCTTTTGCAGCAGGATTTGTTTGGGGATGGGACAGGAAAATCCATGAATCAAGGGTTCCTGAACATAGAGACATTGGAAGCCTGCATTATAATTGATGTCATGGAATGCTAGGCCTCAGGGAATGCTGAGCTGCAACTAAGGGACTCTTCTGGATTCTTGGTTTCAGTTGCTTTCTTGTTGCAGTGCAGGAAGCAGTTGCTAAAGAGAGGGACTATTTCCTATTCTTTTCTACCATTTTCATTCAAACATGGTTTAGTTGTTTTTTTCTCTCTGTAGAAATTTGTAAGAAACATAGATTGCAGCTCATCTTTCAGTGTACATAGTGTACCCTGTACCTTTTTTCGTCTGGAGAACAAATAGTTTATCTGAACTTTTCAGTAAAAAGTGGGGCAGATAAGTACACAGATTTGCCCTTTCCCTGTCCTCTATTCATGGTTTCAGCTTCCTGCTCCCACTTTCTATTTTGAAGAAGTAACAACTGTAATGATCAGGAATCATCACACACTATTTCATAGCTTTCCAAAATGTGTGCCGCAACACAACCCAGAAGCGGCGGTGGGGGCGGAGGCAGCGGCGCGCCATCAGTGCTTCCGCATTTTAGCGGAGGCCGCCGCCACTGCCGCCACCGCCGCCGTGCACACCGCCGTCGCCGTGCCCGCCCCCGCGCCCCTGCTGCTGCCGCTGTTGGTGTGTCACCAACGGCGGCACTTTGGAAAGCACTGCACTATTTAATCCCAAGACAATTCAATATTACAGGCATTATGTGTGTCTTACATTTGGAGTAAGATGCCTAGGTCTTTTTTGGTGAAACTGGGTAATTTTATTCCTTCTACAAGAAAAAGACATCACTGTTTACATTGTGACAGTGATTCATGTCAAACATTTGTCCTTTGTCACCGCAGTTTTGTAGTCATTTCAACAAGCAGCGGCTTGCTCAAAAACAGTAAAGCATAAATATCTATATTAATAACTTTTCAGAGGGCTTTGTAACACTGATATGTTGTGCAGAATTCATGTCAGTGACATGGAATATCCCCAAATTGCACAGCACTGAGCAGATGAAAGAAGCAAAGATCTAGAGAAGTGAGGTTAGTTTCAAAGACTCTCTGTGCTTTTACATACAGGTAGTCCTTGCTTAACGACCACAATTGAGACTGGAATTTCAGTTGCTAAGCAAGGCAGTCATTAATCTGACCCAATTTTACGACCTTTTTTGCAGTGGCCATTAAGCGAATCACCATGGCCGTTAAGCAAACCAAGTAGTTGTTAAGTGAATCACACAGTTCCCCATTGATTTTGCTTGCCAGAAGCCAGCTGGGAAGGTCGAAAATGGCGATCGTGACCACGGGACGCTGCAATGGTCATAAATGCAAACCAGTTGCCAAGCACCCAAATTGTGATCATGTGACCGTGGGGATGCTATGACGGTTGTGTGAGCACTGGTTGTAAGTCGGTTTTTTCAGCATCATTGTAAGTCTGAACCATCACTGAACGAATGGTCATTAAGTGAGAACTACCTGTATAGAGCTCATCTAGTTTCTTTTGGATGACCCAGAGCAGCCTTCTATAGTTGACATCCTCCACGATGGCTAGGAATTTGAAGTAGTCCTAACATATCTGGAGTGCACCAAATTGGGGAAGGTTGACATAGTTTATCTGCTGTTGTGGTTGGCATCCTGGGAGCCATTCTGTGTTTACATTTCTAGCAAGTTGGCAAGTTCCATGGCACAAGGAGCTAGAAACTCCTATAATAACATTCCCTCTTTTGAGAGCTGGGATACTAACACTGGCCATTTGTTGCCCCGCAACTTTTGGCATTACTAGAGGAGTGGGGGGGGGGGCACACCCTGGCAAGGTAGTGTTGGAGGGGGCCTTTGGGGCTCTTGCTTCCTCAGAGTTTAAATGCACAGTCCATGAAACTTACAAGAATATTTCACATACATCATTAAGTGTGTGTGCTTGACCAGGTATAAAAATTTAAATGATGATAAATGAACATTTTGTACTGTATTCATTCTGGTGCTCCAGCATCATCCATGATACCCCATGTAAACCATGTAAACCCATAATAAGACATGTAAAAGCTGGTAAGTCCTCAACTTTTATTTTTAGGACGCTAAATCTGATATGGAGAGCCAGTTTCGTATAGCGGTTAAGGCATCAGGCTAGAAACTGGGAGACTGAGTTCTATTCTGGGTGACCTTAGGCCAGTCATTCTCTCTCAGTCCTAGAAAGAAGCAGTGGCAAACTATTTCCAAAAATCTTGCCAAGAAAACTACAAGGACTCATCCAGGCAGTTGCCAGGAGTCAACACTGATTGAAGGCAAAAAAAAAAAAAAAAAAAGTCTGATATGAGCAGGCATATTTTGGAAATATTGTGGGTGAAGGAGAAATAGAAATAGCAGATAGTGGTGGGAGTGAAAAAAGTAAGTTTAAGGATATTATAGGAGGTCAGTTCCAGAAGGTGATTGAAAAGGTAGCTTCCATAAGCAAATGGGAACCACACAGACAATTTATGAATCAATCAATGGAGATAGCTGTCTGTAAGTATAGACATGGAGGCCTTCATGTGGAGTCAGCCAATAATGAGGACTCTTCTGTTAGCTGGTATTGATGGGGTAGGTTTTAAGTTACAGACCACCTGCATGTTTTAACCTTTTGCTGTAGGGTGGAAGAGGTAGGAAGTTTGAAATAAGCTTGTTGGAGCTGATTGAATTAGCATTTTATAACAGCTCAGCAGGATACCATTTCTTTATCCAGCCCACACATTGACTGAACCTGTGCAAGGTTCTTGGAAGACAACTTGATGAATTTAGCACTGGCACTTGAATTTTAGAAGCCTCAATTCCAGTTTTTTTTTTGACGGCTTCTTAGTTAGATTGTGGCATGTGAATTTCCCTTTTCTTACGTGAACATTTTGCAGGCAAAGGGAATCTTTTCATTTAGCATTGCTTTCGCTAAGTGATCTTCAGCGAAGCAGCAGCAGGCGAATGCGTGAGTCTCCTTTCCTCTTCCCATCATAAAGATGGCAACTGTGTGTGTGTGTTGGCATGCCTGACAGTTTCCTGCTGTTCTCAGTAAGGAATCTGTTCCTTAAAGCTCCACCCAGTTGGCTTTCACTTACAGTGCACATTTTCAGAGGCCTGAGATCCATTGGCTGTGAACACAAGCTTATTTGATGGACAGGTTTTAGGCAACATGATGCTGTGGTTGATTTGAAGTAAATAGACATCATGCCAGTTGTGGTTGCTTTTAAAGTTGTAGCACTTAATTTTCCATAGCTGGCTGCATTGTTTTTAAAAGGACATGAGTGTAGATGACAATGAAATTATGGGTAGGGAAAAAAAACCCTCTTATGCTGTTGTGAGAAGAATTCAAGACCCCCCTCCCTTCTGCTGCCATATTGTCTTCCCCAAACACTGTTCCAAGCATGCTGTTCTCCCCAGACACTGCTTCCCTCAAAATTGCCTTTCCCTTGAGCAAGGTAAAAGGTTAAAAGTTGCAAAATATAATGAGTTCATACAAAGAGGATGCCAGAAATTAAAATATGTCAGGAAACGCCAACTGTTTAGACCAGGGGTCGGCAAACTTTTTTTGCCGGGAGCCATTTTGACATGCTCGTGCACATTTTGAAGTGCTCGAGAGCCAGGGGGCGGGGTTTGTGGGCGGGAGCCAATCGCGTGGAAGGGGGCGGGTTTTGCGGGCGGGAGCCAATCGCGTGGAAGGGGGCGGGTTTTGCGGGCGGGAGCCAATCGCGTGGAAGGGGGCGGGGTTTGCGGGTGGGAGCCAATCGCGTGGAAGGGGGCGGGGGCTCACAGAGGGAGGGGGTGCAGCCAGCAGCTCCTCGCAGCCAGCAGCTCCGCAAACCCGGCCCGGCTGCCCCACCGGGAGTGGCGGGGAAACAGCTGCCACCCTCCGCTACCCAGAATATCGTGGGGCAAAGGGAAACCTGCCCGGAGGGGTCATCAGGAGCACAGGATCCGGCCCCAGGCCACCCCGGCCCGCAGCTTCGGCACCCTCCCCTCGCCATCGCGAAAGTCCCAGGCGACGGCGGGGACATGTTCGACTTGCTCGTGCAGCACGGGGCGGCCGCCCCCGGAGACTCCACGCCCCCCCGGCTGCCAGAGAGGAGGAGAGGCAGTGGAAGAGCTGCAGCCGGGGGGCCGCGGAGTCTCCGGGGGCGGCCGCCCCGTGCTGCACGAGCAGGTCGAACATGTCCCCGCCGTCGCCTGGGACTTTCGCGATGGCGAGGGGAGGGCGCCGAAGCTGCGGGCCGGGCTGGGCTGGGGCCGGATCCTGTGCTCCTGATGACCCCCCCCCAGGCAGGTTTCCCTTTGTCGTGGGGCAAATGAACCAGGCTTGCGGTCGATGGAGCAACAGCAGAAGTTGTTATTGCTCCTCCGCTTACCAGCGCCTGAATTTTGCTCCATCGGCCGCAAGCCTGGTTCATTCTGAGAGAAACAGAGAGATTTCTGCCTGCCGTTCTTTCTTCCCAGCTGAGCGAGGCCCCGCGCCGGTATTTTTGGAGCGCTTCCGCGCGCAGCTGAGCGAGGCCCCGCATCAGGCTTTTTGGAGCGCTTCCACACGCAGCTGAGCGCTGGGCTGTGGAAATGCGCTCCAAAAACACTGGCGCAGGGCCTCGCTCATCTGCGCTGGGCTGTTGCCCCGCTCCAGTTCTCGGCCCTGACCACCCGCCTGGGGCTGCTGGGAGATGTGGTTCAGCCGCTTCTGGAGAAGACCTCCCCCCGCGCGCCTGCAGCAACGCGTGCAAAAGGGGAGCGGGCGTGTGTGCGCGTGCAAAAGGGCTGAGAAGGAGGCCCGGCTGCACGCTCACCACCGGAGAGGAAGAGGAAACGCGGCCCCTCCCCAGCTTCAGGGGAGCCGCCGCCGCCGCCGCCGCCGGGTGGGTCCCCTCAGGGCGGCAGCAAAGAGGCCACGGGCGCAGGAAGCAGCAGCCGGAGGCCGCCTCGCCTCTGCCGCTCTCCGCTTCCACCTCGCTTGCTGGAACGTATTGAAGGGGAGGAAAAGGAAACATCAAGATCAACCAGGAGCTTTGCGGAGAGCGGCAGAGGCGAGGCAGAGGCGAAGCGGCCTCCGGCTGCTGCTTCCTGCGCCCGTGGCCTCTTTGCTGCCGCCCTGAGGGGACCCACCCGGCAGCGGCGGCGGCGGCGGCTCCCCTAAAGCTGGGGAGGGGCCGCGTTTCCTCTTCCTCTCCGGTGGTGAGCGTGCAGCCGGGCCTCCTTCTCAGCCCTTTTGCACGCGCACACACGCCCGCTCCCCTTTTGCACGCGTTGCTGCAGGCGCGCGGGGGGAGGTCTTCTCCAGAAGCGGCTGAACCACATCTCCCAGCAGCCCCAGGCGGGTGGTCAGGGCCGAGAACTGGAGCGGGGCAACAGCCCAGCGCAGATGAGCGAGGCCCCGCGCCAGTGTTTTTGGAGCGCATTTCCACAGCCCAGCGCTCAGCTGCGTGTGGAAGCGCTCCAAAAAGCCTGATGCGGGGCCTCGCTCAGCTGCGCGCGGAAGCGCTCCAAAAATACCGGCGCGGGGCCTCGCTCAGCTGGGAAGAAAGAACGGCAGGCAGAAATCTCTCTGTTTCTCTCAGAATGAACCAGGCTTGCGGCCGATGGAGCAAAATTCAGGCGCTGGTAAGCGGAGGAGCAATAACAACTTCTGCTGTTGCTCCATCGACCGCAAGCCTGGTTCATTTGCCCCACGACAAAGGGAAACCTGCCTGGGGGGGGTCATCAGGAGCACAGGATCCGGCCCCAGCCCAGCCCGGCCCGCAGCTTCGGCGCCCTCCCCTCGCCATCGCGAAAGTCCCAGGCGACGGCGGGGACATGTTCGACCTGCTCGTGCAGCACGGGGCGGCCGCCCCCGGAGACTCCGCGGCCCCCCGGCTGCAGCTCTTCCACCGCCTCTCCTCCTCTGGCAGCTGGGGGGGCCGTGGAGTCTCGCCTCTGCCGCTCTCCGCAAAGCTCCTGGTTGATCTTGATGTTTCCTTTTCCTCCCCTTCAATACGTTCCAGCAAGCGAGGTGGAAGCGGAGAGCGGCAGAGGCGAGGCGGCCTCCGGCTGCTGCTTCCTGTGCCCGTGGCCTCTGCTGCAGCCGCTCTCCGCTTCCCCCTCGCTTGCTGGAACATATTGAAGGGGAGGAAAAGGAAACATTAAGATCAACCAGGAGCTTTGCGGAGAAGCGGAGAGTGGCAGAGGCGAGGCGGGCGGCGGCGGCAGCAAAGAGGCCACGGGCGCAGGAAGCAGCAGCCGGAGGCTCGTCTGGCCCCACGGTGTGCTGAGGGCGAAGAGCCGCCTGCTCTCCCCTTGGCCGCCTCCGGTCACTACAGTTGCCCTGGCATCTCCCTTTGGCCTGCCGTCCGCGGCCCTGCCCCCGCCCCAGCGCCCAGCCCTGTCCCCCCCGCCTCCCTCCCTGCGGACTAACTCGGCGAGGAAGCCCTTGATGGCGGCTTCCCTCACGCACGCACGCCCAGGCTCGGTTGCGGAGCTCAGCTCAGGAGAGGCGGCGGGAAGGAGGGAGCGTCGCGGAGCATGTGCAGAGGGCTCTGCTGGGCGCCACGGCGTTCCTGGGCTGAGCGGAAGGCTGCGCCCTCTCCACCGGGCGGGACCCGCGCCTCCTTCCCTGCGGGCGGGCAAGGCAGGGAGAGAAGGGGAGATGGAGGGGCTCCCTCTCCGGCCTCTGCGCCCCTTCAGGCCCGTCTCTCCGAGCGGGGTGGCGGGAGGGAACTCCCCATCCAAGGGGAAGCGCTGGGAACCAGCGGCGGAGGTTGGCCGGCTCCTAGAGCGGCTGCCGCGGGCAACAAAACCTGGGGCACGGGAGAGCGGAAGGCTGCACCCTCTTCACAGGGCGGGACCCGCGCCTCCTTCCCTGCGGGCGAGCGAGGCAGGGAGAGAAGGGGAGACGGTGGGGTACCCTCTCCGGCCTCTGCGCCCCTTCAGGCCCGTCTCTGCGAGGCCCGGCGCGGCAGGGAGGCGCTGCTGGCCCGGGACGCGGCGCTGTCAGAGGCAGCGCAGGAGCGGCTTCAGGGGCTGCTGCGGCTGGAGATGGCGCTGCTCCGCGGCATCCAGGTGCTGGGCGAGGGCGCAGGCCCGGGACGCGAGCGGCAGGGCGGCGCAGGGGGCCTGGCCGGGGCAGTGGCGGTGGCGGTGGCGGCGGGGGGACGGAGCCGGCGGAGGTTTGCCGGGCGGCAGGACGGGGCGGGCGGCGCTGCTCGGGCTGGTGGCGGAGCTGGAGGGAGCGGAGGGACCAGGAGTTCCTGTGGGCGCAGCGCGTGCTCTGCAACCCGCCTTGGAGAAGCAGCCGCGGGAGGCCCTCCGGGTGCATCCTCCCACCCCATCAATCCCCCCACCCCGCCGTTCGGCGTCCTCTCCCCCCCGCTAACCCGAGCCCTGCGGCAGCCGGGGCAGCCGAGCCAGGCTCGGACCGGAGGCAGCCAAGGGGAGAGCAGGCGGCTCTTCGCCCTGCGCCGCCCTGCCGCTCGCGTCCCGGGCCCGCGCCCTCGCCCAGCACCTGGATGCCACGGAGCAGCGCCATCTCCAGCCGCAGCAGCCCCTGCGGCCGCTCCTGCGCCGCCTCCAACAGCGCCGCGTCCTGGGCCAGCAGCGCCTCCCTGCCGTGCCGGGCCTCGCTCAGTGTGAGAGCCAGGGGGCGGGGTTTGCGGGCGGGGGCCAATCGCGTGGAATCGCAAGGGCCAATCACGTGGAAGGGGCGGGGGTGAGTTCAGCTGCAGAAGAGCCATACTCAAGGGGCCAAAGAGCCGCATCTGGCTCGCGAGCCGCCATTTCCGACCCTTGGTTTAGACAAAAGATTCCCTTCAGACTTAATCAGAGACCTTGTAACACAAAAGGTTGCCCCTTCTTAGCAGAGCCCATTCAGGTGAAGATTCTTCCCCAGCCAAACAGATCTCCATAATCAAATAACAAAAGATTCCTTCCAAGGTGAACATTCCAAATTAGACAAAGCCACAGCCCAGCAGGGAACCTAGACTATTAGAACAGGAAACCACAAACAGCAGGGAGCCTGACCACAGAGCGCCTCCTCTCTGAACTCCAGTGAACTGCACTTTCCTAGAATTCCTAGAGAGCGCCTCCTGCCAAGAAACCGGCCAAGTGCGCCCTCTCAGTTCTTAGACGGCGGGACTTTTACATAACAATAGCCAAGCTCCCCTATATAAAGAGCTTGTGGGGAGAATATAAGTGTGGCCACCTCCAACCAGCAGACTCTGTACATGCTCTTGGAAAATAAAATTATCTCTGTTCAAGCAATCGCCTAAGAACTTTCATTCCCGGCTCGGAACGGACCTGGTAAGATTTCCTTCCAACACTGTCTTGGAGAGGGAAGGAGGAAAACTCCAGATGGAAACTATAGTAAGGTGTTGGTTTTTGGTGTTTTTTTTTGAGCAGCAAAGCAGGAAAGGAAGAGCATTTGTTCTTTTCCAATAACCAGTTCCATAGAGAACTGTATTTCCAGTGACACCTGTGTCATAAGCCTTCTCGAATTCAGATACTGATGGTAAATTCACCGCATGGTCTTTTAGGAGGCTTTTTGAGTCTGAGACAGAATGTGGAATAAAAAAGAAGAGAGACAGAAGAGAGACAGAAACAAAATTAAAGTGCTATAATATGTTCAGAATTACCAAAGAAAAGAAAAGGTTTTCTCAGTGTTGCTACCACAAGAGAGAGAGAGAGATCATAAGGAACTATATAGAATAGAACCAACACCTAGTGGACAGTAAGGATTTATTTGTTGGGGATGGTTATTATATTTATATTGATGGCGCTGCGGAGGGATTGGTTTGAATCCATCAACGCTGCCTCCGAAAAATTCTGCAGATTACTTGGGAAGATAGGCGGACTAATGTTAGCGTATTAGAAGAAGCGAAAACCACCAGCATTGAAACAATGATCATCCAACATGAACTTCGCTGGACCGGCCATGTTGTTCGAATGCCTGACCATCGTCTTCCAAAGCAGCTACTTTACTCCCAACTTAAGAATGGAAAACGGAATATTGGTGGACAGCAAAAGAGATTCAAAGATACTCTCAAAGCTAATTTAAAAAATGTAATATCAGCATTGAGAACTGGGAAGCCCTAACTCATGAGCGTTTCAATTGGAGGTCAGCCTTTATTAATGGCGCTATGGACTTTGAAGAAGCATGAGTACAGGGCAAAAGGGAGAAAAGAGCTAAAAGGAAGGCACGTCAGGCAGACCCTCATCGTGACCGTCTCCCACCCGGAAACCTATGCCCTCATTGTGGGAGGTTGTGCGGATCCAGAATTGGCCTTTATAGCCACTTACGGATCCACCGTTAAAATTTTACCTTTGGAAGACAATCTTACTCGGCTACGAGTGATCGCCAATGAATGATGATGATGATATATTTATATCCTGCCTTTCAGTCAGAAACTCAAAGTCACTAATATGGGGATCTCTGTTACTTTTGTCTGCATCAGTCTGTGAGATAGGTCTTGCTGAGAGAGAAAAGGACTGGCCCCAAATCACCCAGTGAGCTTATGGGGCTGAAGGTGAACTTAAACCTTAACTGCTATAGCTCATTTAGCCAAAAATTACTCCGAAAATGTTTTGGGGTCACTTAACATTATGTCTCTCATTTTATTATATTGTTTATTATTGTACTTGTGATTGTCTCTACTGTAAGGTGTCTACCTGAACATTTCTTTAAGGCAGGGCATTCATTTAAAAGCTGCACTAAACTTTGTGTGACGTGTTGAGAGTTGCATTGCAACAGCAAGCTGAGCTAAGGACATGTCAGAAGGGGGTTTCGGGAGTTTTAAGAAGCAAAATGAATGTCATAAGCATATGCAGGGTGGATAGCAGCCATTTTATCACTTAAATCACCCCAATTCCACTGAAATGTAAGAAAGGCCCACATGTTTGGCCTCACCCACTCTAGGGGACTTCTGTATAAAACTCATAAAACAGATGCATGTGACCCCTGCTTTGCACCCCCACCTTACAATATTAAGGCAAGCCACCTCCAGGTTTTTTTCTTTTTTTGGTGCTTTTGAATCAGTCTTGATTCCTGGCGACTGCCTGGACAAGTCCCTGCAGTTTTCTTGGCAAGGTTTTGGAAGTGGTTTACCATTGCCTCCTTCCTAGGGCTGAGAGAGAGTGACTGGCCAAGTAACTCAGCTGGCTTTGTGCGTAAGGCAGGACTAGAACTCACAATCTCTCAGTTTCTAGCTTGGTGCCTTAACCACTGCACCAAACTGGCTCTCAAGTTATATATGGGCTGAGTAACAGGGATCAGGATTTGAAAGGCAAAAGATGATTTGGAGTGCCCAGTGGGTGTTCCTGTCACACGTGTTGGCCACTCCTAAAAGGAAGGAGCTGCATATTTTCCCAGGTTCATGTGTGGCAGCCACACAAACCCAGAAAGAGATGCATTTGATGTATGTGTCAGCTTTAACCAACTCATGGTAGGAACGGAAGATATATATAATATCTTAGTCCCAGACAAGACACCAATACAGTATTGCCTCCAGGGTTCCTGTAAGTTATAGTCTGCACATAGGCTTAAAAAATAGGAATGAAATGACTACCCATTAATGTAGGTAGGAAGTCAACAGTATGGACAGATGGTCAGTGTTTGTAAAATATTGCAGTGATTACTTTGAAAAAACATAAACTTAAAGCAGGACCAGCCTAGCTGAAGCTTGAGGAGGCACCTAACGGTCTCTTTGCTTTCCTGTCTTCTGTGAGCTTACTCTCTCAAGACAAACTGGGAGATATCGCAGGGGGTGGCCCTGAAGCATAGGGCAGATGCTTCAGCTACAGGAGAAGGCGACGATTGAAGATTCAGTGGCAGGAGGGAACATCTTAAGAAGCAGGACAGCGGTTGAGCTCTGCAGTTGTCAGTACATTTTCCATCACAGGTCACAACTGCTGTTTCCCCTTCTACCACAGGTCTGTTGGGGAGAGTAATTTATTTATTTATTTTATTTAATTTTTATCCCGCCTTTATTATTTTTTATAAATAACTCAAAGCAGCAAACATACCTGATACTCCTTCCTCCTCCTCTTTTCCCCACAACAACAACCCTGTGAGGTGAGTTGGGCTGAGGGAGAGTGACTGGCCCAAGGTCACCCAGCCGGCTTTCATGCCTTAGGCAGGACTAGAACTCTCAGTCTCCTGGTTTCTAGCCTGGTGCCTTAACCACTAGATCAAACTGGTTCCCAAAGTATTTTAAAACAGGTTAGCCTTGGAGCTTTTAACAGTCATTGATGAGAATGACTGCGTCTGTTTATATTTGTCTCCTGAAGGTCATTGCCCAAGAGTTGGGCTCACTCCACAGGCTAGTTCAAATGCTGGGGAAGGCAATTCCTGCAAAGAATAAGGATGTTTTGGCTTCTTTTGCTCCTATGTGGCTTTTACTTTGCTTTGGCTGTGGCAACAAGTGAATGTCTATACTGTACTGTCCATATAATTTTTCTTGAGACAAGCAGCTTAGTGTGTGGCAGGACTGAGATGGAATGAAGTCTTTCCCTGCAGATTCCCTGGCTGAAATGGCTACGAGAACAGGCCCTCATCCTCTGCTCAGCTGGCTTCAGTTTGAGTTCTTACAAAATGCACCTTAATATATGAGAGAGCAGTTTCATTCTCAAGACTGAAAGGGAAGGTGAGATCTCTGTGCAATCCCCCCTATTGTCCTTTTAATCTAGCATTGCTCTCTAGAGGCATATAAATAATAGTGTTTACATTAGCAAACCACATGCAGGACATGAAGGGTAGAGGAGACAGAGAGGGGTCCTTTAGAGCTTCTATTTTCTAGATCTTTTCTTCCCTTCGCTCCCTTTATTTGTGTTTATAAAAATACCTTTGCCTTATAAGTCCCAAAACAGGTGGGTTTCAGCTGCCTTTTGCCTTAAAAGTCGATTATGTTCATGAGATTTGACACTAAGATTTTTCTTAAAAATGTGTCAGCTCCTGTTTCTCAAGAAACACTTGATATTAACTTGATTAATTCCCTGCATAAAATGAATGTTTTTTATGCGGTATCTTACTGACTTTCCTTGCTGCTCGTTTGATTTATAGTCTGGCAAAATGTCAGAGATGACAATGTGGTTTCAGATAACAAGAGTTGGGAACAGGCCATTACCTTCTTTTTTACCTTGGATTTCTAGACCTTTGAAAATGGTTACAAGATATTTTAGCACCTGAAACCACTTGTACCACTGAACACTTAATTCAAGTGAGAGAGGCAATTTGTATGCTTCTATAAGATAAGTAGTTAAGCTGCACTTATAATTTAATTTATTTCATATATTTTAATCCATCTAGACCATAGCTTTCCAAAGTGTGTGTTGCGACACACTACTGTGTTGCCTGCGGTGTCCTGCTGTGTCGTGCAAAAATGCGGGAGTGCTGATGGGGGAACCGAAAGAAGCGGCACCCCCGCCAATCAGTGCCGCTGCCGCTGGTGGTGCGGCGGTGGCACTGATTGGCGGGGGCGCCACTTTTTTCGGTTCCCCCCATCAGCGCTTCCGGGTTTTTTGCGCCACAGACCAGGACACTACAGGCTGTGCCACCGCCGCCGCCATTGGTGTGTGTTGCCAACGTTAAAAGTTTGGAAAGCTCTGATCTAGACCCAAAAGATGGAAAGAATATGTGAATCCAAACATTGGGAAGGCAAATGTCATATATGAAATTGGGTTTTGTCTTAATCTCTTGCTTGGTCCATTCCTCTCATGCTCTAATTTGCTTGGAAAAGTCCCCCAATCCTCTGGAGCATATTTGGGGATATGCGCGTAGGGAAAGAGAAATAAGAAATATGTTCTCCTGGCAGAAGTTACTCCATCAGCAGATGGACGCCGCTGAATCACAATCTCCTGAGATTCCAAATTATTAAGGTCACAACGAAGGCTTTAGATGCAGCAGGTAAACATTTGTGAAAACAAAATATGGCAAATGTAACTTGGAATTAAAAAACATCAACTTAAGCCTGCCCTAATTGCAGCTAGTACATCCAGTATGACCAAAATAATTCAGTAATTATTAAAATTATACATGCTAACATAGAACTGTTTTTCCCTACTTGACCTGTTGCTATTTTTGAAATCAGTGCTGGAGTGTGAGAAAGCGGTTGCATCTGTTAATACCTTTGTTCTTTTCCCATGGCATTTGGATGTGTTCACAGTGCTACAGCTTTCACCCCTGTTTGCTTTAATTTGTAGAAGGAAGTGTACCAAAGCAGGAAACCTGTTTTCAGTCAAACCATGAAAAGGTGAAAGAGCAGATTGCTAGAATTTCAAGACGCTGAGAACCCGGTTAGGACAAAGAGCTGGATATACAGCATGCAGAAGAATGTAGGATATGAGGCTAATATCGGTATAAACGACTGAACAACAACAACAACAAAAAGGTGTAACATAGGAGGAGTAGGATCCGAGTCAAAGAAGCTGTAACAGGCATCTGGGGGGATGGCAAGCAGAAATGCAAAGAGGCACACAAAATTGAAAGGAGGGTTGGCAGGGACAGGTGGAGAATTGATAAAGAAGAGCAGCCGTCCCCAACTTGGTGTCCTTCAGTTATATCAAACTACGATTTCCATCATGCCTAACCCAGAGGCCAAAAAAGTTGGGTCCCGCAGACCTGTTTTATGTAGCCTCACTCCTAAAACAATTTATCCAAGTTTAAACAACAAAAAGAAATTAACCTAAATTTCCTCTTTCCCCTTGAGAAAAAAGTAACAGGAAGTATCTGCCCTGCTCCGTGTGCATGAATGATATGGTTATGCCAATTTTGCATCATCGCTCTACACATTGCTGTCTTCAGTCTGCTAAATGTTTTATGCTCCGAACCCCCCTAAAGATTACACATCCCCTGTCTAGGATTCACTAATCATTTTTGGCTAGGAGTAATGAGAGTTGTTGAGAGCCACTTTGGTGCAGTGGTTAAGGCCTAGGCTAGAAGCCGGGAGATCGTGAGTTCTAGTTCCGCCGTAGGCACAGAGCCAGCTGGGTGACCTTGGGCCAGTCACTCCGTCTCAGTCTTAGAAAAGAGGCAATGGTAAACCACTTCTGAAAAACCTTGCCAAGAAAACTGCAGGGAGTTGTCCAGGCAGTCTCTGAGAATCAGCCATGCTGGCTGGGGAATTCTGGGAATTGAAGTCCACACACCTTCAAGTTGCCAAGGTTGAGAAACACTGTTCTAAGGACTGTGATTCACACCCCCTTCTCTAGGCATGCATTACTTGTACCAACAAGACACAACTTACAATATTTTTCTTTACATAACAATTCTATAGTTACGGGTTACATAAACAAAGAAAAGTCAGACTTACAATCCTGAATTTCCTGCCTAATTGTTTTTGTTCAGAAATGATTTAATAGTAGATGAATAGGTACCACTTTGGTGGGTAGGTAACAGCATTCCGTGTGCTTCATGCCGGCCACATGACCGCGGAAGCATCTTCGGACAGCGCTGGCCCTAGAGTCGGACACGACTGCACGACTGTGCGGGGGGAAACTTTACCTTTGCCTGTACGGCTATTTAGGCACTGGTGCAGAAGAAGAGTGGACGGCCAGTCACATTCCACCCGTGGAAATGAAAGCCGATGGGAAGGTGCATTGTCAGAGAGAATGTTGAATGGGGAGCCGAATGAAGAGCTGAACTGAAGAGCTGAAATAACAAGCTCTTTTTCTCCTCTTGTTTTACACAAAGTGCTGGACTGTGAGCAGCAATTTTCAGTTACTCCAGATCTGGATATTATTACAATTGTAGCGCCCCTTTGGAAGAGAGGCATTGTTCTCTTCTGTTTGCAGGGATGTAATCTTCTGATATCAATCTTTCACAATATCCTCATCTATCAGAATGGGCAGATTGGCTGTTGGTCCCCCAGTCTCATTTGTCATGTCTCTCCACACTCTCTATGCCCATCTTTGATATAATAATGCAGGTCTGGAATGGAATGTCATCTTGCTCCTTCTGGCACGATTTCTTTCATTAGTCATGTCTGCCAACGAACAGATCATTCTAGCTTGACTTTTTGCATTACTCTGATGGTTAGTCATAGGGTATACAATGACTCGGTATATTCACAAAGGTTATTTTCTGCTTAAACATGGATGCTGTTTGTTGTACGCTGCCCAGAGTAACTTTTTGTGAGATGGGTGACCATATACATGAGATAGATAGATAGATAGATAGATAGATAGATAGATAGATAGATGATAGATGGATGGATGGATGGATGGATGGATGATAGGTCAGTAGGTAGGTAGGTAGGTAGGTAGGTAGGTCGATAGATAGATAGATAGATAGATAGATAGATAGATAGATAGATAGATGGATGATAGGTCGGTAGGTCGGTAGGTAGGCCGATAGATAGATAGATAGATAGATAGATAGATAGATAGATAGATGGATGGATGGATGGATGGATGGATGGATGGATGGATGGATGGATGGATGGATGATAGGTCGGTAGGTCGGTAGGTAGGCCGATAGATAGATAGATAGATAGATAGATAGATAGATAGATAGATAAGCAAGCTCTTTGGTTTAGTCAAGCTCTGTGTCTCCTTCCATATTTTATCTCATGATAGTCCAGGTTCTGTGCCAACATATACCACTAGTATAAAATGAACAATCATCCCTTGGTTAATACTTAATTTGAAATACTGTTTGGTAATAAATATTGTGATTTTAAGGTAAGGATTAGCATGTGGACTGGACGCCAAGAGAGAGATGTGGAAGTAGACATTAATTGTTTTTATGTCATTATTTGATTACCCCTCTTTTCCTTCCTTTTTTTCAATAGGTGCTATAAGGAGGGACCAGCATTACTTTGGACCACTGTGCAGTGTATAAAACACTTTGTAGCAAACCTGTTTGGTCTAGTAAGTTTTTTAATCTTTACAGTTATCAAGGCAAGTGAAGTGTTTTTAAAAGCAGAATTTTGCTTGTTAGTTATTTGTTCTCCCATAACCACCCATTTAAACTTTAATAAACAATCTGCAAAGGCCAGGGCTGACAATTCAGTTTGCAGTCTTGAACCTCTTAATTATGATCTGTTCTTGCAGCTTCCTGATTGAAGTCATTTCTCTGTGTATTTCTTTGAATTCTCTTTGAACAAAGCCGGTCCTCATAATGCCACCCTTAATCTGCAGTGGTGCCGTCCTTTTCATGTGGTTACAAGTTACCTTCATAATACAGGGGGAAAGCTAAGGGGTAGAAGTTGAGCATGTGTGCTTAGCAATCTAATTCCTTAAAATACTGAACTAGAAGTGGGGAAGGAAAAAAGAAAAAAAGGGGTGGGGTGTGAGTAGCTCTGCAATGGGTTTAGTATAGTAGATATTTAATAGATTTTTCTATTATTAGAAAAATATTATTTCTGTTCAGCAAAATCATCAGAAGTATAATGCTTTGATTACTCCTCCTCCTCAAAACTCATGCCTATTTCATTGGGTTAGGTCAAGGGTCGGAAATGGCGGCTCGCGAGCCAGATGCGGCTCTTTGGCCCCTTGAGTGTGGCTCTTCCACAGCTGAACTCACCCCCGCCCCTTCCACGCGATTGGATCCCGCCCCCAAACTCTTACGCTCTTACGCACTCTCGCTCTTCCCGTTTGGATCCCGGGCCAGGGATCAACAATGCATTAAAAGCAATTGTAAAGACTGTACCTTAGCAGAGGTTCCAATATGCCCAACGTGCAAGCGAGCAAGGGAATTAGGTAATACACGGTTGCGTGTGTGGCTCAAAGATTGCAAAAGGGATGGGGTTCGGCCTCCTGTGGTAGGGGAGACGCGACAGCACGTGAAAGCGGAGATCCTAAACTAGTCTGCGTGGAACCCAGTGAATTTAATGGGAGCTCTCAACATGCATCTCCCATGTAGATTATTGCAATGCGCTCTACATGGGGCTACCCTTGAAGACTATCCGGAAGCTTCAGCTAGTGCAGAATGCGGCCGCGCGAGCAATTTTGGGTGCACCAAAATCTGCACACATAACACCTCTGCTCCGCGAGCTGCATTGGGTGCCGGTTTGCTTCCAGGTACAATTCAAGGTGTTGGTTATTACCTTTAAAGCCCTACATGGCATGGGGCCAGAATACATGAAGGACCGTCTTATCCCCATTTTATCAACCCGCCCCACCAGGTCATTCAGAGAGGGCCTGCTACGAACCCCATCAATTAAAGAATGTCATCGGATGGGGTCTAGGAGGCGGGCCTTCTCTGTGGTAGCGCCCACACTGTGGAACATCTTGCCCCCAGAGTTGAGGCAGATCTCCTCCCTCCCGACCTTTAGGAAAGAGCTGAAGACCTGGTTCTGCCGCCTGGCATGGGAAGGAGGAAGGGATAGTTCCTCATGGGGGTGGTTAATTCCTTAATTTATTGTCCTTCGTTTAATTCCATCTCCATCTGGATTTATAATTATTTATTAATTTTATATATTGTACATTGATGTTTTATCCTGTTTTAATCTATTTTATTGTAAACCGCCCAGAGTTCCCCGTTGGGGGAGATGGGCGGTTATATAAATTTAAATAAATAAATAAATAAAAAATGCATGGGGTTCTGCTGAGTTGCATTCTCCCCCACGTAGAAGCGGTGCCCGGGCCGCATCTCGGGATGGGGCGCCCAACCCGGCTGCGCTCTCTCGGCATCTCGGGCGACTGTAGCGACCGGAGGCGGCCAAGGGGAGAGCAGGCGGCTCTTCGCCCTCGGCACGCCGCGGGGCCAGACGAGCCTCCAGCTGCTGCTTCCTGCACCCGTGGCCTCTTCACTGCCGCCGCCACCCACCTCGCCTCTGCCGCTCTCCGCTTCCCCCTCGCTTGCTGGAACATATTGAAGGGGAGGAAAAGGAAACATTAAGATCAACCGGGAGCTTTGCGGAGAAGCGGAGAGCGGCAGAGGCGAGGTGGGCGGCGGCGGCAGCGAAGAGGCCACGGGCGCAGGAAGCAGCAGCTGGAGGCCACCTCGCCTCTGCCGCTCTCCGCTTCTCCGCAAAGCTCCCGGTTGATCTTAATGTTTCCTTTTCCTCCCCTTCAATATGTTCCAGCAAGCGAGGGGGAAGCGGAGAGCGGCAGAGGTGAGGTGGGTGGCGGCAGCAGCGAAGAGGCCACGGGCGCAGGAAGCAGCAGCCGGAGGCTCGTCTGGCCCCGCGGCGCGCCGAGGGCGAAGAGCCGCCTGCTCTCCCCTTGGCCGCCTCCGGTCGCTACAGTCGCCCTGGCATCTCCCTTTGGCCTGCCGTCCGCGGCCCCTGCCCCTGCCCCCGCCCCAGCCCTGTCCCCCCGTCTCCCTCCCTGCAGGCGGCGGACAAACTCGGCGAGGAAGCCCGCGATGGCGGCTTCCCTCCCGCACGCACGCCCAGGCCCGGCTGCGGAGCTCAGCTCAGGAGAGGCGGTGGGAAGGAGGGAGCGTCGCGGAGCATGTGCAGAGGGCTCCGCTGGGCACCGCGGCGTTCCAGGGTAGGCGCGCGTGGCCGGGTCGGGGATCGCGGCGCCGCTCGTTTGGGAAGCGGCTACGATCCCGAAGTGGGCTGGGAAGGGGGAGGAATCGCATCTGCGGGGCTGTGATTTGGATCTCTCCCTCTGCCACTTCGCAGATGCCTTGGGTTGTGTGGGTGGCCCCGGCCTTGGAGAGCTGGGGTGCAGCGGGACGGGAGCGTCGCCAGTGGCCCGCAAGGACCGGCCATGGAAGGTGAGTGAGGGCCGGGCCGGCCGGCAAAGCGCAGCGCAGCCCTTCCACGCGATTGGATCCCGCCCCCAAACCCCGCTCCCTTCCACGCGATTGGCTCCCGCCCGTAAACCCTGCCCCCTTCCACGCGATTGGCTCCCACCCACAAACCCCGCCCCCTTCCACGCGATTGGCCCCCGCCCGCAAACCCCGCCCCCTGTCTCTCGAGCATTTCAAAATGTGCACGAGCATGTCAAAATGCCTCCCAGCATAAAAAGTTTGCCGACCCCTGGGTTAGGTGTTGTGTTTATCTTTTAACTTACTTTGAAAACACTAAGGATGTTTTTTCTTTCATTAGTGTTTGTGATGATGTCATTCATTGACCTTTCTCAGTTTGATTTCACAACCAATAAATGAATGGAACATACAACACAATTGTAAAATACTAAACTGTGTGAAAACACTTTTAACTGTAGAATTTTCCTCCAGGCACCTGTGTCTTTTGTATTTTATTTCCATTTATCTTTTATTTGGTTTAAAAATGCATATATGGATTATAGTGCTTTTCGATCTGAATTCCTTACTATGCTTTCCTCCTAACATCCCTTTATATTAAGGATGGAGCATTCTCATCTTATATTTAGGAATGAAACTATAGAATGTTGATATCTTGAGAACAATCTAGAGGTGAAAGAAATTGAAAAGAAATCCAATTTAGTGTTGTAATCATCTAATAAATACTTCCATATTGGGCTAGGATCTGGAAAATGTATGAATGTATGCAGGATCATAAATATATGATGTACATCATGTATTTCTTTCCACTTAACAAGTATTTGCATTTTGATGAGTTATGATACATAAGTATATACTGTACATACCCATCACATGATTCCTTTTTGGGGTTAGCAATGTTATGCCAAGTGCAGAAATGAGTAAGATAAAGGCATAAGTTAAGAAAAAAACATAGCTGTATTTCGTTTACACAGATAGCATTCACTGTGCCTTTCCATTTCTTTCTGTCTTTGTAAACCACCTGGCTTCCCCTATGTCCATACACTGCTTAATGTATTGCCTTTTGTTCGCCTCTTTTATCTTGAGGATCTCATCAGCCACATCCAACCACAACTTTCGCTGTCTTCCCCTTCCTCTCAACCTATTCACTCTTCCTCCATATATTTGTTTTGTAGTTCAGTCTTCATTCATTCTCTCTGTATGTACAAATCATCTCGATGTATTTCTTCTGTATTGATCACTCACTTTTGTATTCAATCTATATTCATCCACATGTATTTTTGATCCTGTCTCTTCTTGTTTTATCACAAACACTTAAGAACCTTATTCAGTGTATTTTTAATATTTCTCCTGACATACTCAAGTCCATATAACAAGAAACACACTCTTATACACAGCTGTTTTTGCTTCTTTTAACAAACACTCATTCCGCACAGCAAACCACATATACCCACTCCTTGTTTAGTGACCAAGTTCTGTTCCAATTACCAGGTCGTTAAGCGAAATGCTCTCAAAGTGAACACGTGAGAGAGAGAGACTGGGAAGATCACTAGTTGCTGCCGTCTCATTCAGATAAAGTTCTCTCGTACAGCTACGTCAGCTTTTCTCTCACTCTGGCGTGTGTTGTTGTCAGGCGCACAAAATTTGGTCATAAAGGTGTGTCTTGGTCAGAAGATTATTTTTTTATTACTGTTTATTACTGTTGTATTTGCGAATGGTCACTAACCAAGGTAGTCGCTAAACAAGGAGTGGGTGTACTACCCACTACCTTTCTACCACCATTTGTATGGCTAAAATTTTCTCCATACCTTTAAAAAATTCTAAAATTTTCTCCTTTAGTAAATATTCCACCAGTGTACAAAAACTTACATACCACTTACTAGCTGTTAATGTACAACCTGTAACTGTTCACTCCATTTTCCCTATCAGATATAATTATCTTGATCTTTGATACATTAATTTTCAGATCCATACTCCTCGTTGCGTCATACAGTCTAAGATTTGCTGAAAATCATTCAGATCCTCAACCAACAATACAGTATCATATATATACAAAAGTACATGTTTGTTCACATATCTAACCAACACACTTCTGCCTTTACCATCATTAAACAGCCAAGGGGACATCACACATCCTTGTCTTATGCCCTGCTAAATGTTCAATTATTCAATATTCAGTTTACTCTCATGGATGCTTTACATCCATCATATACTGCTCTTATCACATTCAGCAACTCCGTATTCATCCTTCATATACTGCTCTTATCACATCCAGCAATTCCATATTCATGTACTGTAAAACATTCCATAATTCAAGCCTATCCACTATCATACACTGTCTCTAAATCAACCAAGGTGCAGTAAATCTCATATTGATGTATTTCTCAGTTACCTTCTCAGTTACCAGCTAAAATCTGGTCTGCACACTGCCCGCCCAGCATAAAAATGCACTGGATTTCCCAGATTGTACTAATAGTCACCTCTTGCGCCCTTTTGATCAGAATTCTGCCAAAGACTTTCCATCCATCCATCCATCCATCCATCCATCCATCCATCCTCCATCCATCCATCCATCCATCCATCCATCCATCCATCCATCCATCCATCCATCCATCCATAATACAGTACTTGCATGGCTGCCCATCTTAAAACCAGAACTCTGGGCGGCATGCTTAGTAGACTAATTCCCCTGTACTTTTAGCATTCACTCTCACTACTTTTCCCTTTGTATAGGGAACAATAATTGCATTCTTTATATGCAGTATCTGGTACAGGTGCATTCTTCCTCACACTCATATTAAACATGTCATGCAGCTGCTCTATAATCAGTTTAGATCCCTATTTGAACATTTTCTAGTTATATCATCTATACTTACCACCTAACCATTTCTTGATGTTTCCTCAGCTTTTATTAGTTGCTTTTCATCAATCTTTTTCTTGGACAATAACAAGTATAGCATTCGTTTCAATTCCACTTTTCAAAGTATTACTGTCATTCCATACAAATCTCTAAAATACTCTTTCCAGCTTTCCCTCGCTTCAGTTTCATCCCAAAGAATTTAGTTATTTTTATTTTTAATTATATTCACTCCGTTCCTTGTTTAGTCCTTTTTGCTCATTTCCAAAACAATGTTGTATTTCCATCAGAATTGCTCTGATTTTTTTCTGCCTCTTTTAATTCTTCCTTGCTGTCTTTGACTATGTTCTTTACAATTATCTTTTTCTCTCTCTAACCACATTATAGTATCTTTCTGTCATCCTTATTTTTTGTACCAGCCGTTTTCTTAAATGCATCTTTTTGTCATCCAAAGCCTCTTTTACTTCATCACCCCACTAAGCATCCTTTTTGATGCCATTAACATAGCTCCACACATTTCTGTAGCAGTATAAACTCTAGCATTTTAAAAGGAAATAACCTTTCAGTTATTGACTTGATTTTTTAAAAATTAAGTTCAACCACCTTAACCAAGCACCAGGATAATCCTAATAAATAAAAAAGGCCCAAATAATAAATTGTGTTAGATCCCTAATGGGAGGAACTTAATTTGGAAGCCACATAGAGGCAATATGTATGAATTTTGCACATAAATTATCTAGTCAGGAGAGTTATCTTTATCGATTTTGGTAAGTATAGCAGATCATCAAATGAGCATTTAATCTTGATGCTTATTGAGCCTTTCCTCCATCTCAACATTTTTGAATAGTTTGCTCTGTCAAGTTCTTACTCTGGCTTATACGATATAATGCCAACAGGTTAAAGTAAAAGGAAAAAGGGTCACAAGATCAATCTTCAAGTTTTTTTTAATAGAACCTAGCTACAGTTTATATTTTGATGGCTGTCGGGAGAGATGCTTCATCATTCAGAGCTCCTATCACTAACTGTCAAAAAGAACCTTAGAGCGATTCCTTCTTTTCCTCTATAGCATGTGTGTGTGTGTGGGGGGGGGGGGGTAAGGCAGAAGATGTGAGGTTGCAAGTGAAAGATGACCTTGTTTGGACTTCCTATAAATTCCTGTGAATCAGGCCAACTTATTGCATGACTAAAACTTCATCAGGTTGCACTTAAATCACATTTGGAATGGGGGGAAATGTAGCAAGAGATTAGAGGTTTTAGGAAGATATTATTGTACCACTCCTAAAATTAAAAGGAATGCAAATGAGTATTTTAATAGAAAAGCAGCAAAATTAAGCCCTTGGGTGGCAGGTGGCTTGCAAAGGCTTAGACAGAACTGCTGAGAAACAAAATTTGAAATTTGGACAAGCAGCGAAACGTTTCAACCAAAAGAAAGAAATCCAGTTGCCATGACTCAACCTACAGACAATTCCACCTGGATGACTGAGAATCTTCATCGACATATAAATTTGAAAGAATACTCGAATATGTAAAGTGCCAGATTCTAGATAGATAGATCATTTTCGGTGTTCCATTTCAAGTCAGACTCTTACACTCTTCTTGAGTTTGTACTGAACAAAAGTTAATAGCTTTCGCTCAGAAGAAACATGAAAAGGAGCCTGCTTTTTCAGGCAGATAAAACAAAGGTTAGACTAATCAAAGGGAAAAAAGGTTAGACTCTTTGCCACGTACGTGCTCTTCTGGCTGCCTCTGCTCCCCTTCTGATACCTTTTTAGAATGACTTTTTAATATTTCCATTTTGATCTTGTAGTGTGATGGAATGTAAACCCAGCCCTGGGAATGAGGAAGGGATGAACAAACCGTTAAGGGAGGAGAAGATTCAGAAAAGATTACTCAGTCTTGGGGGAAAAAAGAAAGCATGAAAAAGAAACTCAGAATAACCCCACCTTGATTTTGTTTGGTGTGAGATATAGTAGAGGGAAAATCTGACAGCTTTCAAGATTCTGTTGTTATACTCTACACTACAGCAATAAAGAGCAATCTTGAAACACTGGCTGCTCCTGTTTTCTGACCTTGCCTATCTGAAAGGCTGATACAGTATATAGATTCTACTCTTCTTCCTTTTTTTTAAAAGGACATAACATTAATTAAAATGCATAAATTAAAAATTAAGTCATTGGGAGCCCCTGATCTCATAAGCAAGAAAGAGATCAGATACCACTGTGTGAGGTAAAGGCAGTCTCTAAGCATGGCTCAGCTCATAGTATCTTCATGACCATATCTATGTACTTTCTTTAGCAGCAATACTGAAGTGGTTTGCCATTGCCTTTTCCCAGGATATGGGAAATGACTCACATAATTTACTAAGTCAGAAACAAACAAATCATATTATAGCTTGATGTGTTGGGTAGACCCAAGAATATGTACATTGTACTATCTACAACACACTGCTTCATATTCTAAAGGTCTATTCATGTGCTGAACTCAGTTCCCCAGGTCAGGAACTAAACCTCTCCCTAGTTGCCTGTGATCATGTCTTGAGACATAGCTTTCCAAACTCTGTGTCGCGACACTTTAGTGTGTCGCAACACACAGTTTAGTGTGTCGCAAAGCGGCGGTGTGGGGGCACGCGCGGTGGCGGCGCAGGGGCGTGCGTGGTGGCGGCGGTGTGCATGGCGGCGGCAGGGGGGGCCATCAGCGCTTCCGCGCTTTAGCGAGGCCGCCACTGTGCACGCCGCCACCGCCCCCCCGCACCACCGCCGCGCACACGTGCGCCGCCGTCGCTGCCACCGTTGGTGTGTCGCCAACGGCGGCAGTTTGGAAAGCACTGTCTTGAGAATATATCTATTGCTTGCTTAACTTAAAAAAACAGACTGATTTCAGAAACCCAGAAAGGAATTGTTCTGCTTAAAGACGTATGAGTTTGTAGGGTTATCAACATTACTGAGGCATTTCAGCCCATAGAAGGAGAACTTTGGTTTGCACATAATCTGAAACAGCCTGATTACCAGAACACATTTTAAGAGAAAGTCATTTTGATGCCTCTCACTCAAAATGCTCCAGCAAGAAACAAGAGAAACAACATGGAACGTTCCCTTCATTCATTTTAACAATCCTAAAATTGTGGGAGTGGGTATTTCAAGTGGTAGCCAGGAGTGACATTGCTTGAGGAAGGAAAGGCCTGTGTATTTTAGTACTATTCAGAATTACAAGGCACAGTTAGCGCTGTCAGTTAATATTCCATTTCCCTAGAAACTAAGGAAAATAGAATGAAGTCCTCATTAAAGTGATACTTTCCCACAGAAAAACATACAGCTTTGAAATAGTAACAAGATTTTCTCCTTTTCCTTTTGTAAGTTTCTTCTGTTTGGTACTAAACTATTTCTTTGTTCTGTTTTGTAATAATTAAACCCCTCCTTTTGTGCTGGATGCAGCAATCTTTGTATTCAAGAAGCTTTCTTTTGTGATATCCAGTACACTTCAGCCTTGTAATACTAACATTCTTGGAACAGTCTAGCTATTTTTTTTCCCTCCTGTCATTTACAGAAACTATGTGATAGACAGAAAAAATTAACACGTTTATATCTGCTCATATTCTACAGATTAATTCTTCCTAGTCTTGCATTTCATCACTAGGACTTACACTCAGGATTGGCATAGATGTTTTTGCCTCTCCACATTTAAGGGAATAGCTTAACTCAAGAAAAAGAGGTTTTTAAGGAATAAACAAAACATACCGTGCTTGGGCTGAGATTTTTGTTTGTAGTTAGTGTGAACTAATTGTATTGGTAGCTAGTTTTTGGTTAAAGCTAGCCGGGCTGATTCAGAAATATGCACAATACCTTGGCCAAGCTCCAATTTGCAAAGCATCCTTGAAAATAGTATTCTGCAGAACAGCTGACCAAAAGATAAAGGACTGTATGGCTCAAGTACTACTGGAGTGGTGTTCTGAAATGCCCTGTCAATGAGCGATTATGGGGAGACTGGGAAAGGAATGGAAGAGATAACAATGGGTGAATCAGTTGACAGCTTATCTCATAAAGGACAACTCAGCCCAGGTGGGGTGAAATCTAAGGAAAAGCAGTTCAAAGAGACTTTACTTTAACTAACTCACTGTAAATGAGCCTGGGAAATTCCTATTACAGTTTCCAAGTTTCTGAATTTACTCCAGACAAACAGTGAACATACCCTAGTGCAAGGGTCGGAAATGGCGGCTCGCGAGCCAAATGCGGCTCTTTGGCCCCTTGAGTGTGGCTCTTCCGCAGGCAGGCGTGGCGGGGGCAGGTGCGGCAGCGAGTGTGGCGGGGGCAGGTGCGGCAGCGAGTGTGGCGGGGCAGGCGCGGCAGCGGGCATGGTGTGCGTGGCTGTGGTCATACCCCTGGCAACCGCCTAGGCCCAGCCTCTCTTTTTCCTCCGGGGACAGGCTTCACACAGTCTCGCGAGAGTTTGGAAGCCTCCGTCTCCGGCAGCCATCTTGACGACGGGCACTTGCCCATCGCCTTAACCCAGGGCTTTCCAAACTGTGTGTCGACACAATACTGTGTCGCCGGGGCCCCCAAGTGTGTCGCGTGACAAGCCGGAAGCACTGATGAAAATGCCCTTGGTTCTGGCAGGGAGGTGAAAATCGCGTGCGCTCGGGCTGCCAGACCAGAGTGGAAATTCTCCGCGCCAATCAGCTGTGCGTCGGGAAGCCCGGCAGCCTGCACGTGCGATTTTTGCCTCCCTGCCGGAACTGAGGGCATTTTCGGGGTCCCCGGAGTCTGCCCTTTCGAAGGGGCAGCGGCGGTGGTGGGCCATCAGTGCTTCCGGGTTCCAGGACGCCGCTGCTGCCGCTGCCCCTTCGGAAGAGCAGGCTCTGGGGACCCCGAAAATGCCCTCGGTTCTGGCAGGGAGGTGAAAATCGCGTGCGCGCGCGCTGCCAGGCCACCCGGAGTGGAAATTCTCCGCGCCAATCAGCTGTGCGTCGGGAAGCCCGGCAGCCTGCACCCGCGATTTTTGCCTCCCTGCCGGAACCGAGGGCATTTTCGGGGTCCCCGGAGTCTGCCCTTTCGAAGGGGCAGCGGCGGTGGTGGGCCATCAGTGCTTCCGGGTTCCAGGACGCCACTGCTGCCGCTGCCCCTTTGGAAGAGCAGGCTCTGGGGACCCCGAAAATGCCCTCGGTTCTGGCAGGGAGGTGAAAATCGCGTGCGCGCGCGCTGCCAGGCCACCCGGAGTGGAAATTCTCCGCGCCAATCAGCTGTGCGTCGGGAAGCCCGGCAGCCTGCACGCGCAATTTTTGCCTCCCTGCCGGAACCGAGGGCATTTTCGGGGTCCCCGGAGTCTGCCCTTTCGAAGGGGCAGCGGCGGTGGTGGGCCATCAGTGCTTCCGGGTTCCAGGACGCCGCTGCTGCCGCTGCCCCTTTGGAAGAGCAGGCTCTGGGGACCCCAAAAATGCCCTCGGTTCCAGCAGGGAGGCAAAAATCGCGCGCGCATGCTGCGGGGCTTCCCGGCACACAGCTGATCAGCACAGAGAATTTCCCCCCCATCCCCCCCCCACCGCACCGATCAGCTGTGCGCCAGGAAGTCCGGCAGCGTCCGCGTGTGTGGGGTGAGGCTTTTCGCCTCCCTGCCAGAACCGAGGGCATTTTCGGGGTCCCCGGAGCCTGCCCTTTCGAAGGGGCAGCCGTTGCCGCCGCAGCGACAACCTGGAAGCACCGGCGGCGGTGCTTCCAGGTTTTTGTGGGCTGGCCGTTGGTGTGTCGCCAACGGCAAAAGTTTGGAAAGCCCTGCCTTAACCTTTTTGTTGCTGCTCTGCTTACTCTTTTTCTCCGTGCAAAAGCAGCACATTTCCACCCCACAGCCCTAAGTGTGCGCAATTGGCTCCCGCCCGCAAACCCCGCTCCCGCGCTGGATTCCCCACCAGCTTTACTTTGCCTGGACTGGGGGCGTGAGCGGCTCCGGAAGAGAAGCGACTGGAGCAGTCGAGCCTCTCTTTCCCTTCTTCTTCCAAACCTCCCCCGCCCCCTTCCAGAGCAATTTGTCGAAGACGCCCGCTTGCTGCTGCTGCGTGGCTGCTGCTCAACTGATCATGAGGGAACCAGGAGGGGAAGGAAAATCCAGGAGCAAATCGCCGCTTCTTCCCGTCCGCTCCCACTCCGGAGTGTGGAGCTGGACTGGGGGGTCAGGTGACAGGGCGACCCTCCAACCTTCTACCTTCCTCTCCCGGCCTGATTTCTAATTAGATTTCCCTGTGCACGTGTTCGTCACTGGCCAGTTTGCAATAGCATCTTCAAGAGTCACCCAGCCCTCTTGAAAGCAAGGTAAAGCTACAACATTGCTGGTTTATCACTACAATGAGGGCTGGAGCCTGGGTGACCCTAGAAGACGACGAGGCTGGCAGTAAGCAGATCAAGGAACGGAAAGGGGCGGCGGGTGGTCGAGACGGGGGCAGGGAAGGGTAGGGATCCCATGTGACGATGTTTACGCGAGTGTGCTTTACCTACCCACTTTTTAACATATTTGGTTCTGCTGGGGGCGGGGAAGGGATCTTGACCGGCCAGGGAAGGCTCGTGGGCGGAGCTGCCTGCCTGGCACTCGGGTGCTCCGGCTGGGGTGCAGCGGGACGGGAGCATCGCCGGCGGCCCGCGAGGACCGGCCAGGGAAGGCACGCGGGCGGAGCTGCCTGCCTGGCACTCGGGTGCTCCGGCTGGGGTGCAGCGGGACGGGAGCTCCGCCCACGCGCCTTCCCTGGCCGGTCCTCGCTGGCCGCCGGCGATGCTCCCATCCCGCTGCACCCCAGCCGGAGCGCCCGAGTGCCAGGCAGGCAGCTCCGCCTGCGCAGTCGTGGCAGTGGGCATGGCGGCGGCGGGCACTGCAGCGGGCATGGCGGCAGCAGGCCCTAAGTGTGCGCGATTGGCCCCCGCCCGCAAACCCCGCCCCCTTCCACGCGATTGGCTCCCGCCCGCAAACCCCGCCCCCTTCCACGCGATTGGCCCCCGCCCGCAAACCCCGCCCCCTTGCTCTTGAGCACTTCAAAATGTGCACGAGCATGTCAAAATGGCTCCCGGCAAAAAAAGTTTGCCGACCCCTGCCCTAGTGAATGCTGTGTATTTTTTGCTTCCTTGGTCTTGCCCAGCTGCATGCGGCTTGACACCTCTCAGAGGAGAGTGGATCAAATACTTATAGATAAGGTCCCTCACTCCTAAGACTTTCTTAAATGGATACTGGACTAAAACTCCCAGAAATCACTGAGCTACAGTACTCAGCATCCTTCACTATTGGGCATGCTAGCTGAGGCTTTCAGAAGTTGTAGTTCAGCAAGAACTTGTGTAGCCTGCCCCAGTTGTAGCTGGACTACAACTCAACACAGTTGAGCTTCTTTAGTTCACCTTTACTTTTGTGTAGTAGTCTCAATGATAGGTTGTTGATCCTTGTATCTACTCAAAGGTGTACTAATGAAGAAGGCTGAATTAACTAACCTGGTATCAATTTATAATTCACACTAAATCAAATATCACACTATTCAAACATGCATTAATCACGACCTACTGTACCTATACGAAACCCATGTTCTGGAACAGCACTAATCCAGTGTATCAAAGGAGCCTGTGTAATGTTTGAATGGTGCTTTGTGAAGTGATGTGGGCAGATAATGACATTAATTTCTCTCCTGCAACAAGAGTTAAGTCAAAATGGCCAGCAATTGGAGGGGAGGGGAGGGGAGGGGAGGGGGTGGGGTGGGCCCATAGTAGGCAGAAGTGCTACTAGGACCTGGAAAGATCACAGCTCCTGAGTGTGTCATTGCCAACATAACCAGTTACGCACCGTAAAATGTTTATATGACAAGACTTGTGTCAGGAGAAGAGGAAAAATGCTCTTTTAATAGCAGAATAACTGAAAATGAAGGAAAGCCACCTTTTCAGTGGGCTGGGGATGAGACAAAGACCACCTTGTGAAGATGTGTCCTCTAAAATGGTTGCCTTCATCCATAGTTATTAGACATGAAGATACGTTCCTACTGTAGTCCTGTTCCACATTGCGTATAATGTGCTTGTGAGTAAACTAAGGAGGGGTAAACTGACACACACATGCCTTATCCCAACAGACTCACACAGCCCACTTCCCTTCCTACTTCATGAAGCAGGATTTTAAGTGCATTCAGTGGGTTATGCTTAGAATCCTCACCATAATTAAAAGAACCTGTAAGGTTATAGGGGCGTGGTGGCTCAGCGGGTAAGACCCCAGGCTTGTCGATCGGAAGATCGCATGTTTGGAGGTTCAAATCCCTAGCCCTGCGTGCGGAGTGAGCTCCCGCACTAGGTCCAGCTCTTGCCAACCTAGCAATTCGAAAGCATGCAAATGCAAGTAGATGAATAGGTACCACTTCGGTGGGTGGGTAACAGCGTTCCCCGCACGTCATGCGGCCACATGACCGTGGAAGCGTCTTCGGACAACGCTGGCTCTTCAGCTAACAAACGGAGATGAGCACCGGCCCCTAGAGTCGGACACGACTGCACAAATGTGCGGGGGGGGGGGGAACCTTTACCTTTTTAAGGTTTTACACCAGATCTTTGCACTGAATGTGTGGTGGACTCAATGGTGCTACCCTACACACCTTATGGATTTCATTTTGAATATGCATAGTAATCATGAGGAAGATGTAGTCATCACATATGAAAGTGTAGACCAGCCTTCCCTAACCCAGCTCCTTAATTGTGTAAGACTACAAATGTAAAAATCATTAGTACTCCTAACTCATCTGGAGAGACCAAGTGGAGGAAGGTTGGTATATGCATTCATTCACTTTTTTGCAAAAAAAGTGCTATATGTGAAGAAAGATAATCTGATTTGAAACAACCACTTTTGCTTTATTTTTCTAATTTTAAGCCTATACATGAATGAACTTGGGGCAGTTAAGCTGCTGTTGTCTCCAGTTCAAAGAGGTTTCTAGTTTGTCAGACTGGAATAGGTCTTCATGCCTGAAACTCTGGAAATATCTGGAAAGTTGCTGCTGGTGCTGACGTACGCAGAGCACTGAATGAATTCTGTGTATGACAGCCACATCTTTCAGAATTTAATAAAAAGCTTGTTTATCTTTGTGAATTTTTAAAAAGATAGTTCCTTAATATGAAGATATAGTATGAATCTCTGAAGAAAACTGAGCCAAAAAGGAAGCATTGGGTCCTTCAGCTGTTACTACTCCATGACTCTAAATGAATTTGCTTGGGTTGGGCTGCCTCTTTCTAATTGTGGATCTAGCTCAGTGCTTTGGAGGAAGTGAGTTTGAGAAGATAACAAAGAACCCACTAGTAGCATTTTGCCTTTCCTTATCTAGTCAGGCCCCCGAGAGAGCAATGTCCCACTTCTGTGGTGAAATTGTGGGCTGATCAGGCCAGCTGATCTTCATGGAGCACTTGCAGTTGATTAGAATTCTGATGCCTTGTAGATTGTCATGAATATTGATTCAATAGAGGGGCGGTACTAGGAGAAAACAGGATCGGGGAAACATAAACAACTGTATTTTTATTACACCTTTGGACTGCTTAATAAATGGAGATTCTTTAGGCAGTGGTACATTCTATTAAAACAATAAAATACAAGACTAAAACAGAAGTTTTAGAGACTGTGCTATCCTTAATTTTCAGCATGCTACAACAATTTGCCTTAAAGATTTTCTTCCCATGGCAACTTCCTTACCATTTCTCTTAATTTATTAAAATTGGCCTTTGTAAAATCCATGTTTGTGATTGACTTTTTTCCCTTAAGCTTTTTATTAAAATCAGGGACTCGTAACAACATGTGCTCACTTGCATCCAAAGTTTGCTCTGTTTTAATATATTTAATCAACTCCTCCCTGTTTATAAGGACCAAATCCAAGGTAGTAGATTCCTTATGCCTACCTCAAACTTTTGGAAGAAAATATATCACCAATACAAGTCAGGAATTGATCTGACATCTTATGTTCGGTGAAATTAGTTTCCCAACTGATATCTGGGTAGTTGAACTCTACCCAGGTATCAGTTCATGGTTTTCTGTGGCTTCAGTTTTCTGCTTTAATAAATCTTCATCGACCTTTTCTGACTGGCTTGGTGGTCTATAGCAGACTTCTAGCAAGATACCGCTTCTATTAGCTTGCCCTGTTATCTTAACCCAGTTGCTTTCAACACTCGTATTACCATCAATTGAGGGGATGTCTGTGCAACTAAGTTTAATCCTGATACACAGTGTTACACCATCTCCTCTTTTGTGTTTCCTGTTCCTTTGAAATGAAGCCCCGTGTTCCACTGGAGGGATTCATCCAGCTATAGTTCTATAATCCCTATTATATTAAACTTGCCTTTGTGCTTCATGACATCCAGCCCATCTTGCTTTAGCCCATACCTTGTGCCTTAGTGTAGAGACATTTGAGATAGTGGGTTAGATTATCTGTCTTCAGTCTCCCTTTTCCTCTATGTCTGTATTTTCTTTGTTAAAGTCGTAATTTCCAAAACACTTCACTTTGCTGCTGTATTAAACCCATTACTTGCCAGTTCATTATTTACCAACCATCCTTCAGTTGGCATGGGGCTGGGTTATTTGAGGGACCACCTCTTCCCGATTATGTCTACCTGTCCCATTAGGCCCAGCAGGAAGGGCATGCTCCAGGTCCTGACTATTAAGGAGTGCCATCTGGCGGGGCCCAGGAAGAGAGCCTTTTCTTTCATGGTGCCCGCCCTATGGGACCTCATTCCCCCAGAGATTAGATTGGCCCCGACCCTGTAGGTCTTTCTCAAGGCCTTAAAGACATGATTTGTAACTGGGCCTAGGGATCTGCGTATGTGCCTGAGCGTGTGTCAGCCCTTTGAGGTAGTCCAGACAATAAACCAAAACCATGAGTACTAACACTACTTTTATTGTACAGTAACAGACTCTTGCAAGTCTGAAAGCACCTCTCCCCTCCCTTGCCTTTACTTTCCAGAGAACTAGGGAGGGTCCCCTCTGAGACGCTTTCACCACCCCTGTTCCTTCTGTGGGCTGAGAGATCTCTTGTCTGACCATTGCCCTGGCTGCAGCTCTTCCTCCTGTCTCCCAAGGTTATTCTCATAGCCCATTACAGCCTGTGCAATGGTTGTGCTGATTTCTGTTGGTGGCTTTTACCTCGGCTGCAGATTATGTGTATTTTTAAAACCGTTTTATGTTTTTTAGCTGTTTTAATTATCGTTAGCTGTCCAGAGTCATGAACTTGAGATGGGCGACCATATAAATGGAATAAATAAATAAATAAATAAATAAATAAATAGATAAAATTCCCACCCCCTTAGATTCTAGTTTAAGTCCTCTTGATACACTATCCTTCCTTAGTGAGATAGATGTATCTTCCCTCCTTAGTGAATAAATAATGTTTATGTTGAAAGCTATGGAGGATAAAAAACTGTAAAATAAAGTCCTAAATTCCATATAGTACAATAATCATGTCAGAGATCTTCCAGCATTATCTCCTGTAATTGTCCACCCACAAAAGAGGCAAAATCAATGCAATACAGAGGGCCCCCACTTTCCTATTCAGTAAGCCAGTTTAGGGAGAATACTTTGGATGGTGATACTGAAAACCATGGAGAAGTCCAAGAGGATTAATATCGAAGAGAATATTTGTAGCTCAGGGTTGAACTGTGGAGTCCTTGGTGCTCTCTGAGCCTTGTTGTTTTCTTGCAAACGTTTCATTGCCAGGCTAGGCAACATCTTCAGTGCGAAAAGGGAGTGGGACATGCTCTCTGTTTATATACCATGGCTTGTCCACCAACACAAGCAGGACAAGCCATGGTATATAAACAGAGAGCAAGTCCCACTCCCTTTTCGCACTGAAGATGTTGCCTAGCCTGGCAATAAAATGTCTGCAAGAAAACAACAAGGCTCAGAGAGCACCAAGGACTCCACAGGATTAATATGTTTCACTCCCTTTTTGCACTGAAGATGTTGCCTAGCCTGACAATGAAATGTCTGCAAGAAAACAACAAGGCTCAGAGAGCCCCAAGGACTCCACATAATATGGTCACACTTTTTTGTCCTTTCTCCAGCATGGGACAAGGCAATATGTTCCAAATATAGGCTGGACATTGGATTGAAATATTTTTAGAAATTCAGTTTCACTTCACGGTATCTGGGATTGATGAAGTTTATTTATTTATTTATTTATTTATTTATTATTTCAATTTATTCCCCGCCCATCTCCCATGGAAGGGACTCTGGGCGGGCTACAATAATCAAAATTTAAAAACCATACAAAATAGAAGATATCTAAAAATATAAAAAATAAATAAAATCCAAGATGGATTGGGGACCGTAGCACAGATCGTACTGCTACGGGGCCAGCCAACCCCAGGAGGCACTACCGCCTCTGTCGTCCCAGGCCAGGTGGAAGAGCCAGGTCTTAAGGGCCTTCCGAAAGGCCAGGAGTGAAGGGGCCAGTCTCACCTCCGGGGGCAAGATATTCCATAAGGCGGGCGCTTAATTTGGGGAAAGTATTAAAAAAACAAAACACCACCACCAACAAACAAATACCTCTTTAAAAAAGTAAGGAGAGCCAAAAGGTTTGAAGACTTCTTTGAGATGCAGTGGGAAAAGAATAATATTCAGTATGACGAGCAAAATAATCTCCATGAACAAATTCCATTTAAATGTAAATTGAATGAAGTGATGGTTTGGCAAGGTTTTGTCTAGAAAAGCAAAATTGTTCACTCCTGACTCCCTCTCCCTAATTCAGACAGGTGATTCACACACCTGCACATTGCTAAAAATGACTCCCGGGCTCCAGCACCCGCTATCAAATCTTTTGCGCTGGGTTTTTGCAGGTTCTCCCCTGCAGCGATGCCTCCAGGTGCTGACAGCTGTAATGTGTGCTTCAGTTGCCACAGCCTCTTGCTGTTAATTAGAATATCGATGACTGGCACATTCCACCTTGGCAATGCCCCCTGCATTCTCATTGGACGACCAGCTGCTGGTGGCCCTTCTCATTGCTGGTGACCCTCTACAGTGCTCTAAACCCCAGAAAAAGGTTTCAGAACATTAAGAGGAGATTATCTCTCTTGCTGTGCATTTTCTGTAAAAAGTGCACCCAGAATAATCTTCCTCCAAGCTGAATAACAGAAAAGTAGAAGGGTATGGAAGAAAAGGGAAAGAGAAACTGGTTTTCAGACACTTCCAATGATACATAATGAGACTTTTTGGTAGATTATTTGTGTGAATGAGTGCAATTTGCTTTCCTATCATTGGAATGCAACATGACCATTATCTCTCCCATGCAATATTTGACAGTCTGGTTGCATAAGAGCACCTACTGTGACCCGTTAATTTCCTGAGCTGTTCTGTAGGGTTGTAACACATATTTGCTTGAGCCCAGACTACAGACACTTATTAATAGAAGGCTCCTTGTGCTACCAGTCATAAACATTGTGCAGTTACGCTGTCTCTTCTATATAATGGGTTTTTAATAGGAAAAGTAATGGAAGAGGTAGTGGAAATATATGGGAAACTTTCAATGGGAAGATGATATCTTCTGAAATATCCCATCTGTCATCCAGGTGAAATTTTGTGAATGAAAAAGGATGATTGCATAATTAAAGCTAGGTCTGGAAACACTGTTAAGGTAAAGGTAAAGGTTCCCCCCGCACATTTGTGCAATCGTGTCCGACTCTAGGGGCCAGTGCTCATCTCCGTTTGTTAGCCAAAGAGCCAGCGTTGTCCGAAGACGCTTCCATGGTCATGTGGCTGGCATGACGCGCGCGGAATGCTGTTACCTTCCCACTGAAGTGGTACCTATTCATCTACTTGCATTTGCATGCTTTCGAATTGCTAGGTTGGCAAGAGCTGGGGCTAGTGCGGGAGCTCACTCCGTCATGCAGGGCTAGGGATTCGAACCTCCGAACCTGCGATCTTCTGATCGACAAGCCTGGCATCTTACCCGCTGAGCCACCACGCCCCTTTTGGAAACACTGTTAGCCATGCTTTAATTCCATTGTAATCAGCGGAGTTTAATGTATTGGGTTTGTAAAGCTGCCCAATTCAAAAACTCTCTGAGCACATATAGTATTAAAAATAGCTAAAACAACAACAACAATTCAACAAAAGCTAAGTGACAGAGAAGAATCAAAATGCCCCCACATTGACAAGAATGCTCTTACGGACCCTGCCATCCAAATTAGTCCAGGTTTAAAGGGCTTTTCTGAATAAGTCCAGGGCGGGGCCCATGCAGGAAGAATGCTGTTCCAGAGGGCAGAGCAGCCACAGAGAAGACCTGCTTGTTGGGTCTTATCAGATGATGCTGTTTTCTCAATGGGATCTGGAGCATGCCAGCTCTGTCAGACCAAACAGGATGGGCAGACACTATGGAAGATCCCTCAAGTAACTAGGCCCTATGCCATGAAGGGCTTTGAAGGTGATAATCAGCACTTTGAATTGCACTTGAAAGCCTCCTGTTAGTCATTCTTATCTTGTTCTCCATTGTTTTGAATGGGATTAAACTATGGCTAATTTAGTCTAATTTAGTCTTGATCTAAGTTGCAAATTTCATAGAGGTCACATGTTAGTCTTTTGAGCTAGTTTAATTTAGTTAATGTGTCTAAAGTTGAGTAAAGCATAGCTTGATTACAAGGTACACTTGGTAATAAGTTTTAACTTTTTTCTTTACTTACCTTGATATTTCAGAATCTTGACCACAACACAACCTGTTTTACTTCCTTAGTTTACAACTTGATCCACCTCAAGTAAATTAGTCTATTCTCAAATGTTCATTTTATCTGTGCTCCATTGGTTTAACTATTTAATTGAAATTGCATTCTTCATTTATCTATTGTACTTGGCACCTAGCATATTTAAATTATTTTCTGTTGAATAGTAGGAAAAATTGCCTATATTTAATGATAGAAGTTGGTGGAGAATGAAAGTGTAGGACATTGCAAGGAATAATTTGCAGTCTCTGTGGTAGGTTTCATTTGTAAATATGTCTGGTAATTGTTCCTGTAAATTTGTCACTTCACATGTATTTGTTAAAAAATGGGAAGTTATTATTCTTTAGAGGTTAAATTCACATATTTTGACATTAGAAAGTTAAAAAGTTTTATTGGCTAATCTGTTAAATCATTGGAACCCATGAGTTTTGAAGATAGAAGAAGATATGAAAGCACACTTCCAATACTTGAAGGAATGTCACACAGAAGAATGCCAAGTCTTGTCCTTTATCATTTCAGAATTAGGATGTGAAATAATGGCTTTAAGATACAGGAAGGCAGATGAAGGTTATATAATAGGGAAAACTTTCCAAACGTAAAGAACCATGCACATCCTCGGAATCTTGCTGCTTTTGTCAAAATTAATTAATTAATTAATTTTATTTATTTATTAAACTTCTCGACCACCCAAGTCGTACAGGACAACTCTGGGCGGTTCACAACAATAAAAACAACATATCATTAAAATACAAAATACATAAAAATATATATAAATAAGATATACATAAAAAATACAAATACGATGTATAAATACCAGGTGGCAAATCGAGATCTTACTGTTGGTACTATCATGGAGCCAACCACCTCCATGCATGGCTATCGCCATGAAATAATGAAAACAGTGTTGTGTTGTGTTGTGATGCCACAAGATCTGCCCCCTTGGGGGGGTGGTAATGTCACAATTTAAACAAAAAGGGAGCAGGGCTTGTGTCATGACACTGCTTTTGTCATTCTGCTCCCACTCCCCCATCCCTGGTAAAAGCAGTTTGACGCTGAAACCGGCTATCTATAGAGTGGTGGACTCTTATTGATTAGATCTGTCATATATTTTCAATTTGGATTCTTGGAGAAAACCGAGGGTTGGACTTGATGGCCTACGTAGCCCCTTCCAGGTCTTAAATACATTAGCAATAATATGGGCAAAGTTCATTTGAAGATGAACCACTATAAATTTCCCCTCTGAAAGCCTTGCAAAGGTTTATAAATATCCTTCTCAGTGTTGTAATTATGAATGTGATTTTGTTAAAAACGATACAGCCTACCACTTTAGAGAAGGTTAAATCTTCCCGAAAGAGTGAAGAATGTTAAGAATGAATTCCATAACAAGAATAATAATCCTGTGACATGTAAAGAATAATACAACTTTAGCAGCGTATGTTTCTATGGACTAGAAGCCATTTCATAAATGCATTATTTCAGGTGATCAAAGATTTAGGTTTTTTTTTTCCTTTTTCTGCCACAGAACACAAATACTCAACTGGGGAAGATGTTCTCACAATTTTACTCAGAATAGTTTTTTTATTTTTTATTTTATTTTTTATCCTGCCTTTATTATTTTTATAAATAACTCAAGGCGGCGAACGTACCTAATACTCCTTCCTCCTCCTATTTTCCCCACAACAACCACCCTGTGAGGTGAGTTGGGCTGAGAGAAAGTGACTGGCCCAAGGTCACCCAGCCGGCTTTCATGCCTAAGGCGGGACTAGAACTCTCAGTCTCCTGGTTTCTAGCCTGGAGCCTTAACCACTAGACCAAACTGGCTCTCAAAAGTTTGAGTGCTTTTTGACATTAAAGGTAAATCCCAAATCATAATCCTCAATTTGACTGACCTGAAAAGACAAGAGAAAACAAAATAACCTTTAGCCACTCTCTTTTTGCATTTTTACTAAATTTCTCAAATAAACTTTGAGAGATCTTGACTGTCAAAGAAATGTTGTTGTTTTTTTTTGCATTTATAGTGTTTTTTTTATATAGCTAGCTTGATGTTCCCACTAGCTACTTTACTTTCATTTGCCTGGACTAAATGTGCTAGCTCAATGTTACAATGACTTTGTTGTTGACTTTTATTGTTATGTTTCTAAGAATGTTTTTAATAGTAAAAGATTTTGGCTGGTGGTTGTTAAAGTTTTTGAGACTCTGTTCTTGTATGAGTAATTCGTTTTTGCTCATGGCTTGACCTTGAAATCTTTCCTTTGTGTTTAAAAATTCTAGAAGCTAAAGTTTTCAAGGGTTTCTGCTCAGCTGTCAATTCTTTGATAAATCAGTATCTGTGATAGGTCCCATGATATCCAAAAATGATCTGGAAATAATTGGCCCCTTGTAACAGATGAAGTAGCTGATTATATGGGTTAAATGTACATTTACAGAGGAATAAATAAGGATATAATTCCATTTCAGATTTTCTAATAATATTATGGTTCATACCATGTTTCTAATGACAGCAATGACACCACTATATCATATCCTTTTTTAATAGAAGAAATGCCAGAAGTTGTAGAATAACATAAGGAGTTTGACTTCTTTTTCACAACAATTTTCTTTCAGATTTGGAGAAAACCTAAGTAGCTGAAATGGGAAGTAGCCAGAAGCTAAGGATGAATTGAAGTGATTGTGGCATAACTAAGCCACCCTTCCCCAACCTAGTATTGGGATCAAAACAAATCAGCTGAGAATTCTGGGAGCTGTGACCCCAATATTTGAAGAGGAAAGCTGGACTAAGGAATAGAATAGAAGTGCTGATCATATAGATGAAGAAGAGTAAGTGTACTTTAAGAATGGGCAACATGTTACTTCTAGATGTTCAACTCCAGCTCTTATTAGTGTAGCCAGCATAGCCAATGGTAAAGGATGATGGGAGTTGCAGTCTAATAGTTGGATTCCCACTTAGTTACCTGGGTTTGTTAATCTGTACTTGATCTGAAGTATGTTGACAGAGTATGTTGACAGAGCAGATGTTGACAAATAGTACTGTTAATATCAGAAAGGATGTATTGGACTGAAATGGACTGTTGTAATTTTATATGAATTTTGCTAAAACCCATGGTTGCAAATAAATGTATATACAAATCTGTATTTGATAGATCATTAATAGATTTTGGGTGGCCTTTATTACTAATAGTTGGATGGTATTGGTAGAACAACTCTATAACCTGGTGGTATTCATGGAGTCATCCTGGGAGATTTCAGTTACCCACACATTGACCAGGTGAATGTTTGTTCAAATCACAACAAGAAGTAAAATTCTTAGATACTATAAATGACTGTGCACTGGAACAGTTGGTCATGGAATAAACAAGGGAAGGGGCAATACTAGACCTACTCTTAAGTGTTGCTCAGGACTTGGTGAGAGAAGTATATGTAGTCAAATTGATTGGGAGTAGTGACCATATTGCAATAAAATTCAATATTCAAAGAAATGATAACCTACATAGCAAGTCCCACACAGTCATATTTGACTTCAAAAAAGGGAATTTTTCAAAATTAAGAAGACTGGTTAAAAGGAAATTGAAAGGGAAGGTCGAAAGAGCAAGCTCACTTCAGAAAGCTTCCTAATAGAGGTAATTACTCCAGAAAGCAAGTAATAACAGCTTAGGCACAATGTATTCCTAAAATTAGGAATATGGCTCCAAAGTCCAAGAAGAGCCTGCATGGTTGACTAGCGTTGTACAGGAAGTGATTAGGGCCAAGAAAGTGTTATTTAGAAAGTGGAAGACCTGTTCTAATGAAGAAAACAAAAAGGAGCATAAACTCTGGCAGACAAAATGCAGAGTGAGGGAGGCAAAATGAAAATTTGAGGAGTGTATTGCCAAAACTGTGAAGAGAGATAATAAAAGATTCTTCAAATTCATTAGAAGCAGGAAACCAGCCAGGGAGGCTGCTGGTCTCTTGGATGAAGGAGTGAAAAATGTGCTAAGAGGAGAAAAGGCTCCTCTTTTGATGAGTTCTTTTCAATGAATTCTTTTCAATGAATTCTTTGTCTTCACAGAAGAAAAATTGGGGCCGATCCCTGAGCCTGATAGTGATGACAAGAGAAGAAGTGCTAGGCCTTACTGACAAATTGAACATCTAAAAATTACCAGGTCCTGATGGTATCCACCCAAGGGTTATTAAGGAGCTTAAACCTGAGATTCTGGACTTCCTAACTAAAATGTCCAACCTCTCTCTCTACTTGGCCTCTGTATTTGAAGACTGGAAGGTTGCCAATGTAGCTCATGGGGAGATCCAGGAAATTGTAGGCCCATCAGCTTAACATCTGTTCTGGGGAAGATAGTGGAAATTGCTATTAAAGATAAAATTAACAAACATTTGGAGACAGGCCTTTCTCAAAAATACCCAGCGTGGCTTTACTAAGATTCTAACTAATCTGCTAGAGATTTTTTGAGGGTGTTAATAAACATGTGGATAAGGGTGAGCCACTAGACATAATCTACTTAGATTTTCAAAAAGCCTTTGATGAAGTCGCTCATCAAAGACTTCTCAGTAAGCTTAACAGCCATGGAATAAAAAGAGAGGTCCTCTGGGGATAAGCAAGTGGCTCAAGAATAGAAAACAAAGAGTAGGAGTAAATGGACGTTTCTTACAGTGGAGGGATGTAACTATCAGGGTCCCTCAGGGTTCTGTCCTAGGACCAATGCCTTTTGACATATTTATAAATGATCTGGAATCAGGTGTGACTATACCACCAAGTTTGCTGATGACACTAAATTGACACTAAATTGTTCAGAATGGTAAAAACAGTAAGAGACTGTGAAAAGCTCCAAAAGAATCTCTATACCAGGGCTTTCCAAAGTTTTCCCGCAGCGACACACCAACCGCCGTTGGTGTGTCGCCGCGGGAAAACCTGGAAGTGCCGCCATTGCGGCAGCGTGCAAAAACCCGGAAGCGCTGCTGCCGCTTTTGGTTTTTGTGCGCCGCCGTTGGTGTGTCGCCGTGGGAAAACCCGGAAGCGCTGATGATGATCAGCACTTCCGGGTTGTGTGGCGACACACCAGACTGTGTGTGGTGACACACTTTTGTGTCGCGACACACAGTTTGGAAAGCTCTGCTCTATACATTAGAGGAGTAAACATTGGGACTTCTGGTGGGAAAGTGGTGGACTGAACAACCTTGCTCGCGAGATCCGTGGGCAGAGTTGGCAGCATGGCAGTTTTTCGGGCACAGGCAGGCTTTTCCTATAGCCCAAAGTGTTTTTCCGGAGTAAGGAAAATGCTGGGAATCAACCCATTTGTCCTCCATATGGTGAGTTGTAGCCAGGAGATCGTGGACAGTGTGCACGATCAAATGGTAAGACTTCACTGGGAGGCTGGGATTTCATCTTTTTCCGAGCCACGCTGCAGCCTCTTAAAGGGGCAGTACGTCTTGCCTTCCCATTCCTAAAGCACCCAATTTATTTTTTTTAAGTTTTGTACCCTAAGAGAAGCTTTTTACAGTAATAAGAGGTGAAATCTCTTGGTGATTATCATTATTTTTTGGGATTATATTTCTAATTTTTTAAAAAAAGTTTTGGCTTGTTTTCCCATCTAAAGTGTAACAAGGGCTGAGAATATACAATTGCCTTTCCATTACTATTTCTTGTACTGAATTTGAAGGATGGATTGTTCTCCTATACGTTGGATTTGAAGTTTTAAATTTCCAGCTTTCTATTCACTTTCTCTGGGACTTGTTTGCTAGTCTACTTTCTCTTGTCAATTTCAGATGGAAGTTTTTTTTATTATTAAGTTATTAACTTCTATTTCTGTGAGTTAACTCTAGGAAGGAAAGGTTCCCCTGTGCAAGCACCGAGTCATGTGACCCCTGGGGAGACGCCGCTTTCGTGACATTTTCCTGGCAGACTATAGAGCGGGGTGGTTTGCCATTGCCTTCCCCAGTCGTGATTACCTTTCCCCCAGCAAGCTGGGTACTCATTTTACCGACCTCGGAAGGATGGAAGGCTGAGTCGATCTGAGCCGGCTACCTGAGAACCAGCTTCCGCTGGGATCAAACTCAGGTCGTGGGGAGAGTTTCGGTTGCAATACTGCTACCTACCACTCTCTAACTCTCTAGGGGGCACATTAATCTACTGCCTAAAGTATGGAAGATTTTAAAGAAGATTTCTTAGAGTTCCGTCGTGAGCGTAAACAGACTTTTAAAGAGATCCTTTCAGAGTGTTGTCAAGCTATCTTGCAGAGTGTTTGGGACATTGCAGAAGAGATTGTTGCTAAAATGTGTCATCTGGCTGAAAAGGAAGATGAAGATTTTGGTAAAGATGGGAACTTTTTTCCTGTTAGCGTGATTGAAGTAATGGCAGCTGAAGATTGTGGTTTGGTGTTGAGGGGGTTAAAACGACAGTCTGAGTTTAAGACTGCACAAGGTGTTGCTATATTGGGGAAATGTTATGACTATCTGAATCAGTGTTATGGGAAAGAGGAGAATATGTTATGTGGGAGTTTTTCTTTTTCTTTTTTTGCTGAGAAATCTGCATTTCTGGGGGCAGTTAGGTTGTTGGACTTTTATATTAAAAAATGCTTTATGTGTAATGGGGAAATATGTAAATGCCCTGGTATATTTTGAGGAGGGGTAAAAAATTAAGAACATTTATTTATTTATTTATTTATTTATTATCCCGCCTTTATTATTTTTATAAACTGGACTGATAATGAGGTTATTATGATTTCATTTTTTTTAATGACTTGGAGTAAGATTTACAGGATTCTTGATTTGTAAGATTTAAAAACTATGGATAAGATATAATAATATTTTATATTGTTCTTTAGGTTTAATAGGCTTAAGATTGTTGTAGTTTTATTAATTATAAAGGCAGACAATTCATTTGTTTTTATAATTGGATGTTTATTATAGTAGACAGAAATGTATAGAATAGTGGTAGGAAGAAAATAATTAAATGGATGGTGTTTTATGAGGGAGGGAAGTTGAATTAGAAATTTATATACATATATTTTCTTTTTTATATAAGGGGAAGGAGCAAATGTATTAGTGATTTGTGTATGTGCTAACGGAAGGATTTATAGAAATAATGTGATCTTGGTTTGATATAGAGGAAGGGTTTGATTATGGAAATTGCTGTATATTCTTGCTGTTGAAAGTTGGAAGTCACCTTTGTATGTAATCTTTAAAATTCTTTTTTTCTTGTGTTTTACACTTTTTAGTTTCTTTTTCTTTTTCTTTTTGTAGTTTTTTGTTTCTCTGTAGTTTTTATCTTTGTTTCAAGTATAATAAAATTTACATAAAAAATTAAAAAAAAAGAGGAGTGAGCATCAAATGGCAGATATTATTCAATTAGTAGGATCAGAGCTAGCAGTGGCTGATGGGGAAAGAGATCTTGGAGTAAACAGTTCAATGTAGATGTTGACACAGCATTCATCCAGTGTAAAAAAAGGCCAACAGCATATTAGGGATAAGAAGAAACAATATTGAAAAAAGAGATGCCAACATCATAATGCTTTTACATAAATCAGTGGTGCGACTGCATCTGGAATATTGTGTGCAGTTCTGGTCGCTGCACCTCAAAAAGGATATAGTGGAGCTAGAGAAAGTTCAGAGGAAGGCAACTATTGCCTATATATTGGATAAATCCAATAAATAAATAAATATTCCCTCCTTTTAAGAACAGACCATCTTTTGGATTTCTATTTTTTTATTTTTATAGTAGTTTTAAATGTATAGGTTTTATCTTTTATATTATGGTTGTAAACCGCCCAGACTCTACCACGGTAGAGATGGGCAGGGATAAATCCAATCAATCAAGGAATAAATGAATAAATGAATAAATAAATGAATGAACAAAGAAACAAACAAACAAACTAAGATGATCAAGGGGCTGGAGCAGCTTCCCTGTGAGGAAGGGTTGCAACATTTGGGGCTTCTTCGTCTAGAAAGGAGGTGAGTGAGAGGGGGCATGATTGAGGTGTACAAAATTATGCATGTTGTGGATAAAGTGGACAAGGAGAAGCTATTTTCTCCTTCCCAAAGTACTAGAACCAAGGGTCACCCAATGAAACTGAATCCTGGAAGCATCAGGACAGACAAAAATATGTATTTTTTCCACAAATTGTAACTAAACCTTGGAATTTTCCACCACAAGATGTGGTACTGGCTACCAGCATGGCTGGCTTCGAAAAAGGGTTGGACCAATTCATGGAAATCATAGGGATCAATGGCTATTAACCTTGATGGCAGTGTGACTGTCTCTGAAGGCCATATGTTGGAAGACTAGTGGGCTTCCTTGTGCAGTTGGTTGGCCACTGTGAGAACAGACTGGTGGACTTGATGGGCTAAGGGTCCAATCCAGCAGGCTATATTTTTATCCTGATGTGACTTCCTCTTGCATAAGCTCAGTGGGTTTTCTTGAGCAAAACTTCTACCATTCATTAGGCCTTAAAAGAAGTTAGTCAAAATATGAAGGCCTTGCAATGACCAGAAAATAATTATTCTATTGCTATGTGGCCCTGCTAAGTGGCCTTGTAAGTTTAACAACCACTTGTTCAACGACTGTTCAAATTTATGACAATGCTGGATGAGTGGTATTTATGACCAGTCCTCATAAATACGCAGCATCCTGGTGGTCGTATGATTGCAATCTGGGTGCTTGGAGCCCGACTGACAATTAAAACATTGCAGTGTCCCGCGGTCACGTGGTCGCCATTTGTGACCTTTTCTGCCTGCTTCCTACAAGCAAATTCAATGGGGAAGCCAGCAGGAGGTCGCAAATGGTGACCACATGACATCCTCGCTTAATGATGGCACGGGATTCACTTAATGCCGGCAATCGGAAGTGCCAGATCTGCTGCTGCTAAGCGGCGTGTCATGTGACATCACGCTTTACAACTGTGTCATTTAGTGATGGAAATTCTGGTCCCAATTACTGTTGTTAAGTGAGGACTACCTGTACATTTTATTTTATTTTATTTTATTTTATTTTATTTTATTTTATTTTATTTTATTTTATTTTATTTTATTTTATTTTATTTTATTATTTTATTATTTATTTTATTTTTTTAATTTTTTTATCCTGCCTTTATTAATTTTTTTATAAATAACTCAAGGCGGCGAACATACCTAATACTCCTTTGTCCTCCTATTTTCCCCACAAAAACAACCCTGTGAGGTGAGTTGGGCTGAGAGAGAGTGACTGGCCCAAGGTCACCCAGCCGGCTTTCATGCCTAAGGCAGGACTAGAACTCACCATCTCCTGGTTTCTAGCCCAGCACCTTAACCATGAGACCAAAGTGAGAAGTTGTTCTTGGTTTAGTGCATTACCTGGCATTTTTAACTTAACTGATTTTAATCATACTGATCTATGTGGCTTTTCAGTATGAATGTAAATAGCATGATACATTTGGTTAGCACAGAGCTTTCCAAACTGTGTGTCGGGACACGTTAGTGTGTCGGCTGCAGTGTCTGGGTGTGTCACGGCTGCTGCTGCCTCCAAACCTGCCCTGCCAGGATTCCCTGCAGGTCCTAGTGCAGGGCTTTCCAAAGTTTTCCCGCGGCGACACACCAACCACCGTTGGTGTGTCGCCGCGGGAAAACCCGGAAGCGCTGATGATGATCAGCGCTTCCAGGTTGTGTGGCGACACACCAGACTGTGTGTGGCGACACACTTTTGTGTTGCGACACACAGTTTGGAAAGCTCTGTCCTAGTGCCTGCTGTAAGAGTGTGTCATGAAATGATGTATGTCTAAAAAGTGTCACCAACATGAAAAGTTTGGAAAGCTCTGGGCTAGCAAATGCTGTATGCTTGGATAACAAGGTACAGTTTTCTCCAGAGTTATGAATCCACTCAGATGAAATTGTTTTGCAATGTATTGCCAAACCAAAAACAAGCACAGAGAAAAACTGAGTATGTAACTGCTTGAATTCTCTTCTGTTCTCCAGCCGATAGGTGGACAGGAAATAAAGTGCATTTAAAATAAAATTTCTTGATGATCCTGACCAGGAGGGGATGTGATGGACTTGGTCCACAGGTGGGCAGCTTGAAGCCCTGAAGCTACTTGTAGCTCCCAGAGAACTTCTTTGCAGCCCTCAGAACTCTCTGAAGACAATGGCCAAAAAATGGCAGCATACCTTCCTCCTATTTTGACAGGAAATAGACAGAAGTTGGTGAGTAAGGCTTAAAATAGTCTTAACATGTGTAGAAGCATGCTTAAAAGGAACTGCCCCCAAATGGAATACCTGTGTTGCATCATTGTCCTTACTGTGGGGTTTTTCTTCCCCCCAGATCTTAACAGCAGCCTCCAGCCACCCAAAAGCTGGGCTTAGACTTCGTCAATCTTGTGCAGCCATCATCCCATTGCTTTAGATAAACCTATCAAGTCTTTCCAGAGAGATCTGTATAGACTTTCATTCTTCATATAAAATGAGCCTCTAGTAGTACATAAAAGTGATATTCCACTTTGCAGTGCATTATTACTGCTTTTCCAGTGTAACAGCTATGTGTTCCTTGCTATTGTAGATAACAATACCCAAGACAGGAATACTCAAATTGTGAGTTGTGATCCTCCAAGAGGGCTGCAAGCAACTGTGTGTGTGTGTGTGTTTTATTTTTAAAGCTCTCAGTTGTATGCAAGCAAAGAAGGAACACGGGGAAAACTTGCCCTTGCTTTGTCTGGGCCGGTTTGCAGTGGATCCCCACTTGCCAAGGAGTGAGTATTGAGAGCTGGCTAAACCTGTGGGCTCCGATTGGTAATTTCAAGTGTGTTGTATAGTAGCATACTCATAGGAGAGTCTCTACATATTGGCAAAGTTCAGTATTCGTATGCATTATTTTAAATTTCTAGCCTTTCAAATGGAAAGTTCTTGCTGACAGTAAGGGAAAAGGTGAAGATGGTACTGATAAAAGCCAAAGTCAAGAAAGTATGATGAAAATCACATATCTTTTAGCAAGTGATATATTTATTTCTTGGCCAGTCCTAACCCCAATGTTTTATTCATGAGAAGCTTGTACAAATTCATCATGTTAAGGGGTTACGGTATCACAATGCTTGAGAATTCCTGCCCTAAGTAAATCAAGGTCATTTCCCATACCTTGATTTTATCTCTGAGAGTGACAGAAATCCCCTAGAAATAAACCAAAGTCATTTATGTGTCCAGAACGTCTTCAGAAAGTGGTATTAAGGATTACATTTGACTTGGTGTTATTATTTGAGTCCCTGTAAAGTTTTTTTTTCTCCAGTTTGCAAAATCTTGCATTTCTTATGTTAATTTATTTTATCTTTTATTCTGTTGTTATGTTCTTGGATGCTGAAATAAAATAAATCAGTATTGTCAGCCGTCTGATAATGTATAGCTAAAGAGAGCAAACTTAAATTAGATTCATTGAAGTTTAATAAATTGAACAATATATTTTTGATTAAGATTTAGTACATTGTATAATTTTTTCTTTGGCAATGTCCAGCAAATTCTGGCTTCAGAAAGAAATGTGGATTTCTGTCCAATTGAAACTGAGGTTTATGCTTTCTTATGATACATCAGTCTTTGTAAATTAATGTGCAAAAGTCTGCAAATAAATATTTTTGGAGCTTATTTTCTTCATGCAGCAGTGATTTTTTAGCTAAATGATAAATGGTCTTAAACTGGCAAGTGAACTGTGCCTCATGTCAAGATGGATTATAGTCCTAAAGGTGATCTGCTGAAAATAAAGTGTGTGTTGAGTTTATGCTTTTTTCTTCTTCTTGGTACTTTGTCTTTTATAAGCGTAATCTGTAAATGCATTTCTCTTTTACATTAGAAATTCAGATCATTCCAAAACTGCAAAAGTCTGCAGATATTTGGAGAAATAGTTTGAGGGAAAAGAAACCTGCATTTGTTTTAGAGCTATCTACAGTAATCCTTAAAAATGGACTTAAACCATGTTTTTTCACACAAATTCTCTAATATTTATTGGAGAAAGGGAATATTTTCTGGGAGAAGTGATAAAGATATGATAGAAGATAATTACCTCTGGTACATGAATTTGTTCATTTTGTCCCACTGGTTACATTGATTAGTTTGTTTGTTTTTTGAATGCTATAAATGCCTGCAACACCTACTGTATATAGTGGAAGCTATAATGGGATGAATTAACATAGGGTAGATAATTTGAAATCCATATTAAGCAAATATGTTTATTAGACTATCTCAGAGCACAAAATAATATACAAATGTTGAGTTCTCCAAAACATCAGGCAAATCAAATTCAAGGCCAAGAAGACAGTAATGCAGAGCTTTCCAAACTGTGTGTCGTGACACGTTAGTGTGTTGGCTGCAGTGTCTGGGTGTGTGGTGGCTGCTGCTGCCTCCGAGCCCTGCCAGGATTCCAGCAGGTCCTAGTGCCTGCCTTGTGCCTTGCTGCCTCCAAATCTGCTGTGATTCCACGCAGGTCCTAGTGCCTGCCTTGTGCCCTGCTGTAAGAGTGTGTCGCAAAATGATGCATGTCTAAAAAGTGTGTCATCAACATGAAAAATTTAGAAAGCTCTGCAGTAATGGCTTGAAGCTGCAATCATTTTGCATTGGTGGACAGATTTGGAGTTTGAGAGTCTGGGATGACTACTCTTAGTAACAGCTGTCACAGGACCTTTCCCTACATGCACCTAGCCATGGCACAGAAATATTCCAACAACCTCTTTATCCTGCCAGGTTCCCATGATGTTCTCTTTGTCCAAACTTTACTTAAGAATGAATCATCTTAAAATCTTCCTTAACTGTTCTGGTATTAGAACAGTGTTTTCCCCTTTTAGCAGGCAATAAGCTTTGGCAATTTTTCCATGGATATAATCTGACCTGCTTCACCAACCATTTGAGTGGTGTTGCAGTCAGGTGAATCCTGAGAAGTGGGATTAGCCCATCACCTACTGACCACTTTAGGCTCATGCAGGCATGTCCCCTTCCCTGCACCACTGGACACTGGCTTCCAGAGCTGTTCTTTTACAGCTGCTCTCCTCCTGTATGTGTCATGTCTCTGAGCCAAATCCCAGCTCAGAGACCTGGATCAGCCCGAATAGTGGTGGTAGTTGTGGGGCTCTCTGCTGCTTCTCAGCACAATTCTCCCTGTGTCTGTCAGTTGTTGTTCAGTGTGCTTTTGAACAAAGTTTAGTGCTCTTCTAGAATAGCATTAAATCTGTATCCAAAATTGGCCTGACAGTCAGCTCTGGCTTGGTGCAAATATTATGTGCAGGTGCATTCAACTGATAGTTGGGTTTCTTTTGACATGGATTTAGTGCTATTCCAGAATAATCTCTGTCAGATGATGGTTGGACTCTCTTTGAATGCACCCATGCAAAACAATTGTACCAAACGAGTGTGAGTTTGGACAGATGGCTAAATATGCTGGTTTAGTGATCTGTCAGCTTTTACTGCCTCCCCATCCCTATCCCCATTCCGCATTAAGGAGAATGATCAGTGGATGTTTTCCCCTTGAGTGGTGATATATTGTGGGAAGGCAAGGAAACATAGCTGAGGGAATCAACCAATTCCATGGCTGGCTGGGGAATTCTGGGAGTTGAAGTCCACACGTCTTCAAGTTGCCAAGGTTGAGAAACACTGCTCTATACTGTAAATAAGAACAGCATCATCTGGCACTATAAGGTTTGCCAGTGGAAGTAGCTAATTTTATGCTGGTATAATTTTCTCCTGGCACAAGGTCTGGTAGGTAGCACTTTAACTTAGTCATGAGGAAGTGTCCACAGTGGGCAAAATCAGTCTCGGAAAACTAATTGATCAGAAGGCAAGCTGATGATATTGCTCATCATATTTTAGCTCCCCTAGATGCTCCTTGCTAAATCTCCAGCTTGATTTTTCTTGGGAAAGCATGGAAAATTGGGTACACTTCCAAATACTGTAAATCACTGAGCTGCAACCAATTCCTTTTATTTTATAAGAATGCCTGTGGGGCCATGTGAAACCCAGAGGCATTCTTGTATATTAAGTAGGAGGCTGCTGCTTTGTTTTTTCAGCATGCTTGTTTCTCATTTGAAAAAATATTAATTTTAAAACTCAGATGGTGAATACTGGAGAGATCATGAGGCCCCAGCCGGGAGTTTTGCACTGATTTAACAATCTAAATATTGAATGTGGGAGTAGATTGAGAAAATGCAGATGAGACAATTGTCAGGTGCTGAGAAGATTTTTTCAGTACCTGATCAGCAATCAATGGTCTATTGTCCCCTTTGGGAAATATAAAATCTATCAGAACTCTTTTCACCCTTGGGCAGACACCTAGATTTCTGAGGAGTAGAAAAGAGAAGAGATAAATGATTATCTCTTATGATTTTAAGAAACTGTAGTGTACTAGGTGAAAAAGAAAACTCACAGAAGCCAGAATTAATGGTGTCTTTCTCAAAATGCCTTTAGCACTCTGAGAAACACAGTATTTGTTTTCAGTCTATAACAGTCTTGGTATAGCTAGTTCTCCACAAAATATAGAGAGGTGGAAGATGGCTTCCTTCAATTCTGGAATAGCAGATCTCCAATAGCATTGACTCCGAAAAGCGGCCGGACATGTCCTTTGTTCATAAAAATAATGCCATGGTCCTGAGAGCAAGCATTGGCCACTCAGTACTGCTTTCAGGAGGAGGAACAGGAATGGCAAAACTCACATGGCACTGGAAAGAGATAAAGAATTATTAAAAGTGTGACAAAAGGGAGAAAATTCCTGCAGGTAGTGGCTAGTAAGGTTCAATTTCAATAAAACAGATTAGTCCTCCTGCTCTGAAATGATAAATTGAGGGAATAAGGAGCTGTTAAAAATACTCTTTCCCCTCCAGGAAGAAAAAAAAGATGTTTAAACTGGCCAAAAAAATGCCCGCTGGGCAATGCCCAGTTTACCCATGTTGTCAACCTGCCAATTCTTGGATATTTCTCTCTCCCCAATTAATGTGTGCATGTGTCATATATGTGCATTTGTACATACCTGGAAAGGGTAGCTGCATTAGGAAGGGAAGGGAAGAGGGAACCAAACTGGACAGTGATGATGAGAGAAGGAAGTGATAAGTGGACAAGGAGGGAAAGAAAAGAGAAAGAAGCCTAGATTTTAGGTGCTACAAAAAGCCTTAAACAGACATTCATTAGTGGGCAGCACTCGAAGCACCAAGCTTTAAAGGCAAGGAACCCATCTCTCCAGCAGCACCCCCAGCCCATTCTTTTCTTTTCAACAAGTTCTGCTGCTCTTAACAGCGAACGTAAGATCACATGTTCAATTCCCAGGTAATTCTTTGGGGGGGAAGAGCCTGCATTCCTGATGGTATACTGTATTTTAAAAATTAGTGGTGTGAAAAATGGCTTGAATTCAAATGGTTTTCCATTGAAACTGTGACAGTTTTGCACTCAAATGGGCTTTTCAGTCATTTTGGAAGTGTCCCGAAACAGCTCTGGGGTGTCGTCCCCTCCCTTTTCTGTGCCATTTTTATTGCAGGAGGGGGATAATTTCAGGGCTTTGGATTTTTCCAACTTGCACTGGACAATAACAGCCAGCCAGCCAGCCACCCACCTGTCCCCCAACGCATTCCAGAAGAAGGCAATGGCAACCTGCTGTGGAATCATCCCAAGGGAATTAGATCGTCGTAGCATGTGTTCCTGCTGTCAGGACCATGAAGCTCACTTTGAAGGGGGTATATATCAGGTTGTCAATATCAAAGTTTCGGAAGAGGATTTGACTTCAACACACCATCTTCTAGCAGCCTGTTATTTAGGTTAAAGCTAGGAACAGCATAAATAAACACTATTCAGATACCGCACGTCCTGCACTTTCCTGAGGCAGAGGTTGCTTTCTTGTGCTTCAAGCCTTGAAGACAGGATTTGAGGCATTGAAATGACAGCTACATACCAAGCACTGTTACCAAGGGACGCTGTTATTTTCGAGGTATGCCTCCCATTCCGTTCCTCTAAAGACAGTGGCTTAGGAAGAGCCTGTGCCAGACAGCTGGCCTTTACACGAGCGGATTCTGATTTAGGTGTATCTCAAGGAGCACAAAGCTGGTACACAAAGCATGGCAACCCAGGAACCCTATGAACTGTAAAATTATAGCAAGGCATTCAGAACAAACATACATATATATACTTATATATGCACCCTTCATGCTATTCCCTTTTGGGAGAAGCTGCATTATGCAAAGCGCAGAAAATGGAGGAGGAAATAGCAAATGCAAGAAATTGAAGACGTGAGATAAAAAAGGAAACATAGATTAATCTAGTTCCTACAGCCTGCTGGATCAGCCTGGGAGGAGTTGTAAGGCTGCCTCTACCAGGCGGTTCCTCCTCCCGGAATGCTTCCTATGGGCCAGCCTGCGTATCTGTGTGGTACCCAGCGCCACAGACTTGCTGGACAGTATCCTCAGCTCCCATAAAGTATTGTTGTGGGCTGCAGAAAATGAAAGCCCTTGTCCACCATAGGACACACCTGGAGTCCCCTGCTCTGTGTCACAAGGTGTTGTGCCACCTTGTTTCTTTTAAATATCAAGTTTGCCCCTTGCACACAGAAAGAGGAAGAAGGTGTCATGTTCCTATCTCTCTTCCCCCCCCCCCCTTTCTGGTCAGTAAGTCTGGTATCAGACATATTTGCTAAATTGGGCTTGTGCTCATCACAGATTAATCAGTGCTGAATGCAGCCCCCATAGGGATCATTCACAAACGCTTACCAAATTGCACGCTACTGCTGCTATAATAATAGTATAACTTTATTCACTATATTTGAGAAGTAAAGCTTTGTTCAACGAGCTTGACTTCTGGTGACTTAATGTCCGCATCTGTGTAGTTTACGTAGCAGCAGTACAGAAATACTGTCGCTGCTTTCTTCCAGGGTGTTTTCCCAATTTCCCAGCTTAGTCGCCAGTCCTGGGATTTCCTGGCGATGTCCCAACCAAACTGCAAGCAGGTCTAAGCCTGCATAGCGTCTGAACAGACTTCCCTTAGCTTGTCTTCTGACCAATTTGGCCAGATGCTGCCATCTCCCTTGTAGCCACCTTGAGCTTCAACTACATTTAAAATGAAAACGAGATTTTTAAAAATTGTCTTGGCTCCTAGATTATTTTGGGGAGTAGGACCTTCAACAGATACCACAATGGTGAAGTGTGGCCCTCAGCCCAGAAAAAGCTGCCCTCGCCTGATCTAATTATCTATTAAGGTAGAGAAGTTCAGTTTGTGCTGTTCTGCTTAAGGATTTTATTCTCCTCAGATTACCTACTTACGGTAATTTTCCTTTTGTATATTGCATAAAAGGGGTTTTCTTAGGTTCTCATTAGTTTTGGAAAGGTTCCTGTTAACATAAATGGTAATTGGATGAAAGTCAAAATGATTAACCACAGGTGTATATTAACACATGACTGCACAAACGGTGTGGGTGTTTGAGGCCCTCTAGTGTCTGGACAGTGTTAGAAGCATAATTTGCTAGAGAAGATGATGTTTCACTTCTAGCAACAGATTTCCTGCTCTACTCGACAGAACAGGGTTAGTGGCAGTATTTTGAAGACACCGATGCTCAGGTTGAGTGATCAATGGCAAGAGATGATAATGCTAATAAAATCTCATGTATGTTTTGTTGCCTGTTTCCTGATAGGATCCCATATATTGTCTGATGAGCATGTCCTTAAAGCTACTAACAGCCTTTTTAAAAAAAAAATATGCAATGTGTATTTTAACCATTTTCATATTTCTCTCAGAGGCTCAGCCATGAAGGATGAGTGATTTTTCCAAGTATTTTTGACAGGAGAAAATGACTTTCGGTCTTCATATAGCCAGATGATTTTTAATTTTCTTGGCATAGTGGTTGATGGGAAAAATCTGTAATACTTCTGAGAATATAAATCTCGGAAGCTTTTATTGAAAGTGAACATCAAAAAGCAACATTGTAGGCTCTGTTGTTTTTATGACTAAAGTTAGGGCTTCCAGATCTGAGCTGCAAACATCCAGATGACTGCTTTGCTGCCCCCTAAAGTTGTCCAGATTTTTGCATTTAGGTAGAACAAGTCTGCATTATATATGACTGCAAAATGAAAAGAATTAGAAGATGCATGTTTTGGTATTATCTTTATCCATATGATTATTGTCATAATAGTTTTAAGCTCATTTATTTGTCCAGTCTTACTCATCTGCATTGTACTGATAAATTAGGATGCAGTCTTATGTTATATGGAAAGACAACCCATGAATAAAAAGATGGATTAGATCACCCTGTCCAAGAACCAAGAGAGATGCCTGACAATGGAAGGGGCAAGCCAACCTTCAAAATCACCTCCCAACTCCTGTGCAAACATCAGATCACGGATATCAAAGAAGGCAGGAGAAGGAAAAGACCGCTGCAGTCCTTGAGTGTGATTTGGACATACAGGATCGCCCAAATTTCCAAGTAAAAAGTCATTTGCTCAACACAATGGGAAGTGTATATCAGCCCTGGAACTGGCAACCTTGGGTGATGGAATTTAAAGCCCAGGAGAGCTGTTGGAAATTGCTGTACCATTGTGAATGGATCTTTTGTGCTTTGGAAAGTGCACAGCAAATTTTTCTGATATTCTTTGCATACAGTGAAGCATTGGCAACATTTCATTTTCTCTGTGAAAGTGGTAACATGCTGCATTTCAATTTAACGTCTTGCCTTTAGAACACAGGCAAATTGGCTTGCAATTATTTTTGTAATCGGACAATTAAGTGTTTTAAGCATGTTGATGGAAATATTTCAAATAGCAACATGTGTCCACGGAGATACAAATCTGTTCTGAGGTAGATAGCCCTAATGGCATTCTACATTTAAGGATATAGTTTTGTTCCCTAACCTTAGAATTCCCATTGCAGTCTCCTGTATATGCTGATAACTTTCAGATGTTTAGTTTTGAGGGAAATTTTTCTTCGTAGTTTTGTATGTTGTGCAATCCTTGTCCCTTGCTGAGAATCCTGATGGCATTCAGGAAGTTCTTAAAGACCTGGCTCTCAATGCCTGTTTGATGGATTTTTCTTGGTCATGTGTCGTTCTGGGGCTGTTCACGATTCTTCTTTGTGCTTTGTATGGCTTGTACTTTTAATTGTAAGCCACCCAGGGTGTTGGGAATAGGGCATCTTATCAATTGTAAATAAAATAAAATGGAACTATTTTCTAGCCCTGCCCTGCTTTCCATATGTCTTGGGTCTACAGGTTTTAGAAATCCCAGCTAGGGCGGCCAATTCATCAGGTAGGGAAGCCTTTTCTAGACCATATGCACTCACTAGAGGGAGTGGACAGAGCTTGTGCATTGATTTTCATGTCTTCCTATTTTACATAATAAGCAGTTGCGCCACACAGTGGAACTCACTAGAGCAGTGCTTTCCAAAGTCCCGCCGTTGGTGACACACCAATGGCGGCGGTGGTGGTGTGCACAGCGGCCTCGTATGTCGCGCTAAAACCCAGAAGCGCTGATGGCGTGCTGCCGCCGCTGCCTCTGCCGCCGCCGCCACACACGCCACCGTCACCGCCACGCACACTGCCGCAGGGGCGGTGGCGACGCGCCATCAGCACTTCCGGGTTTTGTCAGTTTGGAAAGCTATGCACTAGAGGGAGTGGACAGAGCTTGTGCATTGATTTTCATGTCTTCCTATTTTACATAATAAGCAGTTGCCCCACACAGTGGAACTTCCCTCTGTTTGATTTCCCTTTTACCCCATGGTACAAGCATTCCGGCTGCCCTTAAAGTTGGAAAGGGCTTCTATAAACCAAGAGCAGCATTTTAACATTTTCCTGATGTGTCTGCATATTGATTGCATCTGATGGCATTCCTTTTGTGTGTGGTGCTTTGCAAGAATGTGACTTTAAAAACGATTAATACATCCTTTGAAATAAATAGATAATAGTGCATCCTCTAAGGCAAAGCTTTCCAAACTGTGTGTCGCGACACAAAAGTGTGTCGCCACACACAGTCTGGTGTGTCGCCACACAACCCGGAAGCGCTGATCATCATCAACGCTTCCGGGTTTTCCCGCGGCGACACACCAATGGCGGCGTGCAAAAATTGAAAGCGGCAGCAGCGCTTCCGGGTTTTTGCACGCTGCCGCAACAGCAGCACTTCCGGGTTTTCCCGCGGTGACACACCAACGGCGGTTGGTGTGACGCTGCGGGAAAACTTTGGAAAGCCCTGCTCTAAGGCCTTGAGCATTTCCTTGCAGCTACAGATGCAGAGGAAGAATGACACTGCTGAGCAAGCTGTCTTTCAAGGAAGTTTGTGACTTATTACTGATCTTCATACTGGGGAGCATTTGAGAAGCTTCCAAAGAACCCCAGGATTTCCAGAACTGTTTGAACAAGATTGATAGATACCACAAGATAAAAGATACAGAAAAACAAAAAACTACAAAAAAGAAAAAGAAAAAAAGTGTGAAAACACATGAGAAATTTTTTTAGATAGATTACAAAAAGAAGTGACTTCCAACTTTAAACATCAAGGATATACAGCAATTTCCCATAATCAATCCCTTACTCTATATTAAACCAAAACCACATTATTTCTACAAGTCAACCCCTTAGCACATTATAAAAATCACTAAATACCATTGCTCCCTCCCTTTATATTAAAAGAAAAAAAAAGTATAAATCACCTAATCAACTTCCCCCCCTAAAATAACAATTACTTAACTATTCCCTTCCTACTACTATCCTATACATTCCTGTCTACTATAATAAAGATAAAAAATAGAAGAGCATGTAAATTGTCTACCACTATAATTAATAATACAAAAAAACGTGAATACAAAAAGCATGAATAAGAAAAAACCTTAATAATCATAATTCCAATAATTAACGATAAGTAAAATCACCCAAAGCCAAAAGATCGTCCAGATAAATATTTTTAGTCCCTTAACCCACTTCAAAATAGACCAAGACATTTACATATCCCCATTATAGGCACAGAGCTATTTTCTTTAAGAAATCAAAACTGCTCCCCTGACAAACAGACTTCTCTTCAAAAAACCTCCCATACATAATAACCCCTCCTTTTCCATAACATTCCATCAGAAAGTCAAATTCACTCATATCTTGCAGCTCAATTTCTCCATTTAAGTTCTTCAACTCAGCATTGCCAATTTCATCCAGGATTTCAACAGAAGCCCGAATCTCACTTCCGGGAGAGACATTTCCATCACTGTTAGATTCTTCAGGTTCATCCACATCCTCCCCAATCAGATGGTACATTTTAGACCACATATTTTCCACAAAGCTCTGAATGTCTTGCACAATAGCTTGAGAGGAATCAGAAAAAATCTGCTTAATATCTGCTTTAATACCTCAGCAAAATTCAGAGAAAGCCTGGTTAAGATCCTCCATTTCTGAAGCAGTAAATTATGGCGTCCCCTAGATACTTAACCGGCAGAAGTGAAAGGTAATGGAAAATTTCCAAACTGAGTTAAGATAAAATCACAGACAGTTCCCAGAGAAAGTAGCGGCAGGAAAGTGAAAGTTCAGAACGGCAGATTCAATGTGTAGGAAAAACGCTAAAATCTTCAAAATCAGCACAAAAATAATAACAGGGAGACAATAACATACTCTCAACCCTCCTTAGTATTGGATGGAAAGCAAAATCCAAAGCTTTAAAAAAAATTTTTAAAAATTAATCACAAAAATAACAATAAGCACCAAGAGAGATTGTTTCTCCTTAATGTAGAAAGCCTCTCTTATGGTACAAATACTTAAAGAAAAAATAAATTGGGTGCTTTAGAAATGGGGTGGGTGGATTTAATGTCCCTTAAAGGCTGCAGCGCGGTTTGGAAATGGTGTCTTCCCAGCCTCCCGGCAAAGTCTTACCTGTCGATCGCAGACGCTGTTTCCGATCTCCTGGCTGCAACTCGCCATCCGGAGGATGAATGGGTCAATTCCAAGCATTTTTCTTGATCCGGAAAAACGCTCCTGTGCTTCAGGAGAAACCAGCCTGAGCCCGAAAAAACCACCACAATGGCAGTTTTGCCCGCAGAGCTTACGGGCAAAGCTGTTCAGTCTGCCATGTTCCCACCAGCAGTCTAGAAAACTATCCCCAGTTCTGAAAGGTCTTTGTCTCTTCATTTTTCCCTTCCACCCATTACCTACTTTCTCTTTCAACTAATTGGTTCTTTTTGGCACAGCCTTGATGATCATTTTCAGACTGGCAGACATCACTTGGTAGAAGGGGGAAACTAAGTTAGGGAAATCCACCAATTCCTTTCCTTAACATGTCTCACATTAAAACTGTATGGACTGCACCAATTGTTAGCTTTCATCTTGGGTTAGAATGGGCCTTGGCAATTGGGGTTAGCAAATGTTATGTCAGCTTACTTTTCCACCAGCTCAAGGACTGATGGATGGCACCATCGGTCATTCTCCTTAACATGGAGTGGGGTGGAGGTAGGTGAATGCCAACTTATTTAGCTACTTGTCAAGTTGCCCAGTCACAGGCTTGGATGGACTCTGTTCCTGTGACCTCTCAGTTGGGCTATTACTGAACATGGGTCTAGCAGACTTCTTATAGAGCATTAAACCCACATCCAAAAATAACCTTTTTGTTTTGTGGTCACAGGCACAAAAGAGGGGCACAAGCTGGAGTGTTTGATAATGAATAAACCCATCCTGGATTAGTCCTACAAGGAAACAGTAGTAATGGCAAGAAGTCCCGTTTGGTCCTCGTGGCTGTCTGTGCAGCCAGAACGGAGCAGGCAAATTAGTGCTCCCTCTCAAAGTAATCATAATAAAAATGATAATAAAAAGTACAGCCATGCGAAACCCATTGTTGGCAGAAGCAGCAGAAAATCTATAGTGCACCCAGTTATGACAGAACCAGCAGCACACAGCTGGCACAACATAGCTCTCTTTCTTGGTTCAAATTGGTCTTCTGTGCAGCATAGATCCAGCCTTCTGTCAAATGAATATGAATTCCATGGTTCAGAAAAGAAAAGGAAAGAAAAGAAAAGAAAAAAAGAAAAGAAAAGAAAAGAGAAAAGAAAAGAAATATTTCTAAGGAGCTTGTGTAAGACCTGACAAAGCACTCCAGAAACTGATGATCAGGCATTAGGCAGGCAGATCCTTTGGCCAAAGCTGGATGCCCAGTCTTTCCTGCAGCCCCACCCAGAAGGGCCATGGAAGGCAGATCCCAGCTACCAGAGAGAGGCAGCAGGCTTAAGGGGCCAACAGGAGTCAAGCAGATCCCACCCTTCACCGTTATCAGCAACTACATCATCAGTGAAGTGTGCTAAATCATATCCATGGCAATTGCTTCAGGAGAAGAGGGAAAGCAGTTAAAAATTGAACCATTAAAGACAATTTTAAACTGCCTCAGCTGGGGGCTGACGACGAGACAGAAGATACAGCATAAAAAGTGGTTACTGGGTCATGTTAATGCCATGTTTAGGGGGTTGTGAGGATGAGCCCTTTCTTTTGCATTTTTATTTATTTATTGATTAAATATTTATAAATCTGCCCTACTTAGCAGATGATTCAGAGTGGACATACATTTGCTAAATGCCTTGTGTCATGACTCTTTTTTCCAAGTGTGTTTCTGAGAATGACCAAGCACATGATTTAAGGTGGGGACTTGAGAGAGGAGAATCTACATTTTCTGGCTTTCTGAACGATATACAGATAATTTACGTTTTATGTTTAGCTCTTGTCGATGAAGGTTCTCAGTCATCCAGGTGGAACAGTCTGTGGCTTGAATCATGTCAACTGGATTTCTATTTTCTCAGTAGAAACGTTTCACTCCTTATCCAAGGAGCTTCTTCAGTCTCCAGTCTTCTTCAGTTTAGCTCTTCTTTTTACAGAAAACTCTTATGATGATGTTTGAAGGATTCCACTCTGTCATGCATCTCTTGGAAGAACTGTCATCAGGGGAAAAGGGGAAAGAATGGCGGAAGGAAGGAAGAAACCACAGAGTCAGGAGAAAGCATAGGAGTCCAGAGTCCCCCTGTGGGGAGATGGAGCGGTAAATACAAATCGAATTATAGATAGATAGATAGATAGATAGATAGATAGATAGATAGATAGATAGATAGATAGATAGATAGATCCAGCTGGGAATTTAGGAACAGAACCAGTGCCTTCCCCTCTTTGATACCCGTATCCCAGCAACTGCTTCGGAAGATATTCCATCCCCTTCAGGTTCACAAGAAGAGCATTGCCCCCAAACAGTGAAGCAACCATTATAGTAGTGCAGAAGTGCAAGGCTTCCGAGTTGTGCCCTTGGGGAGTAAAAGTGTATTCAGCAATTGGGAATTTCTCCTGAGTAGACCTTGCTCCCTTAAGAGTTCGTGAATATGGCCTAAATGCCTTGGGCAGAAAGCAGTCACATGCCAGAGACATGTATTGTCTCTTGTACCATGTGCCCCGACTCTGACCCAGGTTGCTTACTGGGCTTCTGGACCTCAGCCTAATGCTTGACTATGTTCTATGTTTGTTGCTCTGATTGCATAGTATTGTCTCTTCTGTTTCTGATCTGTTGGATTTTGAATACCTTTGCTGCTTTTCCTCTGCTCAGAGCGTCCCTGTGGACCTGATCTGGCTTATAGCCTACATTCCTTGCTTGTGCCTTCCCTGGACAGGACCTACTCTTTGAGGGAATCCACAAAACCTGTTTAAAATGATACTTTGCAGAGGTCCACTTATAGATTTTCCTTGGATGTTTACTAGAGATATACAGTGCCGGTTCTCATGAGAACTTTGCATGGCCAGCTTTCTTCTCAGTGCTGTAATCTGTGCATGGGACAAATCTGTTGTTTAAATACCGGAAACACATGTTCCAATTTGGTGTGTGGCCATGTGTCTTTTCGAGGTACCCTGAGCTACTGACATGCCAAATCATGGTGGTTATGGTTGTGATGAGGGAGTCAGAGTGCTGTGTGCATGTTGCAGATTGGATGAGAAGAAAGGAACACAACTGGCTCCTCACAGAGTGATTTGGGGAGACAGGCTTTAACCTGACTAGCTTCCGGATTGATAACTTCTCTTGCTTCAGTGAAATGGCTGATTTATTTTCTGTTTTGTTAAAACTCTGAAACAGTTCTATAGGTGAGGTTTATTTGAACGAAAAGAATAGCTGCTGCTGCTTTTTGTTAGTTCAGTGTAGATTGTGATTGCATATTGTTTGTTAACGATCACTTGAGCTTTACTCTTGCCATCTTGCGGTAGGGCTCTTTGAAATCTTGGAGGGAGGGTTCTTTTGTATTTTTATAAAATTTGTGATCAGAGTTATGGAAAAACCAAGAGATAAGTTTGTAGTAAAAACGTTGCTTTATTTAAAACAAAAACATAGGAACAAACCTTGAATCTCCTTCAGCCAAAGCATGGCATGGTTGATTAACATAGCCATTTAGATAGCAGAGAGCAGAATGCAGAGAGAGAAAAGGACAAAAGGCATTTACATTTTTAAACCTTTACCTGACCAGCCTCTGAGTGGACAGGATCCACCATGTGACCAAAACACCTAGGCAACAGATTCCCAATATGGGCAAAGCTCAAACAGCTAATTCTGATTGGTCAAAACTTTCAGACTGGCCGGCACCTGGGGGGCAATTAGCATTCCTGAGTGGGGGGTGAACATGTGCTCCTGAGCCCAAACAGGAAAAAAGTTTTGAGGCCTGGCTTTTTAAAAACTCAGCCACATATTCTACAGACATAAAAAATATATACAACAGGGTTCACTTCTTGAGAAACTGGGAACATACCTGTAAATGCATTGGCAAAAGTCCCTTAGTTTGTGCACGTTTCCATAAACTCACCAACTCCAATGTAGTTGGATCGGACATTTGCACTGAAAAGAAAGAATTTTATAAGTTTCCCTCTTTGATAACTTAATGAGTAAGAAGCCATAACAAGTCTGAATGAGAAGGTCAGAGACAATTCTGCTACAAACGCTATTTGTTCAGAAATTGCTTGTATTAAATGGAAGCATATTTTGACTCTGTTTTTGTATGTACATGGGGTTATCTAATGGTAAATTACAGGTAGTCCTTGACTTACAACCACAATAGGGACCGGAAAATCTGTCATTAAGTGAGGCATCATGTGATGGCACCCGATTGCACAACATTTTTTGCAGTGGTCGTTAAGTGAATCACGCGGTTCCCCATTGATTTTGCTTGTCAGAAGCCGGCTGGGAAAGTCACAAATGGCGATCACATGACCCCGGGACTTTGCAACTGTTGTAAATACATGCCAGTTGCCAAGTGCCCGAATTTTTATCATGTGACTGCGGGGACGCCGTGACGGTCGTAAGTGCAAGGATCGGCCGTAAGTTACTTTTTTCAGCGTAGTCGTAACTTCGAATGGTCGCTAAATGGATGGTTGAGGACTACCTGTAGAGAAGCACTTTTGTCTCTTTTGACCCTGTTGAATATTCTTAGAATATGGGGCATGCTAAAGAAAGTGAAAGTGGCTCAGGTGAAAGTGGCTCAGCGGGTAAGACGCCAGGCTTGTCGATCGGAAGATTGCAGGTTCAGAGGTTCGAATCCCTAGCCCCGCATGACGGAGTGAGCTCCCACACTAGCCCCAGCTCTTGCCAACCTAGCAATTCGAAAGCATGCAAATGCAAGTAGATAAATAGGTACCACTTCAGTGGGAAGGTAACAGCGTTCCGCGCGTGTCATGCCAGCCACATGACCGCGGAAGCATCTTCGGACAACACTGGCTCTTCAGCTAACAAACGGAGATGAGCACCAGCCCCTAGAGTCAGACACGACTGCACAAAGGTGCGTGGGGAACCTTTACCTTTACCTTTAAAGAAAGTGAGTTTCAAAAGAGATTTTTGAGATTTTATATACATGTCTGCCTATTCTTGAGTTTTGTGTCCCAGGTTTCCCATTACTATGATGATTGTGCTAATATTATTAGAGTCCCCTATTTGGGGAGATGGGTGGGGATAAATTGAATGAATGAATGAATGAATGAATGAATGAATGAATGAATGAATAAATAAATAAATAAATAAATAAATAAATAAATAAATAAATAAAGTAATTGCAGGATTTTTCTGATGATGCACTGGAATAAACATACATTTAAGATTGATAAGTGAACCAGTTTCTAGTGGGCCAGTGCATCCTTGCTGGTTGCTGAGAATATTGGACTTGGTGGTTTTGGTTGGATGCAGCAATTAGAACCACATAATGGTGAGGTTGTGTTTTCAATCAGTTTTTCCCAATACGGTACCCCTGCAGATACGGATTTCAGAGTCTGTCAGTCATATTGATCAATAGCTATGCTCAATGGGGATTATGGGAGCTGATGTCCAACATACCTGGAAATACTACTTTGAAGAAGACTGGGAAAGATTTTGCATTATTTGCTTATTACTGTGTGAGGTTCTGAGTATTTCCATTTTGTGAATCTGAAACGTGTCTTCTGAAATATATCTCAGTTCTTGCTATCCACACTGTTATGGTTCCTTTAGCAATTTTCTGATATTGGAACAGATATTTAAAATGCTAAAATTAAAAAAAATTCTGGAATATTTTTTATGTTCTTAGTTTCCCCTGTGCAATGGTTTTATGGTAGGATTTATTTCCCTCAAAGGATCCTCCAAATTAAGATTATGGATGTAGACTAAAGTGCAGTAACATGAACTGCCACTAGTTGTCACTCATTTACCACTGAAAAAGGAATATCTTTGGGAAAGAAAGCAGGCAGCTGCTCTTATCTGCAAAGGTAGCAGTAATTACAAGTAAAACCTTTGCCTTTACGGCATGTTTCAAGGTGGGGTTTGGAATCATCTGGCTGCCACTGCCATGACTGTGGGGCTTACTTGGATGTCTACATAAACCATTAAAAACAAACATAAAGACCCAAAGGGTTCAGTATTCTTCTTAAGTTATTTGGTCTGGGTAGAAAAATATATGGGATGATTGTTGTTGTTGTTCAGTCATTTAGTCGTGTCCGACTCTTCGTGACCTCATGGACCATAGCACGCCAGGCCTTCCCATCCTCCACCGCCTCCCGGAGTTTACTCAAATTCATGTTCATTACATCGGTGATGCTATCTAACCATCTCATCCTCTGCCGTCCCCTTCTCCTTTTGCCTTCAGTCTTTCCCAGCATCAGGGTCTTTTCCAGTGAGTCCTCTCTTCTCATTAGGTGGCCAAAGTATTTGAGCTTCAGCTTCAGCATCTGTCCTTCCAGTGAGCAGTCAGGGTTAATTTCCTTTAGGATTGACTGATTTGACCTCCTTGCAGTCCAAGGGACTCTCAAGAGTCTTCTCCAGCACCACAGTTCGAAAGCATCAATTCTTTGGCGCTCAGCCTTCCTTATGGTCCAACTCTCACAGCCATACATTACTACTGGGAAAACCATAGCTTTAACTATACGGACCTTTGTCGGCAAGGTGATGTCTCTGCTTTTTAATATGCTGTCTAGGTTTGCCATAGCTTTCCTCCCAAGGAGCAAGCATCTTTTAATTTCATGGCTGCAGTCACCGTCTGCGGTGATCTTGGAGCCCAAGAAAATAAAATCTGTCACTGCTTCCATTTCTTCCCCTTCTATTTGCCAGGAAGTGATGGGACCAGATGCCATGATCTGGGTTTTTTTAATGTTGAGTTTCAAGCCAGCTTTTGCACTCTCCTCTTTCACCCTCATCAAGAGGCTCTTTATTTAATATTTATATTTAATATTTATATTTATATTTAATGGGATGATTAGCTATTTGTTATATGGAGGAAAGCTGAGAGAGCAAATATGGCAGAATGTACAGGTTAAACGAGGGGCGTGGTGGCTCAGTGAGTAAGACGCTAGGCTTGTCGATCGGAAGATTGAAAGTTCGGAGGTTCGAATCCCTAGCCCTGCGTGATGGAGTGACCTCCCACACTCGCCCCAGCTCTTGCCAACCTAGCAATTCGAAAGCATGCAAATGCAAGTAGATTAATAGGTACCACTTCGGTGGGAAGGTAACAGCGTTCCACGCACGTCATGCCAGCCACATGACCGTGGAAGCGTCTTCGGACAACGCTGGCTCTTCGGCTAACAAACGGAGATGAGCACCGGCCCCTAGAGTCGGACACGGCTGCACAAATGTGCGGGGGGAACCTTTACCTTTTTACAGGTTAAACAGTGAAGGCCAGACAGAGGCAGATGGTGTGGAACTCTAAGGTGATTCTGCTTGAGGTAGGTTTGGAGACAAACCCAACTTAGCAAATAGGTTTGGTCGTGAAATCTGTTAAGATAAATGTGAAAGGATGCTGATCAAACAACTGTGTTCTGGTAAAGGTAGTAGTTGCTTGTGAAGGCTACCAATCTAGCAAGTTGCCACAACAGGCTTTTTAAAAATATCCTTAAAAGGCATAGAGAGCTTATGAACATGAAACCTCGATGAAGGCTTCATCTAATGCTGATTCTGGAATGTCCTGTATCACTTTCATTTCAGCTGTTGCTGTTTTAGAGCATGCATGCCTGGATACCTGTATCTATTCTTTGTATAGCTATAATAAGTGCCAGCTGCTTCCTCAGCACTTTGGAAAAAGGGTAGTCTATTATAGATTACAACCATACATTTAAACTATTTCAGTTTACCACTTTTGTTAATATTTAAGGTGAAAAGTGAAGGATAACCTCGGATTTCTTTGTAGGATCAAGCCTTCCATTCTGCTGAATGCTGTGCATTCGTTGAGTGGGGAGTTGTTTGAATATAAAGCAAACAATTAAGCAGATATTGTCCCACCCACCCAAAATGTTGCCTGTGAGTCCTGTAGCCTAGTCTAGAGGTAGTTGAAATTGGTATGCTGACTTCCCCTTAAAAAAAAAACTTATCTCTAGGTAAAGGAACCAGCTTGAAGGTTAGCTTTGATGTTTGATGCTTGTTAAGTGTGTGTAAAGGAGCTGACTGTCAGACACAGTTCCATTGATAAGGCAGCATCTATGATTAGTGTTACATATTTTTGGGGTGTTTATATTAGCAAGACACTATACATTAATCACATAAGACATATGACCTGATGTCAAGTTTGTAGCGTGAAAAGAAGATGCATAAAGGAAGGGAAATTAAAGGAAGGATTAGAGAGGATGGGAATTAGCTGGGGGTTTGCGACTCTTGACTGAGGAATAGTGCAGCTGTCCAGTGATCCCTGTCTTCTGGCCAATGCCAGAGGCAAGAATGATTCTCCCCTTGCTTCTGTAGGTGCAGGAATATAGAATATTGATAAGCAGTTGTGGAGAGTTGCTGGGCCAGGAACAGCAACCTATATGAGATGACAGGAACAAATGTGGCGCTGTAGCTAGTAGGGCTGGGCAGTACTTTGCATCGAAAGCCAAATAGGTGCTTTGGAAGATGAGAGGGGTGCAAGGGGTGTGCACATTTTTGCAGGTATAATATGGCAGAGATGAAGTGAAGCACAACAGAGAGAATAGGAAGTGACAGGAAGTGAATGTAGCAGTGACAGAGAAGGAGAATTATAAGTCTTATGACATAAATTCCAGAATGAAACAGTGTGGTGGTTTGAATCAACCCAAAGTGCTTGCAGGGCTAAAATGAGATTACAATGGCTATTTAACCTATGGATAATATTGTAGCAGATTTTTGCTTTTTATCCAAAAACTTCAGAACAACTTGCCACACTTATAAAGTGCCATGGATTTATTTAAAAGACTAAACAAATATTAAGAAGGGCAGTTGACATAAGATCACCATGCAGGAGTACCAGAAAACTCTTAGGTGATATGGTAGTGTCCTGCTCAGCTTCCACAACATTCAGATGATTTTTAGTGCATTAATGATGCGTGCGCGCACACACACAAACACACACACACACACAGAGTCCTGGGCTCCTTTGCAGACTTTGTTTTTCAGCACACAGAGAAAAATATTCTTTATACATTAAGATACTTTAGAGCAGGGGTCCCCAACCTGTTAGGAAGTGGGCTGCACAGCAGGAGGTGAGTGGTGGTGTCAGGAACGAGCCTGTCCCTGCCGCCATGAGTCGGAGGAAGAGCAGCCGGTAGCAGGAAGAAGCTTGGAAGGCACAAAGACAGAGCCTCAGCCGGAGTAGCTGATTGGTGGGGACCCTGAGGGGGAAACACCTCCACCTATCAGTGTGCGGCAAAGAAGGGCAGAGAGGCGGGCTGAGGAACGCGAGGCCCGATTGGCCCCTGCTCGCAAACCCTATCCGCGAGATTGGCTCCCGCCTGCAAACCCCGCCCCCTGTCCGTGCGATTGGCTCCTGCCTGCAAACCCCGCCCCCTGTGTGCGTGATTGGCTCCCGCCTGCAAACCCCACCCCCCGGTCCATGGAAAAATTGTCTTCCACGGAACTGGTCCCTGGTGCCAAAAAGGTTGGGGATCCCTGCCTTAGAGCAGGGGTAGCCAAGCTTCTGTTGGCCATGGACCACACTTAACAAACAACTTTTAGATGGTTAGAGGCCACAGTGCATGGGGCCAGAAATTTCTAGGATTTGTTTTAATGTTTCTCTTATATGAACTTTTGTGACCAACTACCCTTGCACCTTGAACCTTGACTGCTTGACAAAAAATTTTGGTGTATCAAAGACATCAACCCCATCTTCACTCCCTTGTCTTTGTCCCCTGGAACTTTGATTAGAACTCAGATTGACTTGGCTCTGATTTCTGGATTGACTTACCAACTACTCATGCTCCTATTTGGCTCTGAGCAGGAATTTGGAATTAAACTTTGGACTGCACAGCTTTAATTCCTAAATCCAGCCCAGAACAGAACAGTGTTAAACTGAATGACTTCCTAGTTCAAGACTTGTTGTGGCTCTAGCACAGCTTTCTTCCAGCACACACTCTAGTTATTATGGGAATTCAACTTCCAGAATTCCTAGCTAGCATTGGACTGGAGAGAGTGGTTATTGCAGTTATAACACATCTGAGGCACAGGTTGGGGAAGATTGGCCTAGTCGTTGATAGCTTCTCAAGTTTTGTTTTGATCAAGGAAAGAAAATCTGCCCACGTGTGAAATTATTAAATTAATTAATTTGTAACTTAAGCACCAATTGCTAGTGAGAATGTAATGTTCCTGAGGAAATTAACTCATCAGATCCTTAAAATTCTTCTTTTATTTATTTATTTATTTTTATTTATTGTTTGATTTATATCACCGCCCATCTCCCCCCACAAGGGGACTCTGGTTTACAACAAAATTGATTAATTAAAAACATATAAAATACAATACAATACATTATTACAATACAATACATTATTCCAATTTAATTAGATATAAATATATAAAATCCAAGAGGTTATATTATTGTTTAAGGAACTCTATGGTGCCAGCCACCTCCAAGAGGAGCTATTACCCCCCCCCCCCCCCCATCCCAGGCGAGAGACATCTCATTTTAGATGACATCTATTGTATACATGCTTTGGTGTGTTGTAGATTTGCTAGCTTTAGGTGGCTCTTGCTCATATGGTATTGCCATTCATATTGGTGTGTAGGTGCGTATTTCTACTGCTAGGTATTTATTAAAATCTAGCTGAAAACAAGAACAAGTTTTTCTTCTGCATTTTTATGGATTGTTTTATGTTAAAAATGTATGCTTCTTCACTCATAAATCTGTTGTGCCTTTTTGTTGTTGTTGCTGCTGTTGTTGTTTGCTTTTGCTGATGGCAGTTTTTACTGCATGCCATTTACTGCTCAAGCAATAGGGTTTTTTCAGCTTCAGAGAAAAGCAAAGTCCCAGTGGGAAATTAAAAGACCATAATTTCCTAAAATTACTTTAAAAAAAGAGAGACACATACAAACACGGAGAAGGCTAGAAGCTCTAGCTCTTAATTGTCTTTAAATGCTCAGTACTTAATTAAATCATAATATTTTTCTTTTAAGAGCTTTTTCCATGAGGGATTTTAAATTTCAAGTAGTAGTCACTGTTCTGATAGTGCACTGTTCCCCTGTGAATGTTGTTTGTTTGCAGCAATATTTCCTGGGACTGATGTTAGTATTAACTCTCTGGTACTATCAATGGAAATGCTTTCAGATATCAAGATTAAAATAAAAAGGTATCTTATGTTGCTGAGTACTGAATTCTTGCCAACTAACATTGAAAGATATGCTTCTAATCTACTTGCTTTGGAAGTAGAACAGCAATAGTATCTGTTTTAACACCTAAAATAAACAAACTTGTGATCATATATAAAGGCATGTTTATTATGCCAACAACTTGATTTTTTACTTATGAGGATAAGCCCATTCCCTTAAAAATTATTAATACTGGCTTGCCAAGGATTAGTCACACAACGTGATACAATGGACAAAAGTGACTGGCAATAATGATAAACATAATCATCCTGAGAAATAACAACAATTTTTGGCTTTGTGATAATTTTGGAACCCACTCATTATGGTTTAATGTGATGTGTGAAAATAGCCACTAAGTAAAAATGCAAATTAACTCAGCTATTATAATGTCCTAAGTATTATAAACTGTGGAGGCAGATGGGTTTAGAACTGAAAAAACAAGATCAGTCTTACAGTGACTGATTATATGTAATCACTGATTACAGTGATTGATAGCTTTACCCATGTGATTTAGTTTCCTGTCACATTGATAACACATAAACGTTAGTCATCACTTGGTAATAATGGTACTTCCCAGGCTAGCTTTCCCCAGCCTGGTGGCCTCCAGTTAGCTCGGAACAAAATTGGGGAACATTTGGACTTTTAGATACTGCTGAACTGTAAACTCAGCAGCTGATATCAGCGTGACCAATGATGAGAGATGCTAGGAGTTCAGCAGTATCTGGAAAACCAAGTCTCCCATCTATCACCTAGAAGAAGATGAGTGATGGAAGCATTTGAACAGCAGATTAGAGAAGTATGGTTGATTGATTGATTGATTGATTGATTGATGCCATCAAGTCAGTATCACCTCTTAGTGACCAGTTATATAGACCTTCTGGAGGATGATCTATCTCCAACCTGATCCTTCAGGTCTTCCAATAGTATTGCCACTGTAATCAAGTCCATCCACCTTGCTGATGGTCATCCTTTTCTCTTTCCTTCTACCTTTCCCAATGTTATGGTAGTCTCAGGGGAGATGGGCCTTTACATAATGTGTCCAAAATATGCTAATTTGAGCTTGGTGATTTGCACTTTGAGTGAGAACCCTGGATTTTGTTCTCTGATACATTTGTTTGTTTTCTTGACAATCTATGGTATTCTCAAGAGGCTTCTCCAACACCAAAGTTCAAAAGTGTCAGTACTCTTTCTACCCTGCTTCTTCAAAGTCCAATTTTCGCATCCCTAGAGTGTCATAAGGACAACCATTGCCTGCACATTTCTGATTTTGGTAGGTATAGACATGTCATGGCATCTGAAAATCTTTTCCAAGGCCTTCATTGCTATCTTACCAAGTTCTAGTCTGAAGCATATTTCTTGGCTGCTGGTTCCTTTACTATTGATAGTTGATCCTAAAAACCAAAAGCTATCCACCATTTCACTGCCTTCATTATCAGTTCTGCTATACCTGTTATCATAGGTTTGGTCTTCTTTATATTTAATCTTTGTAAAAATATATTTTATTGTTAGAATAATGAAATACAAAAGAAAAATAGGTCTACAATGGATAGTAACAGTTGAATGACACAAAAAGAAACAACTACTAAGCATAGATAGATTAGACATATGTAAAAACATTATGCAAAACTTTCTAGGAGTACATTCCTTCTTTCCTTTCCATTTATTTCCCCAACCACTGATCACAGCCTAGATATTTATACTTTACATTAAACATTGAACATTATTGTTAGCATCTGTATAAATGCTTTCATCTATTATTTTTATTGATCTCATAACTTTCTTCTTAAAAACCATCTTCCAAATGTCTAATTTCACTCTGCTGTTTAATATGTAGTATATAGGGAGCCATTCTTCCTTAAATTCGGTTAAACTTCTATTATGGATATGTATGTATTGTCAATTTTGTCATTACTGTGTATTCTCCAATTTTGGTCTCCTAACCTGATATTGTTGGCAAAGTTCCTCTTTTCCAGTATTGTGTCAAATTTATTCTTGCAACTGTCAGCATATATCTTAGCAAATTGTAATATTTTTCATTTATATTTTCTGGAGTTATACCTAATAAGAATATTTGCGGTTTTAGTTCAAATTGTATTTTTAGGATTTTCTGAATATATTGATGCATTTTGTTCCAGTATTTTGAGGTTCTTTTACATAACCACATATGATAAAATGTTCCTTTTTTGTTACGGCATTTCCAATGTCTATTATTATATGATTTGTCTATCTTAGTAATTATTGATGTAGTTACATACCATCTGTAAAACTTTGTATACCATTTTATATATTTTATATTTCATCTGGTCCATGAAGTCACAAAGAGTCGGAAACGACTGAACGAATAAAGAACAACAATATTTCATCTTAATCCCATTTCTTCACTGTGCTTCTTAATGTTCATTACTAGAGCTTGCAGATCATTTGCATTTTCACTACCATAGTAGTGCATAGCACAGGTTACTGATGTCTCTTCCTCCAATTTTAAAACCATACTTATGTTCTTCCTGTCAGCCTCCCTCAATACATTTGAGGGAATAGGAGGATTGGGATTACCTAATTTTGTGGAGTCCTTGGTGCTCTCTGAGCCTTGTTGTTTTCTTGCAGACGTTTCATTGCCAGACTAGGCAACATCCTCAGTGCGAAAAGGGAGTGGTGTTTGCTCTCAGTTTATATACAGTGGTTTGCCCTGCTCGTGTTGGTGGGGGTGTTGTTCTCTCCTTGGGAGTTCCTTGATTGGGCTGTTGTTTACTGCTTGGTTGATTGACTGAGTTAATAGTTCCTTCATTAAGGTCTAGTGTACTGTTTGATTGTTCATCTGGTGTTAATCCTGGTGTTAATCTTTGCATATCTGGGTGTTGATTGCTGGTGAGGCAGTGTTCTGGTCTTTTGGCTTTTCTATTGTCTCTTTTGAATGGTATGTAAATGTTGTTTATCACTATGTGCCTGTTGATGGCTGCCTTGTCAGAGTGCCAAGCTTCTAGGAATTCCCTAGTGTTCTTGGATTTGGCTTGGTCTAAGATGTTTACCATCTCCCAATTGAAAGTATGGTTGAGTCTGTCCATGTGTTGTACGATTAAGGTGTTTTCATTGTGTCTTCTGATTGCTAGTTGGTGTTCATGGATACGCTCTGGTAGTCTTCTGCCTGTCTGTCCTACATAGTGGCTTCTACAGTCTTTACACTGTATGTTGTAGATGAGTCCTGTTTTTTCTTCTTGGACTACTGGATCTTTTGCATTACTTTAGATGTTCTGAAGGGCTTTGGTTGGTTTATGTGCTACGGTGATGCCGTGTGCTTTTAACAGACATTTTATCATGCATGGTGGACTTGTTAAAAAGTGAAATGATACTGGACACAAATACACATGGTGATGCAGAGAGTTTTAAAAATTAACATTCAGATGAAACAGAACTTTTCTTATCAGGACTTATGGACAGTCAACTAGAAAAGGCTCATGGACGACTGGTTCTATATATGGTAACTGCAGTGAGGCTATTATATGCACAAAGATGGAAAACTACAGAAACACCCATAATGGAGGAATGGATCGTGAAGATGGCTGAGTTTGCATAAATGTTTAAATTGACTTGTTTGATTAAGGAGGGAACTACAATTACTTTTATAAAAGACTGGAAACCCTTTGTGGACTTTTTGATGAAAATGGATAAAAATGAACTAGTGATTTTGGGATTTATTGATTGAAAAAGTTTGTTTATGGTAAGAAGGGAACCATGATATGTAATTTGGGAGGGTGGAGATGGTAATTACTATGTTTGTAACTGCTGCAAAGGAGATCGGAAGTAGCATTAGATATCTTTCTTTTTCTTTCTTTTTTGTTATCTTTCACTTTTTCTTTTACTCTTTTATGTTTTCTTTCTTTTCCTACTTTTTCTTTTATGTTTCTGTAGTTTTTTAAACCTATGTAAAATTTTCATATAATAAAAAATGACTTGTAAGGAATATATTTGAGGGAATACATAAGGAGAAAGTATACAATCTCTCTCACCCCTTTTCTGACCTGGAGCCAGTCTTTTTCGCCAAGTTCCATCCAGACTGTCTTGTCTTGTGGTATCACATGAGGAAAGGAGATGTTCTGGTTCTGGGATTCCCGTTTTTCTAAGGATATTCCACAGGCTGACATGGTCAACATCATCAAATATGTTTATTTTGTATTTCTATTTCTTTTTCCGTTTCTAACTTTTAACTATGTATTTTAAAATCCTAATAAAATTTATATATATATATATATATATATATATATATATATATATATATATGTTTCTATAGTCAATGAACCACATATTGACTTCTTTTTTGTATTTAGCTTTCTCTATTATCCAGTGTGAATCAGCAGTAACTACTCTTGTTCCTCAGTCTTTTCTAAAACTAGCTGGAACATCTGACATTTCCCTTTCTATGTAGGGCTCTAATATGCATTGGATAATCCTAAATATTATTTTGATAACAAGTGAAATTAAGGATATTATGTGATAGTTTGCACTCAAAGTCTCCTTTCTTTAGTTTTGATATACTGTACAGACTGACCCATTCCAATCTGTTGGCAACTGCATCACTGTCCAGATTTGCTAGCATAATTTAATTAGAAACTTTACTGATTCAGCTTCTGTTGCTTTCCACATTTCTGTAGAAATTCCATCAATTCCTATAGCCTTCTGACTTAATAATGACTGGAGTGCTGATCTAAGTTCACATTCTAGTGCCAAAGTTCTTGGAAATAGAGAATATTTTCTAAAGTATCTTGAATGTTGACATCTCTGCTGTACAGAATTTCAGTATACTCCTTCCATCTTTGTATGATCTTCTTTGAACTAGTTATTATCTGTCCACTGGCATCCTTCAGCATACAGATTTGAGATTGGAACTTCCTGAATTCAGAGATCTTTCCTTGTTTTTCCATATCTGTTTCCATCTTCAGTGTATTTAAAGATGTCATTGTAACACTGTACTGTTCCTTGTCTCTTATAGCAGCTCTTTGAATTTTTTTGTTAAGTTTCTTCCTGAGATTGTCTTTCCTGGCTTTGGCTTCTGTTCTGTTCTGTTCTGTTCTGTTCTGTTCTTGGCAATTTCCAACATTTCCTCTGATATCAGTTTGCTTTCTTCTATTTCTTGGTCTTTGGCAGTCTCTTTTCACATTCATCAATAACAACTTTTTTATTTCATTCCACAGTTCCTCTGGTTCTCTCAGTAAGGTTCAGGACTGCAAAGCAATTCCTTATGTTCTTCTTGAAAATAGTGAGTATATGCTCAAGATCATATTGTGGAAAATGGTTGGCTTTCTTCTGCCATTTTAGTTTGACTTGGAACTTACACATGAGCAGTTTATGATCTGTTCCACAGACAGCCTGTGCCATGTCTTTGCTATTATAACTGAGCCCTTACATTTCCTTTACCAATAATACATTCAGTTTGATTTCTGTGTTCTCTGTCTGGGGATATACATGTATATAAGTATTACTTTGGTTGTTTGTAGAATGTGTTAGCAATGAAGAAATTATTGGATAGGCAGGAACTGATAAGTCATTCTCCTGGTTCATTTCTGTTTCCTGAGCCATACAGTCCAACTAAATTTTCCTCCTTATTGTTTCTAACTTTGTCTCCAAATATAAGCAGCTGATCTTGCTTGCATATTCTGTTGAGTTCAAATTAAACTTGAACATAAAACTCATCAACCTCCTCTTCTTCTGCATCAGTGGTTGGACCATAAATATGGACAACCATCATATTAAAGTGTTATAGTGAAGTGTAAAATTGGGACATGGAATGTTAATGGATTACATCTAGGAAAGTTGAGCATCATTAAAGAGGAAATGAATCAGCTTAACATCGATATATGAGGCATCAGCGAAGTTCACTGGACCGGAAGTGGCTTCTTCAACTCTGATGACCACACCGTATACTTCTCTGGCAATGATACCATCAGAAGAAGAGGAGTGGGTTTCATACTACACAAAAGAGTTGGCAGGACCATAGAAAGTTACCAAACAGTTAGCAATAGGATTATGGCGATACGTATCAATGGGAAACCCCGCAACATTACCATTCTGCAAATCTATGCACCCACTGCGGCTTCAGAAGAAGAGGAAATCGAAGAATTCTATGCTGGAGTTGAAGAAACCCTGAAACAAACACCAAAGAAAGATATTGTCTATATAATTGGTGACTTCAATGCGAAAGTGGGAGCAATGAAAGAATCAGGAATTGTAGGTAAGTTTGGCCTTGGAGAACGAAATGATTCAGGAGAACGTCTGATTCAGCTATGCCAAGAACAGGAGTTAAGAATAATGAATACGTGGTTCGAGCAGCCCAAACAACGATTATACACTTGGATCTCACCAAGTGGAGAATATCGTAATCAAATAGACTACATTTTATGCCAACAGAAGTGGAAAAGTTCTATCCTTGCTGTGAAAACGTTCCCTGGTGCAGATTGTGGATCAGACCAAGAACTGCTAGTGGCCAAGGTGAAGCTAAGGTTCTGCAGTGTCAAACGACCACCTATGACTCAAAAATTCAATGTCGAGAGGATTTCTCCTGCATATGTAGTTGAAGTTAGGAACAGATTCGAATTGCTTAACACCACAGAAAGACAACCAGACGAACTATGGGAGGAAATAAAAGCAACTGTCAATGAACTAGCACATCAACATATTGCTTACAAGAAACCAACGAAATTGGCTAAGTGGATATCAGAAGCAACATTAGAAATTGCAGTAAAAAGAAGAAAGGCAAAAGCTATTGGTGATAGGGAAGAAGTACGAGGATTAAATGCAAAGTTTCAGAGAGAAGCGAAGATAGACAAAGAAGAATTTTGGGCTGAGCAATGCAGGAAACTGGAGGAAGCAACCCAGAAAGGACATACAAGAGAGTGTTTTGCTTATGTGAAGAAGGTCAGAGCTCCTTTTATGGCAAGAAAGGTAACAGTCAGTGGACATGATGGAAAGGAATTACACGACCAACAAGCAATCAGAGAAAGGTGGCGGGAATATACAGAGCAACTTTACACAAACGAAAATCAAAACCAAGGCACAGGAGAAGAACTGCTGGAGCTGGAACCTGATATCTTGGAGGAGGAAGTAGAATGGGCACTCAATCAGATGTCAAACCACAAAGCCCCTGGAGTTGATGGAATACCAGCAGAGCTACTGAGACCACTGCCAACAAAAGCATTGACAGCATTATGTCAAAGTGTATGGAAGACTGGTCAATGGCCAAAAGAGTGGAAAAGGTCAGTATTTATTCCAATACCAAAAACAGGTGACATGAAAGTCTGTTCAAACTATCACACCATCGCCTTAATACCACATGCGAGTAAAATTCTCGTGAAGATCATCCAACAACATATGAACTCAACCATTGAAAGAGAGTTACCAGATGTACAAGCTGGATTCCGAAGAGGAAGAGGAATGCGTGATCACATCGCCAACCTTCGATGGATGATGGAAAAGGCAAGGGAATTCCAAAAAGACCTCTACATGTGCTTCATTGACTATACAAAAGCTTTTGACTGTGTTGATCTTGACAAGCTCTGGAACTGCTTGAAAGAAATGGGAATATCATCACACCTCATCCAACTGATAGGATCTCTGTACTTTGATCAAGAAGCAACTGTAAGGACAGCATATGGAGACACAGAATGGTTCAAAATTGGAAAAGGCACTCATCAGGGTTGTATTCTATCACCTTCATTATTCAACATATACACAGAAGTGGCTATGAGAAAGGCACATCTGGAAGAATCTACTATTGGGGTAAAAATTGGCGGTAGGAACATCAACAACCTTCGATATGCAGATGATACAACACTGCTGGCGGAAAGTGAAAAAGATCTAGAACGGCTAATCCTAATAGTCAAAGATGAAAGTGAAAAACTTGGATTGCGCCTTAACACCAAAAAAACAAAGATAATGACAACGGCAGAGAATGTGCAAGTCAGTGTTAAGATCAACAACAAGGTAATTGAAGCAGTGAAGGAGTTTAACTTCTTTGGCTCTAAAATTGATCAAAAGGGTGACTGCAGCCCGGAGATTAGAAGACGTATAGTGCTTGGAAGAACACCAATGACCAGCATAAATAACATCTGGAAGAATAAAGATATCAGCCTCCCAACCAAATGCAGAGTAGTTAATACGATCATATTTCCAATAGTTACATATGGTTGTGAAACTTGGACTTTGAGGAAGGCAGATAGGAGAAAGATAGATGCATTTGAATTGTGGTGCTGGAGACGACTACTGTGCATCTCATGGACAGCAAAGATAACCAACAAAGAAGTCCTAGACAGAGTCAAACCCAAAATATCCCTGGAAGCCAAGATCACCAAACAAAAACTGTCATACTTAGGTCATGTTATGTGAGCCGACTCACTCGAAAAGACAATTATGCTGGGACTGATCAGTGGTAAAAGAAGAAGGGGCCGCCCTAGGACTCACTGACTTGACACCATCAGAAGGGACACTGGAATGACTTTGATGGAACTAAAGAAAGCTGTAAGAGATAGAAAGGCATGGAAAGCGTTGATCCACAAAGTGACCAAGAGTCAGACACGTCTGAACGGATAGACAGACAGATAATCTTCTGACTGAATGTGTCCCACTACCAGGCCATTTCGATTTGCTGATGCCTAAGATGTCAATGTGTAGTCAATTCATTTCATCTTTCACTGTGTTGAGCTTTCCTGTGTTCGTGCTTCTTATGTTCCACGTTTCCATGTAATTCTATAATACTTTATTTGCAACTTTGGATCTTCTTTTCCTGTATGGCAATATCAGCAACTAGACATCCCAAAGGTTTTAATCTAGCCATGTTATAAACACCATTAGAACCCCAAAAGATCCTCAGCTCTTCCTCAATAGCATGTTGATTGCTATGTGACCTGAGGGGCCCATCATCCGGCACTATATCTTCAATAACTTCATTTTGTCTATCCATATATAACACACAGGAGTAATTTACCATTGTCTTCTCTTGCACATTATGAAAAGATGCCTTTGCTAAAGTAATCATTTGCCTCCAGCATCTTTCTATATTGCTGGTGCCCAATATAGCTGCCTGCCTGCTTGTGCTAGGCAACTGGAATAACTTCCATGCCTTGGGTGACCCTGCTGGTGCATACATTTTTGGAGATATACTGCACCACAATAAGGTGGCGTAATAGGACTTGTGTGTCCTATTGTGTCCCACACATACACACACACACACACACACACACACACAAACACAAAGAAAATAAATCTGGAGATTAAGAATCCATAGAAAAACAAAGGTGCTCTCATCTTGAAAATATCACAATGTTAGTATCAGATGAATCTCCCTGAGATTTCACATAGATGGCTGTCTCCCCTGGACAGCTTTCTCTAATTACAAGGACATTTTAATAATGTCCTCTAATAATGACAAGAGAATGTGAATAAAGCTAGGTGTGGATTGCATAATAATTCTGAAGAAAATGTTCTGCGCACTGTTGCTTGTTTCCATTTGAGAATTTGGTGCCAATGTGCTTTATAACTTCTCTCTTAAATTTGCGTTCCCTCCCCCTGTTGTATTAAGCAAGCACACATTCTTAAATAATATATATTTGTATCAAACATACACCCCTACAAAAAGCCATGCATTTCAACATTTACCCTCAGGAATGAGCAATTGATTGATTGTGTCTCATAATTATATTTCTAACCATCTGAAGGCACAATACATTATTTGGAATCTATGATCAGAGTTATTTAGAGTAACTGTGTTTTAAATCACCAGGCCTTTGGGGTTTGTGTTGATTAAGAGAAGAATGCCAGATGTCTCAGGTACACTAGGTGTCAAGAAGGGATTAATTAATATTTTGAATAAATATGTAATTTTCACTGCACAGGCTTCAGGCTTTGCTTAAATAAATGTTGAAAGCCATTGCCAACATTTTTGACAAGCAACCAGCAAGAAAAAATATGATTTTTTTTTTGTTCCTTAAGTACTTCAGAATCACATCATTGGAATAAACACAGCAGGGGAAGCTTTTAACCTGCGTGCGTGCATTTCCAACCCCCACCCTGAATGGTTCTTGTATGAGGAAACCATGCTATATGAATGAATCATTACCCTCCAAGTTCAGAAAAATAATGATAACACAGCACTGCTTACCAAACATACAGCAGTTCAAAATTAGTAAAATATATTATATACACTGCCACAAAGTGTTGTCAGTTTTGTTATTTCCATATTGTAAGGGAGGGGCTTGGGGTTGAAGGTGAAAATTAGTGGCTTATGTGATGTAGTGGGAAGATGGTCCACAGAAAGTTAAGGATTGGAAGACAAAATTGTTGTCAGCCCCCTCAGGTAAACCAGACAGGAAACACAACCAGATGAGCTAATTCTACTTTATTGTAAGGCTACATTAACCGAGTCTTGCAAGTCTGGAAGTACAAATCTCCCACTGTCACTTTTAACACCCTGATACGTTAGGGCGGATCCTTTTTAAATTTCTTTGCCCGTTATGCAGCTGTGGGCTCCTTCCCCTTTTATCTGATCATTCCCTAGGTAGCATATCTTCCCTTTGTCCCTCAAGGTCATTCCCACATACTATTACAATAGTGGGGACTCTAGGCATTCTTTGTCATACACTGTAATTCTGTTAATGAGACACATTATTACAAGCTTACATTTAAGGTTATCCATTTGGTCTAGTGGTTAAAGCAACAGGCTAGAAACCTAGGAGGAGGAAGGAGTATTAGGTATGTTCGCCGCCTTGAGTTATTTATAAAAATAATAAAGGTGGGATAAAAATTAATTAAACAAACAAATAAACAAATAAATAAATAAATTTAAATTAAATAAATAAAAATAGATGTTGAAAATTAGAACTGGGTGTATCAGATACGTAAGCTAGGTGGATTTTTGCTTCTGCTTTTGTACCCTGTACAAGATTTCCATCTCTTGAGCCTAATCAGGACAGTCTAGATCCTGAAAGACCATAGGAAAATGATGCCAGGGCTATAGACTAAGTCTGGGATTTTCTTTTTTTAAATCTTTAAAGTATCAAACCACTTCTGTATTGTTGCCAATTAACTACACGTAGTTATGCTTGACTTGAGGGAGTCTTTACTTTTATCTTTTCTACTACTAAACTGATGGATCCCTTTCTGAATTAATCTTTCCCTTTAGCCTTTTCTCATTATTCCTTCAGTTGGGCTCCTTGGCTTAATTCATGTGGAAAAGTGCAAAGGTGACCAGAAATGCTAAGTTTGGGAAGAGGGGAAGATATATTAAATCAAAATAAGCTGAAGAGTATGTCAGTGAAATTGAGTATCACTGGGACATAATTTCTCTGTTGGTAGATAAAGTCTATCATAAATCCTCAATGCTCTTATATCATATTGGGGAAGTTGAGCCTGTGGCAGTGTTCTTACTAAGGCAGCTTTATTTCTATTACCCTAAATGACAGGTTGCATTTTTATTAAATTTATCTCATGAATTTTTGGCTTCCCAAAATGGTGTTGCCTATTTGCTAGCACTTGGCAAACATTAGAATCCTTTTTTCCCGTTACTCTAGCCAAGCTTAACTCCTGGAGGCTTCAAGGACAGAGTCAACTGGTTTTCTTGGCAACAGCATGAAGTGATTTGCCACTGTCTTCTTCAGGACTTTTTCTGACCTCCCAGTCTAGCCTATAGGCCTGGGATTTCCCAACCAACTTATTAAATATATTATGGCCACCCAGTCCAACAGACTGTGGGCGGCTTACAACAATCTGATCTGACCCTGCTTAGCTTTTCAAGATCAGCTAGGTGGTGCCCACTAATTGGGCTTTATAAGCCATGGTTATCAGCATTGGTTCAAATTCCTGTAAGAAATTTCATGCCAGGTTTCACATTTTAGACAGAGAAGATAGGTGGTTTGAGAGAGGGGTCAAGGAGTCCATTTATGCCAACTTGGAAAATCCTTCCTTGAATAGAGGTGGGGGCCTCAGGCACAATCTTTCCCCTATTTTCCTTCCTGCTTTGTCTTCTGTGCCTAGGAAGATTAAGACCATTTCACAAGCTCAACAGCAGCATGGTAATCTTAACGATCCTCCTTTGGATGATAAAGGGACTTAGAAATAAACATCTCAAATAACCATGACCTAGCCCCAGGTGCAAGGTCACACAGCCACCCTAGAAACATATTTAAGGATTCCCTTACTAACTTTGCTCAGACTGAAGAAGCTTCTTGGATAAGGAGCGAAATGTTTCCACTGAGAAAATAGAAATCCAGTTGACATGATTCAAGCTACAGACTGTTCCACCTGGATGACTGAGAACCTTCATCGACATGCCAGGTTTTGTTAATAGTAATTTATTTATTTATTTGGGGAGTCCTTGGTACTCTCTGAGCTTGGTTGTTTGCTTGCAGATGCTTCATTAGGTAACATCATCAATGTGAGTGAGTGTGGAGTTTGCTCCCTGTTTATATACAGTAGCTTGCCCTGTTTACAAAACATCTGCATGCAAACAACCAATGAAAAAATGAAACTTCTGCAAGCAAACAACCAAGCTCAGGGAGTACCAAGGACTCCACAGTTCAACCCTGAGCTATGTACATTCTCTTCTATAGGAATTTATTTCTATAGGAATTTATTTATTTACTTATTAAATATATTATGGCCACCCACTCCAACAGACTGCAGGCGGCTTACAACGTATACAATTAAAACATACAATTATAAAATTATCTTCGATTGGTACAATTAAAACAATTAAGAACATAAAACGAAACGTGACAGTTTGGACTAAAAGCAACCATCATAATAAAAACACGACAGGGCCCCCACAAAGACACTAACTCCAGGTCTGTTTAATTGAAGGAACCTAAAGTGCACCCACTCTGCTCGAATGCGCCAGGTGGGTAGAAAGGATTGGTGATAGCGTAATTACTCTATGGGATCAAGGCAGGCCCTGCCTCCCCTTGTTTTGCCCTTCTAAAATGAGTGCAGGCAGATAAGTTTCCTAGAGAAGCTTTACAATTCCCTTGATGTGTCCCAAATGCCAACTTTTGGCTCAAGGCAGGCATGATTAAAGTGAAGGCCAGGGTAGCATTGCGTTGCTGGCTGGGGAATTCTGGGAGTTGAAGTCCACAAATCTTAAAGTGGCCCAGGTTGAGAAACCCTGATGTAGAATGTCAGGAATAATTTGGGGAGGTACCAGATTTGTTAGCCTTGGAGCAGCTCTGATAGTTAGTGGCTCCCATGGGGTACCCCTCTCAATTAGAAATACCAAGCCACAGAACAGCTTTTATGCTGGCCAGGTGCTGAGCACTACCCTCTGCTGTACTAGAGGGCAAATATAAAAATCCCCAATAGCTGAAAGGCTGTGTCCCTGTGACCCGGGAGAGGTAGAAACGTGGGAACGTGTCATCCGCCATTGCCCCTTCTATAGAGATACTGTAGAAGGGCTAGCTTTATTCTTCCCCTGATTGGTGGGTCTCCTGAGAGACCAGACTCAGCCCATGCCTGGTTTTTATTTTATTTATTTAAATTTATATCACCACCCATCTCCCCCAATCGGGAGATTTATTCTGCATCACAGCTCATTCTACACAGCTGTTTGCAAAATTCAGTGGGCATGTACTGAGTGCGGCACTAGTGTACTAAATACATTGATTTTATGTTTGCTCCTTTCTTATGCTATTGTATCGATTTTAGCCTAACCCTTTTAACTTTGACAGAGCCCTCCCATTTCTGGATACTTTCTATTACATCTTGTATTTTAGCTTGCGGTTGGACATAGGGCCCTGACACTCTTACTGCATTTTAACTCTGACCCAGTGGGCAAATAGGATTCATTCTTTTTATTGTTTTAAAAGCTCTTCTTGTTCTTCTTGTCTTATTTGTACTGGTATACGACTGTAATAGGGGCGTGGTGGCTCAGCGGGTAAGACGCCAGGCTTGTCGATCGGAAGATTGCAAGTTCGGAGGTTCGAATCCCTAGTCCTGCATGACGGAGTGAGCTCCCGCACTAACCCCAGCTCTTGCCAACCTAGCAATTTGAAAGCATGCAAATGCAAGTAGATTAATAGGTACCACTTCGGTGGGAAGGTAACAGCGTTCTGCGTGAGTCATGCCAGCCACATGACGGTGGAAGCGTCTTCGGACAACGCTGGCTCTTTGGCTAACAAACGGAGATGAGCACCGGCCCCTAGAGTCGGGCACGACTGCACAAAATGTGCGGGGGGAACCTTTACCTTAAGACTGTAATAAGATCTGCCAGTTTGGTCTAGTGGTTAAGGTGCTGGGCTAGAAACCAGGAGGCTGTGAGTTCTAGTCCCGCCTGAGGCATGAAAGCCAGCTGGGTGACCTTGGGCCAGTCACTCTCTCTCAGCCCAACTCACCAGGTTGTTGTTGTGGGGAAAATAGGAGGAGGAAGGAGTATTAGATATGTTCGCTGCCTTGAGTTATTTATAAAAATAATAAAGGCGGGATAAAAATTAAAAAAAACTACCTGTCTGTCTGTCTAGTCCCTTAGATAACCAGCCTTTAGGCCATTAAGGGCTTTATAGGTAGCAACCAGCACCTTGAATTGTACCTAGAAGCCAACTGTCAGTCAATATAGCAGCGATGACACATGGGTATAACGAGAAGTTCTCATTACTTCGTGCACCACTGCATGTTGAAACATCTGTAGGTTCTAGACGGTCTTCAAGGGCAGCACTGCAATAGTCCAATTGTGGAATGACCAGGGTGTGAGTACCCGTTTAAGGGGCCTTCCAGTTGAGGAAAGGATGCAACTGGTACAGAAGTTGCATCTGTGCAAAGACTTTCCTGACCACAGCAGCTACCTGCTGGTCAAGCAATAGCTGTGAGTCCAGGAGGACCCCCAAGTGGCGCACCAGTCTCAAATGGGGAAGGGCATACCCATCCAAGGCCAACAGTGGAACTGTCCCCAGCCCAGGAGGGCCAAACAGTCACAGCCACTCAGTTTTGTTAGGATTGAGCTGAAGTCTGTTCCTCCCCATCTAGACCCAAACAGCCTCCAGCCACTGGGTCACTATATTGACAACCTCACTTGTGCAGCTAATAGTAACTTTTTGTGCAAATGTATTATTCCATGGGTGACAAAAGCATAGAACCATTTCTGCCATCAATTACTACTAACCTTTCACTGTCTTGCATATTAACTAGATTTAGCAGATCTCATTTGGATCTCAGAATATCAGACATTAGTAATTGCCAAAGAACTAAGGCTTTTCTTCAACAAGTCCCCATTCTGTATTTATTTATGTTTACTATAATAAAGGTGCTGAGGTGAGCCAAAGGTAGCAGAACCTTGAACAAGTCTCAGATGTTATATGATTCTATATAGTGAGTGCACTGTATATACTGCCTTTTCACTCTGTATCCATAAGGAGATTAAGTTCCACATTTTGCATTCTCTGCAACCTCTAGCTGGACTATCATTTAAGGAAAATCCTGTTCACACTGTGTATTCAGCCATTAACTTACAAGTGTGTAGATGATTATGAATCAATTGTTGCACCGCAGAAAAAATTGCAACTAAATACAATTCTCTTTAAAGAAAGAATGCTTACATACAGATGTTTATTATTAATCTGCAAATCTGCTTCACCGGAGATGAAGATACCTAATGGTAATAAACAGTTCTGCTTCATATACCATATAGGTGTCTCATTACTTTTCTTCTTTAACTCATTTGGATTCTGTTCCAACCCATGGTACTTCTGGCCACGTGACAAATAACCAGTTCTGATTCAGAATGGAAGCCATAGCTTAATCTCAAAAAAGTAAAGTAGAATTAAGTGCCATTGGAATAATTGGAGACACTGCATTATGAATCCTTGGAAAATCTGTTCCAGAAGCTGAACATGATGCTTAAAATAGAAGTTGCAAAACAGAATCCAGTGAAACACTGCAAGAACAAATACACAGACATTTTAGGGAAGATCAGGAACAAAATGTGTCAAAAAATTATCCTTGATAATTACTCTGTATTTTTACTTTATTATTTAAGAAGGCAGTGCCCAATTACTGCAACTTCTTGGCTACAAGACTCAAATTTGTTTCTGTCTGATTACTTTCTTCACTAATTCAAGAAAAGGAAACATAACCTATAATTTATATGTAAATTACATTTAGAGGTATGTATTTTAAGGAACTGCCTTAAAATACATACTTCTAAACTGCCTTTGGTTTCTTTTACTCCCACTTAAGAGCTTATTTGAATTTTGGTTAACGATTTTCACCCCATAGAACATATCTTTTCCTTTAAAATTTGGTTTTTAACTTCATCTGTTTAAAATCTCCACCTTGAATCTCTCTCCTCTTTCTTTTATCTTCTTCCGGCAAAAGCTGCTACAACTCTCAATTACTGCATCTGATAAGTGTAGTGTCGTATTTTGGGTCCTTGTAATTTGTAAAATTCCAGATCCAGCAATGTATGTTTTATTTATTAATTCGATTTCTCACCGCCCAACTCCCTCAAGGGACTCTGGGCAGTTTACAAATCATCAAAATCACGAATATTAAACATTAAAACATTAAAATAACCATTTAAAATACCACAAATATAATAAAATTAAGATGGCAATGTATTCTTTCAACCTTGGAAGGGCTATTGGGCTATCGTACTATATTAGCCATCCCCAGGGGTTCCCGCTCTTCTTTCTGCCCCAGGCCTGTTGGCAAAGCCAAGTTTTAAGTTGTTTCCTGAAGCCCAGGAGCGAGGTGGACTGTCTTAACTCTATGGGAAGGATATTCCACAGGGCAGGCACTACTGCAGAGAAGGCACGCTTCTGTGACCCCATAAGATGGAATTCTTTAACTGATGGGGTCCGTAGCATGCCCTCCCTGCATGACTGGATGGGATGGGCCGATGTGATGGGGATAAGACGGTCCCTTAGGTAACCTGGTCCCATGCCATGAAGGGCTTTAAAGGTCATAACCAACACCTTGAATTGTACCCGGAAGCAGACTGGAACCCAGTGCAGCTCGCGTAATAATGGTGTCACATGAGTCCGATATGGGACTTCTAAGATGGTTCGCGCGGCCACATTCTGGATCAGCTGGAGCTTCCGGATACTCTTCAAGGGTAGCCCCATGTAGAGCGCATTACAGTAGTCTATATGTGAGAATGGACATCTGAAACGCCTATGGGAATAATGAGTTCTGTATCAATTTAAGTACTAATACATTTATCATAACGTAAGTTTCATAAAGTAGAGTTAACATACTGTACATTAAATGATACCCTCAGCTGACAGATGTGAATGGATGGGGGTACAGGTTTTTGGGAAGAATGGGAGTGTGCCCAAATTGCATGAAGTGCAATTTGTAACAGCTTAGCCAAAATTAGAAGGCATGCTAAAGAACCAATGCAAAAATTGGTGGTTTATGGATATGGTGGAAGCAAGGATGGTTTGCAGAATAGAAAGGTATGGAGAGCTATAATAATTGGTGTTGGTGGTAAACTACTTTTAATTTCCTTTCCTTTTCCTTATCTCATGCCTTTAATTTATTTGGTGGTATTTCTACCCAATAAATTCTACTTTTTAAAATTATTTCTTACTCCTTTTCTAAACGCTGTACACTGTCACCTTAAAAGAGACTAGCATGATGAATAAATATATATGTATGCTAACAAGGCCAGTGATCATTCACAACAATTTCTTATACCTTAATATGACAAAGCCAATTAACACTTCATCTGGAGCAGGAAATAATAACTTTTATTTGTCCCACAATGAATAATATTTTCCCGGTAACATTTAATTTTACACTTTCACACTGAAGTCTCTTTCTGAAGGATTTAGGAATAAGGCTCACAGTTGGTTACAAGCAGATTACCGATACTCATGAAATTTCTAGACATCTCTAACTAGAAAAGTCAATTTATGATTAGCTTCAGGTTGTTCTATAGGAGAATTTTACTGTGTGCATCAGCATGAAATATAGGGTAAACTGTTTTTTTCAATTTTTGTTTTGCCCTGAACACATATTCTGTAGTTTGAAAGTAACTGGAGGTGGGGTACATAGGTAGATACATTGGGGGGGGGGGGAATGGAAAATAATACCTTAGGCATTCAGTCTTTCTCAGACATATTTCTTTCATGACCTTGAATAAAATCCTTGAGGCAGCTTTCCCCAAACCAATTAATCTGGATATACTTGAATTTAAAATGGCATTAGTTGTACTAATTTTTACTTTGGGCCTCATTGATTTATGAACCAGGCCAAATATTGCTCAGGGTTTTGTTTTCCCTTCCATACAGTACTTTTTAAACAGTATATTGCGGGGATTAATTAATGTTAGCAAAGTACTTGGAAGTTGTAGCATAGCAACCATCTGTGCATCTAGATGGATGGAATGGTAGTCTCAGAACAGTAATCCAGAGCTGGCAGGGGAAAAATCCCTATACTGGTATTTCCAAATTATATGAGAAATAGATCCAGATACAAAGTCTCTTGTTCTCCATCATGGTTGATGATAGGAAACACTGTACTTGCTAACTCTTATAACCATTTATTACTAGAGGCTATCGCTGATCTCCTGACAGATTGCTATTTACATACAGTAAGTGAAAATCTTCCTTCCCAGGATTCATTAGAGTCTTGTTACCTGTATGCTTTTCATTTTCCATCCATACTAACTTGGTTTTTTTTTTTTGGTTGCTGCTAGCTTCAAGTAAAAGGTAAAGGTAAAGGTTCTCCCCGCACATTTGTGCAGTCATGTCCGACTCTAGGGGCCAGTGCTCATCTCCGTTTGTTAGCCGAAGAGCCAGCGTTGTCCGAAGACACTTCCACGGTCATGTGGCCGCATGACGCGCGCGGAACGCTGTTACCTTCCCACCGAAGTGGTACCTATTCATCTACATCGAATTGCTAGGTTGGCAAGAACTGGGGTGAGTGCGAGAGCTCACTCCGTCACGCGGAGCTAGGGATTCGAACCTCCGAACTTGCGATCTTCCGATCGAGAAGCCTGGCGTCTTACCCGCTGAGCCACCACGCCCCAAGTACTTCGTTTTAAAAATTTGAAGTCTAAAAATTGAGACTTTTATTATGTGGTAAGGGATGCTTCTTTTTCAGTGGTTTTGAAACTTAGAGTTGCACTGAAATCTAAACAACCATTTAGTTGTAATGCCTGAGAAATGTGAAAGCCTCACCTGAAAATAATCTGGGGATTTACCTGGATCCAGGCCAGATAAATCCAGGCCAGATGAGGGGTGCCATGGTGGCAAGAGGGCTCTCAATGTTTCTGGCTTACCTTTGGCCCCAACTCCCTGTTGCCCAAGAGCAGTATTCAGTTTCTGGTTATAGGTTTTGTAGTACTTTCCTGCTGCCACCTCTCACCTTCTTGGAGGAACGAAATGCATTGACTGGGCTCCTCTTCCTTAATACTGGCATGTTAGAGAGAGATGTTGTTCTCACAGCCCAAGCAACTTACTTCCCTCTAAGCTGGTCATAATAATGTAATCACAATGTCATGACAATAATATTGATGAAAAAGGAAAACCAACTCTGTAGCATCACCTCCTGGCCTTAGTAGCTCTGAGGCTAGTGGTCAGATGTCCTGTTCCGACTAAGACCAACACAGGAAGCGGTGATATAGCAATCTTTTCTTGACAAAACACACAATAATCTCCACACAGATTAATCAATAGCACGTGGTTTGGCTACAGAGCAGGGCCACACGCGGTCAGCGTAAGTGGGAAGCAGGCCACGTGGTGAACTGACCAGTCCGGGAACAAGGCATGGCACTAGTGTGCGGTCCAAAACCGCGGCGGAGCAGGGCAGAGGCGCGCAGCGCTGCGTGATGGCAAGGCAAGGCTCAGCAATGGGACTTGGCATGGCAGCAAGGCAAGGCTTGGGCGCATAGTCCAAAGCGGCAACGAGGCGCAGCTCAGAAACAGAGCTTGGCGTGGCGGCAAGGCTTGGGCGTAAAGTCCACGGCAGCAGTGAGGTGAGGCTCGGAATCGGTACTTGGCGCATTTGCAAGGAGGGGCATGAAGTCATGATGGATTCTCCTGCCTGTTTGCATATGTGTACTGATTGTCTGAAACTCTTTGCTTACACGCAACACAAGCTTGAATGAATGACTGAGGGAAGTGTGGGGAGCAGTCCATTTGCTACACTATTGATGACCTATCTGTAGGTTGAGTCATGGCAACTGGATTTCTTTCTTTTGGTTAAAACATTTCACTGCTTTTCCAAGTAGCTTCTTCAGTCTGGACAAAAGTTGGTGAGGGGACCCCATATAAGTCTTCCAGGGTGGCTGTATTGACCTTACACCTGGTTGGCTTGTTAATTGGGCAATTGAGGTGTAGATAGTCTTTGGGATGTCTTACCCCTAAAACCTTTATTCATCATAGACATATTGATGACCTAAGAAACGGGTGTAATGTGACAATACAGTTCCCATTACTGATAAGCCAAACCCCACCCCCCAGGTCTATCCTGACTTCTTGATTGGAAGCAGTTAGTGTTTAATTCACTTACAAAAGGAGATATTGCCATTTTTCCTAAGCATTTATGTAAGAATTATAGACATTTGAAATCAATTCCATTGCTGAGTCTTCCTGACTTCTTCCTCAATAAAGTTAAACTTTGAGTTTTCTACAGTATGTCATTTGGAAATCTGTTTCCTTTGATGTAAGCAATTAATGACATTAATGTAGATGGCTACCTTGGAAACAAAAGGGTGGTAGGACAAATTCCTGGATATATCTTTTAAGGTTGTGCTTCTTTTCTCTGCTTACAGTTAAGAAATCATATTTAATGAAGATGGGAGAACCAATGGGCAAGTGAGTTAAGGCTGAAGTTCTTCATAAAGGAGGCTTTTGTATAGATAGAGCCCAAAAATGGGGTGGGAAAGGAAATGAGAATGAGAGCAAGCTAAATGATGCTGAGCAGAAGAAGTTAAAGGGAATATAAGGAAGGAGAGGGCCCAGTTACTTACGATGTTACACTGTATAGTTGCATTTAATCTGTAGTATTTAAAAATATAGCTTGGGGAGTGCTGAAGAGTGGAACCATAATAGTCAGAGATAGGAATTTGACTTTTTTTCACCCAGGCTGCAGTTCTGAGAAAAATCTGCTCTCTGAAGCTAATATTTGTATGGAAAAGAAATCCTCCATTGTTGTATGCAAATGCCAGCTTCAAAGCCTAACATTTCTCAGGTCCATGGCAGGAGAGGAAAGGATTAATTCATTGTTCCTTATCTGCTCTGATTCTGATAAATATTTGCTTACAGTATTCCAACTGTGATGCTACTTCTATTTAGGAAAAAAAATCTGTTACGATAGCTTTTCAATTGTCATTGCATGAAATTTGGTTCATCACTAGGGCAAAAAAATTAAGAGTTGTAAAAATGAATACAAGAATATCCAAATTAATGATCTGAAAGCAGTGCTAAAAGCTAAAACCTTGTTGTATAATGTTAATGTATTATTTCAGAACAGCTGCTTAAATTAGCATGCATGCCAGCACTTTTAATTGTAATCCTGATGCTGATTTTAAAATAGTTGTATTAAGAGCAAGGCCTTCATTTTTAAATGTTTCACTCTAGCAGTCCGTACAAAACGGAAAACCTGTTTCAAGCTCCGACTAAAATTTGAGCTGCTTTGACTGTTCCAGTCATAGAAAACAGTAGGAAGTCTTCAGTTTGCACTCTGGGCTAGAAGGGTAATCACAATTTTTTTAAAAAATGAAAAAGTTATGGGAAAAATGCATAGTCTTCGATCATCAGAAAATCCCTCTGGCTTCTCATCAGGAGGACTTTAAATCAGAAAGGGGAGGGAAACAGAGACATAGGCTTAGCATCTTCCTCCTGGCACATTAATGTGCATTCCTCCATTCCTTGAGTCGGCAAAAAAATATGCCAGTGTAATCTGTCCTGCCCTGATGGCTGAGCTCTAACTCCCTAAAAAACAAGGCTGGTGAGTGGTCCTAACCTTACGGTTTTACTGTAGGTCAATGTAAGAGCAGCAACCGTTAGAAAAGCCTGGCTTCTCCTCTCATCCAGTGTCATCAACCAGCAGGAAAAACCCATCACCAATTGCTCCCCTTAAAGTGGGGTGGGGTGGGGTGGGTTTGGGCAAGTATGGGCAGGTATCTGGCATGAGGATTGGGTCACCTTTCAAGTTGCCAGCATGACAGGTTGCTGGTGTGAGCTATTCTTTGGAGACAGTAGACCTTGGCTGTCAAGTCGGTGGGGTGGATGATGGGTGCAGGGTGAAATGGGAAGGAATTTGCATAGTGCATTGAGAGAACTCCCTCCTGCTTCATCCCTGTCCATCCTCCATCTCACACCTTTCAGGTGAACTACTTTTGATCATAAGTGTAGAGGGCATAGGGAATGGCCTTGAAGGATACTGGGAAGATCCATTACCAAGGCAGTGATCAGACAAGTGCGGCTTAAGTCCATTCCAAGAAACTAATTTTCTCAGACAGGCCCCTCCCCAATTGACATGAAGATAAAGGGAGGGAGGGGGAAGCACGTTCAGACTTGCAAGATTCTGTTACAATAGCTGTTCTAATAAAATTAGTTTTAGACCTATATGGCATTGGTTTCTTAGTCTAGGCTACCCTAAAGGACTGACAATAGGTTTACCAGTTTTCCTGTAGTTTGGGCTAGGGAGAGAAACTGGCAGAACACTTGTCTTTTCACCCCAGCTCCCAAATATCTCAAATCACTGAGTTTTGCAAGGAAATGGCAGTGCTGACAGTGCCTGGCTGCAAGTAGTAGCACCTTGGAAGTATGTAAAATGGGCATTAGAAGAGGCAAAACATCACTGCCTCCCCCCTCCCCTCCAACCAGTAATAACAGTAGAAAGCATCGTCATGCTTGCTTGTTGGCAGAAGCAGAAGAAAAGCTTCAATACACTAATTTGGGACAGAACCAGATATGCATGTCTTTCCCAGGTTAAATTAACTAGCAGCCCCCACTTTTTTTTAAATAGAATATTAAATAGAATAATATTTAATAGAAGAGCAGGTGGCAGCCATGGCCAGGGGAGCCTTTGCACAACTTTGTGTTGTGCGCCAGCTACGCCCCTTCCTGGATCGGGAGGCCCTCCGATCAGTCACTCATGCCCTAGTCATCTCCTGTTAGACTACTGCAATGCGCTCTACGTGGGGCTACCCTTGAAGAGTATCCGGAAGCTACAGCTGGTTCAGAATGCGGCCGCGTGAGCAGTTTTAGGAGCCCCAAGGATGGCGTATATAGCACCTTTCCTGTGCGAGCTGCATTGGGTGCCAGTCTGCTTCCAGGTCCAATTCAAGGTGTTAGTTATCACCTTTAAAGCCCTACATGGCATGGGTCCAGGATACCTGAGGAACCGCCTCACCCCCATTACATCAACCCGTCCCACCCGGTCATGCAGAGAGGGCATATTCTGGACCCTGTCCATGAGAGATTGTCGATTAGCAGGGTCCAGGAAGAGGGCCTTCTCTGCTGTGGCCCCCGCCCTTTGGAATAACTTACACCCAGAGGTGAGGAGGCCCCCACTCTCCCAGCCTTCAGAAAGGGAGTCAAGACTTGGCTATGTCACCTTGCTTGGGGCAAGAGGGGGGATAGTCAATCATGGGGGTGGTTGATATCTTGATGTAGCCCCGGAAGGCCTACATACTAAGGCCGCCTTGGACTTCATATTTTATATTTTATATTTTTTATATTTATATTTTATAAATATATTTTTTATTCTTTTTATTCACTTGTAAACCGCCCAGAGTCGTTGCTATACGAGATGGGCAGTGAAGAAATATGATTGATAGATAGATAGATAGATAGATAGATAGATAGATAGATAGATAGACAGACAGACAGACAGACAGACAGACAGACAGACAGACAGACAGACCTTCCAGTCTATTGAAAGACCAATGAACATTTCTTTAATAAAAGGCCTAGTTGTCTTCCAGAAGACTAGCATACCAGTATATATAAGGAGCCTTCTTAATGCATGTATGGTGCATTGCGAAGCACGGGTTAAGGATTATATAGACAGATGCCTCTGTAGAAACCAGATATTTAGTATTTCATGCAGTCCAAGTCAAAATGGCAATGGAAAGCAGTGCCCACAGCAGCTTCAACCAGATAATAGGAGCTTGGCAGATGCCATCTCCTGATCACCTCATCACCAAGATAGTAAAAGGGGTGTCACAGAAGATTCATACACCAAGACTTATGTTAAGAGAATACAGAAAACACTTTTTTCAAAATTGGAACAACTAAGGATCAATTTAGGCTGCCTCCACAGTAGTCTGAGGATGAGATAAAACCTGCACTAAGAAATCACATCCTCTAAAGTGGATCATGGGTGTCTTTGTGCTTTTGTTAGCAGGGTAACAGCAGTTAGCAGCTCCTTATACTGTATATACTGGTATGCTAGTCTTCTGGAAGACAACTAGGCCTTTTATTAAAGAAATGTCCATTGGTCTTTCAATAGACTGGAAGGTCTGTCTGTCTGTCTGATGATTATTATATGCACAAAAATGGAAAGACTCTAAAATATCCACAGTGGAGGATGGCTGGTGAAGATGACAGAATTAGCAGAGATGGCAAAATTGACTTGTTTGATTAGAGAAAGGAGAGTAACTACATTTATTAGTGACTGGGAACCCCTTATGGACTTTTTGCTGAAAAAAGAAAAAAACGAACTTGTGATTTATGGGTTTGATGATTAGAAAGGGTAGACTATGGAACAAAGGAAATTATGTTGTTACCTTAGAGAGAGGGGGTAAAATATAAATGTACTTGTAACTGCTGTTAAGATCGGAAGCCACTTCTTTATAACTTTTCCCTTTCCTTTCCTTTCCTTTCCTTTCCTTTCCTTTCCTTTCCTTTCCTTTCCTTTCCTTTCCTTTCCTTTCCTTTCCTTTCCTTTCCTTTCCTTCTTTCCTTTCCTTTCCTTTCTTTTTCCTCTTCTCTGTTTCTTTCTTTTTTCACTTACTTATTACTTTTCTTTTTTCTTTCAAAATTTGTATAGTTTTTATTCTTTAAATTTTTTTTTAACAAAAATTATATATAAATAATAATAATAAAAAAACCATTGGAACATAATATTTGAAGGACATTACTTGTTCAAAGGAAATAGACCCAACAAAAAGGGAGGTGAAATTCAAGTCCCTGAATATGAAAATCCTGTTGAAAGCATTAGGGGAAAATTAAAAGGAGAAAGGAATAAAAGTGATACCATTATGGAAGTTTACTATGCAAGCAGATGATGTGGATAATGCTTTCCTAAATCAACTCACTAAAGTTCTCAAGTAGGCAAGTACATTGAGAGACTTCAACTGCCCTGATATCTGCTGAAAAATTAACTCAGAAGTGGGAGATCCAATAGAAATGTCATTTTTTTTTCAGAAAGTAGAAGAGATGCAAGTCTTTACATCAACCATCTTGTTCCTTAGTGGAATGAAAATGCCATGCACCTTTGGGGAAAGCAACCATACCATGTTGGAATTTAAGAGTGGGTTTCTGAACTCAAGGTGCTAGTCACTACTTATCAACCCTACAAGGCTCAGCGCCTGGGTATCTAAGAGACCACCTTTCCCAGATAGATTGTGCCTACCTAGCCCAGATGAGTAGGGAGCACCTGCTGAAAGTCTGCTCCTATTGCAAGGAGCAACAGAAGAGGGTGTGACGGTTGATGTTCTCCTCACCTTTGGAACAGCTTGCCCACCCAAGGCAAGGGTGGCTCTTACTCACATGGCCTTCTAAAGGCTAGTAAAAATGTGGCTTTTTCTGAAGGTTTTTGGAGACTGATTATGTGGAGTCATCAGCACCAGCATACAGTACTGTTTTACATTATTATTATTATTATTATTATTATTATTATTATTATTATTTATTATTCCATGATGAAAAATGCAAACAGCGTGTATGGGGGGGGGTCAAAAGAGGCAAGGTGATGGTTATGGCATTGTAGTGAGAGCCCCATCCCTTTTGTACATGTGTGGATGTTGCATTAATGCACAAAGGGGTGGGGCTTTAGTTGCAAGGCCACAAACCCCTCTTGCCTCCTTTGTCCTCATCCTGTGGAAGCCACTGAGAAGCATACCGTGGCTTGAAATTCTAATGTCTAAGCAAGTTTAAGAGGGATGGGAGATTCTGAAAAACGAGATACTGAAATCATAGGCACAAACAATCCCCATGTGGATAAAAGGAACAATTTAAGGGTCCTATATGGATGAATAGCAAGCGGATTGATAAGCTGAGTAGCAGAAAGGAGATATATAGAAAATGGAAGTAGGGGCTGATAAAAGGTAAAGATAAAGGTTCCCCCGCACTGTCATGTCCGACTCTAGGGACCAGTGCTCATCTCCGTTTGTTAGCCGAAGAGCCAGTGTTGTCCGAAGACACTTCCACGGTCATGTTGTCAGGACTCTGATAAGCACTCAGAGCCCTGCCATTAAGAAACCATTGACGAAGACAAAGAGGAAGCGAAACGAACAAGGAAGTGGCAATCAGCGCCGGAACGAAAACAATAACCCACAAGCAACCACAGCCTAACGATGATGGACGGGCAATTAAAGAATGATACTTACCTGACCCGGCCATGGGACTGGTCACCTCGGGAGGGGGTGGGATCCAAAGGGAAGAAAGGGTTAAATAGCCAAACGCATCCAAGCCCCACATTCCTGTCTTTCTTGAAGCTAACTCGTGTACAACCAAATAAACGTTTGCTTCCCAATCCGAGCGTGTGCGCGTGGTTATTGGGAGAAACGTTGGCGACCCACGTTGTAGCATTCCTGACACATGTGGCCGCATGACGCACGCGGAACGCTGTTACCTACCCACCAAAGTGGTACCTATTTATCTACTTGCCTTTGCATGCTTTCGAATTGCTAGGTTGGCAAGAGCTGGGGCGAGTGCGGGAGCTCACTCCGTCACATGGGGCTAGGGATTCGAACCTCCAAACTTGCAATCTTCCGACCGACAAGCCTGGCGTCTTAACCGCTAAGCCATCGCGCCCCCTTTGATAACAGAAAGGCTAAATTAAGTTAAGTTGATGAGGAATGCAAAATATAATGTGGGGGGTTGGAAATCTATCCAGAATAAAAGGAGAGTTAAGGAAGTTTGTTCATTGTGCAGGAAGAGAGACAAACAATAACAAGGAATAAGAAGTTGAAACTGTATAACATGATTTTAACCACTTTTAGACTATTTGCTTGTATCAGAAAAAAACAAAGTTTTGATTTTGGGTTTTGACAATTAAATTGTTTGATTTTAGAGAATTAATGTTACTAAAAGTTTAATTAATGGCAAGAGATCAATTTTTTATATATGCTTTTATATCTGTGTTGGAGAAGGTCAGAAGTCACCCGCGTTTTGTGTTTCTATTTCTGCACTGTTTTTCTTGTTTCTTTTTTAGCTCTGTACTTTTTTTTGTATTTTGTATTTTAACTATACCTTGAAAATTAATAAAGTTGTTTTTTTTTAAAAAAAGAAACAACTACCCTCCAAGGATGCTATTTGAATCATTTGGGAGAGAAGTATCAAGTGAAATTCCCCAGGCTTCATTCTTTATCCTGTGCTGTTCCACATTTTTAATAAATGACCTAAATGGAATGGAAGAGGTGCTTATCTAATTTAAGGAAGGCATTAAGGTTGTGTGAATTTCTGACATGTTAGAGGACAAAATGACAATTCAAAATTGCCTTGAATGGTGGGTTAAATCCAACAGCTGTGAATGATGTAAAGACTTGCATCTGAGTAGGAAAAATAAAATGAATATTTACAGGATTGGGGGAGGCTTACTTGGTGGCAATGAACGTGAGAAGTACTTTATCTCGTACAGGATAGGGGAGACCTTGATGTCACTGAGTGTGAGAAAGATGTAGGAGGACTAGTGGATGATGAGCTGAACATGAGCAATCATCTACCAAGATGATGTGGGATCAAAAAAAATCAAATGTCTTGCTTGCAAAGAGAAGAGAAAGGGGGAAATATATGAGTGATCTACAAATATCTAAAAGATTGTCACATACAAAAGGGGACAGACCTCTTCTCTGTTGAAACTGAGGGCAAAACAAGGACCAGTGGCTTGAAGCTAAATGAAAGGAGATTCAGCGTGATGGTAAGTGCTGCTAAGCGGTGAAACTGTCTGACTAGAATAATGATGGACTCTCCTCACTGTAGGTTTCCAGTTTAGTGGATTCCTTCCCTGGGCAAGATGATCTATAAAATCTCTTCCATCTCAGACCGAGGATGATTCTCAACAGAGAGATCAGATGTCTTTTTCTTTTCTTTAAAAAAAGCCTCCTGCAGCACTTGTCCAACACTTTACAGTTGCACAAAAGAGCCAATTAGTCTCTTGTTTTCAGCCAGCAATTAAGACTTAGTTAAAGGAAGCCAACCAGCTACCCACAGGTACACATTTGTGTGTTCCATTCCTATCATGTTTGTTGTTTTCTTTTCAGTAACTTTTTTGAATAATTTTTTAAGCCAAGTGCTACATTCTGAAAGGCTTTGATAAGAGCACGACTGATGTGTGTATACACCCCCCCATATGAGTTAGCAAAAGATAAACAGAAGAGCAGTGCACGAACAAAAGCTCATCAAACAATCCCTAATAGCATCTTCAGTCTTGATGTTTTAAAATGCACTCTGGAAGCACAACAGGGCACCAGAAGATACACCCACAAAAGCAGAATAAGCCAGCCCCTCTAAAACATAGAGGCTTTGCATTCCTATATGCAGTGTGGAAACTCCGCATCAAAGAGATACAGCGGGATGCACAGTTAAGTTTCTTGAAAGTTTCACACACCAGCCAGAACTAACTTTTATTAGCAGACTTTGCATTTACAAACTCAACAGCTATACCTATTTGTAAAGCCAAGTTGTGCACATACATGCAAACATGTGCGTTTACCTGACTCCTTCTTTCCTACCTACCTACCTACCTTGCTTGCTTTGTTTGTAGGCTATGCTCATGCAACGTGTAAATTCCAACTTCCTCATAGCAAAAATCTTTAAATAACAGCAGTAGATGTTTTTTAAAGACGAAGCAGGCAGTGCCAAGAAGCTGTAAGCTTCAAGTAGTTCTGTCATTTTGTACAGTTATCTTCTGCACTCTGGTGTGTCCTTGGAAAACACAGAACCCTCACAACTGCACAAAATACGGCTGCTGTACAAACATCCTTGCGGATACTCCTCATTGAAGCCTACCCAGTAACAGCAGGTTTAGCCTGCTGTGGTAGAAAGCTAAATTTTCTTTTGTAAAAAGATAACCTAATTTCAAACCTCAACAGAAAGGTCCAGTGGCAATGCTCAGAACACTCAAAATGTTCTGACCACAAAATAACTTGGATTCTTTTTCCCTTGAAACAAACCTGAAACAGAGTTCTTTTGTTTCATGCTCAGAGTGCTCAAGATGGCCTTCTTCATACAGAAAAGGACTTTTAGTGTTGGAAATTACAGGTGTGTTCCTCCATTGTTGTCACAAAATATAGGTTTTATTGACATTTCGTGAACTAAACCTCCACTTCTTATGCCTCAGAAGGGTTCCTAGGCAGAACATGCAGGCTTCGATGTGAAATGTGTTTTCTGCTGATCAGAGAAAAATTGTTTTCTTGCTGTGTGGCCTTGTGAGAGACAAATGGCCTGAATAGTTTCATCTTGCTTGATACATTTAATTTACACACATCTGCCTGGTGAAGAAGTTTCACCAGAATCTACTGAAAATAGATAGAAGCCAAACTTTCTTGTAAGGATGGAAGACCGAGGGGGAAAGAACCAATACTTCAGATTCATGCATCTGGCTGTATTTCTAACAGAATTGATTGTAATCATATTGATCTTGATTACTATTCTGTATCAATGCAAATTAATTCAATATATTAGCTTGTTGGTAAAATAGGAGAAAATAATGTTTTCTATAAAGGTTTAAATATTTAGATATAATTTGTGTGTTTTTAACGCTCTGAAACTCAAAGAAAATTGCTCTGGAATATGTTTGCAGTCTTAAGTAAGCATATACTGTAAATATGTATGCTCAAAGGCACACTCTTGAATTTTCTTCTTTCCTACCTATCAACAGATGATAGAAAATGGGGCTCCTTTAGAGCTAGTAGGAAGGTGAGGAGAAAAATGCTTTTAATGCATCCTTCCTCCTTGCTCAGAAACTACTGGAGCCACAATAATATTAGTATTATCACAATGTGGTATGATATTGATGAAGGTATATTTGTATGGCTTATTTGACACTAGGCTGTGACTTAAAATAGGTTAAAAGTAAGAATCTCTTTCATCTTGCATGTGTGTCCTTTATGGTATTAATTTAAAACTTCAGTTGGCGAAAATCAACATCTTTTGTCTGGTATCTGAGATCTGCTTCTCTATCTAGTCAAACATCTATGCTTTGTTGCCTGATGTTTTTCATAAATACTTTTTTTTGGGGTGTTTTTCATAAATACTTGAGCAGAAGTCAACTTATATGAAGAGGACCGTTGGATGTACAGAAATAAAATCTCAGTATCCCAGTACGGAAACTTATAGGTTCATTTTGTGAATCATGAGTGAGTCCTTCTCGGTAAGAATAGAGCTGTGCAGCTTAGAGTTCTTTGCTTTTCCTCTCTCTTCCTTGCCATTGATTTTATTGTTTTATTATTACTATTCATTTATAACTTGTTTTGGGAGTTCATTAATGTAAAAGATGGAATGTGCTTCAATAAACGTTTTCTTACCATAATCCTTAAATATTGTACATTTTTGTGCCTCTACCCATCCCATATAATCTTTTTTGCTGTGATTAGAAACGGAGGTCTGCCCATAAAGTCGAAAGAACCTTTGTGAATATATTTGCCTAGAGGAACTGGATTTGAATATGAAATACATGAATGGCTGTGGTCCTCACACTATGTGCATGCATGCACACACATCTTTTAATCTGATATATTATTGGAAATGAGATTTCTTTGTAACACATTTGAATATAATTAAGGGCTGATTCATGCATTACTTGTGATTACAAAGCTCTATCACATATTAGGAGAAATGTATACCTTGTAATAGTTGAATAAAGCACGTTATTGGTTTTAAGCATGTTCTTTTGAATGTTCATAAAGCTTTATGGCTCCAGCAAAGGAGATCGTTACCTTGCCGTGGTGCTGGAGCTTGAGCACCTCAATGAAACCATGAGCTAAACCGTGAAGGGACACCCAAGACGGGAAGGTCGTGGCAGAGAGGTCAGACTAAATACGATCCCTGGGGAAGGTAATGGCAACCCACCCCAGTATTCTTGCCATGAAAACTAAATGGATCAGTACAACCAAAGATATGTCGGTATACCATCGGAAGATGGGACTCCCAGGTCGGAAGATGGTCAAAATGCTACTGGGGAGGAACAGAGGATACGTTCAACTAGCCCCAGATGTGATGACGCAGCTAGCTCAAAGCCGAAAGGACGGCTAGCGGCCGACGGTGCTGGTGGTGAATGGCGAATCCGATGTTCTAAAGATCAACACACCATAGGAACCTGGAATGTAAGATCTATGAGCCAGGGCAAATTGGATGTGGTTATTGGTGAGATGTCAAGATTAAATATAGACATTTTAGGTGTCAGTGAACTGAAATGGACTGGGATGGGCCACTTCACATCAGATGACCACCAGATCTACTACTGTGGACAAGAGGACCACAGAAGAAATGGAGTAGCCTTCATAATTAATAATAAAGTGGCTAAAGCAGTGCTTGGATACAATCCAAAAAACGATAGAATGATCTCAATTCGAATTCAGGGTAAGCCATTTAACATCACAGTGATCCAAATATACGCCCCAACCACAGATGCTGAAGAAGCAGAAGTAGATCAGTTCTATGAGGATCTGCAGCACCTACTGGATAATACACCAAAAAGAGATGTTATTTTCATTACAGGAGACTGGAATGCTAAGGTGGGTAGTCAGACGACACCTGGAATTACAGGCAAGCATGGTCTGGGAGAACAAAATGAAGCAGGACATAGGCTGATAGAATTTTGCCAAGACAACTCACTGTGCATAACAAACACTCTCTTCCAACAACCTAAAAGACGACTTTATACATGGACTTCACCAGATGGTCGACACCGAAATCAGATTGACTACATCCTTTGCAGCCAAAGGTGGCGGACATCTATACAGTCGGTAAAAACAAGACCTGGAGCTGACTGTAGTTCAGATCATGAACTTCTTATTGCAAAATTTAGAATCAGACTAAAGAGAATAGGGAAGACCCACAGATCAGTTAGATATGAGCTCACTAATATTCCTAAGGAATATGCAGTGGAGGTGAAGAATAGATTTAAGGGACTAGATTTAGTAGATAGGGTCCCAGAAGAACTATGGACAGAAGTTCGCAACATTGTTCAGGAGGCGGCAACAAAAAACGTCCCAAAGAAAAAGAAAACCAAGAAGGCAAGATGGCTGTCTGCTGAAACACTGGAAGTAGCCCAAGAAAGAAGGAAAGCAAAAGGCAACAGTGATAGGGGGAGATATGCCCAATTAAATGCAAAATTCCAGAGGTTAGCCAGAAGAGATAAGGAATTATTTTTAAACAAGCAATGTGCGGAAGTGGAAGAAGACAATAGAATAAGAAGGACAAGAGACCTCTTCCAGAAAATTAGAAACATTGGAGGTAAATTCCAGGGAAAAATGGGTATGATCAAAAACAAAGATGGTAAGGACCTAACAGAAGCAGAAGAGATCAAGAAAAGGTGGCAAGGATATACGGAAGATCTGTATAGGAAGGATAATAATATTGGAGATAGCTTTGATGGTGTGGTCAGTGAGTTAGAGCCAGACATCCTGAAGAGTGAGGTTGAATGGGCCTTAAGAAGCATTGCTAATAACAAGGCAGCAGGAGACGATGGTATCCCAGCTGAACTGTTTAAAATCTTGCAAGATGATGCTGTCAAGGTGATGCATGCCATATGCCAGCAAATTTGGAAAACACAAGAATGGCCATCAGATTGGAAAAAATCAACTTATATCCCCATACCAAAAACGGGAAGCACTAAAGAATGTTCAAACTATCGAACAGTGGCACTTATTTCACATGCCAGTAAGGTAATGCTCAAGATCTTGCAGGGTAGACTCCAGCAATTCATGGAGCGAGAATTGCCAGATGTACAAGCTGGGTTTAGAAAAGGCAGAGGAACTAGAGACCAAATTGCCAATATCCGCTGGATAATGGAGAAAGCCAGGGAATTTCAGAAAAACATCTATTTCTGTTTTATTGACTATTCTAAAGCCTTTGACTGTGTGGATCATAAGAAATTGTGGCAAGTTCTTGGTGGTATGGGGATACCAAGTCATCTTGTCTGCCTCCTGAGGAATCTGTATAACGACCAAGTAGCAACGGTAAGGACAGAGCACGGAACAACGGACTGGTTTAAGATTGGGAAAGGAGTACGGCAGGGTTGTATACTCTCACCCTACCTATTCAACCTGTACGCAGAACACATCATGCGACATGCTGGGCTTGAGGAATCCAAGGCTGGAGTTAAAATCGCTGGAAGAAACATTAACAATCTCAGATATGCAGATGATACCACTTTGATGGCTGAAAGCGAGGAGGAGTTGAGGAGCCTTATGACGAAGGTGAAAGAAGAAAGTGCAAAAGCTGGGTTGCAGTTAAACCTCAAAAAAACCAAGATTATGGCAACGAGCTTGATTGATGACTGGCAAATAGAGGGAGAAAAAGTGGAGGCAGTGACAGACTTTGTATTTCTAGGCGCAAAGATTACTGCAGACGCTGACTGCAGCCAGGAAATCAGAAGACGTCTACTTCTTGGGAGGAGAGCAATGGCAAATCTTGATAAAATAGTTAAGAGCAGAGACATCACACTGACAACAAAGGTCCGCATAGTTAAAGCAATGGTATTCCCTGTAGTAACCTATGGCTGTGAGAGCTGGACCATAAGGAAGGCTGAGCGAAGGAAGATAGATGCTTTTGAACTGTGGTGTTGGAGGAAAATTCTGAGAGTGCCTTGGACTGCAAGAAGATCAAACCAGTCCATACTCCAGGAAATAAAGCCAGACTGCTCACTTGAGGGAATGATATTAAAGGCAAAACTGAAGTACTTTGGCCACATAATAAGAAGACAGGATACCCTGGAGAAGAAGCTGATGCTAGGGAAAGTGGAAGGCAAAAGGAAGAGGGGCCGACCAAGGGCAAGATGGATGGATGGTATTCTGGAGGTGACAGACTCAACCATTGGGGAGCTGGGGATGGTGACGGCCGACAGAGGGCTCTGGCGTGGACTGGTCCATGGAGTCACGAAGAGTCGGAAACGACTGAATGAATAAACAACAAAAGCTTTATGGACTCCAGCAAAGGAGATTGTTACCTTGTCGTGGTGCTGGAGCTTGAGCACCTCAATGACGCCATAAGCTAAACCGTGAAGGGATACCCAAGACGGGAAGGTCGTGGCAGAGAGGTCAGACTAAATACAATCCCTGGGAAAGGTAACGGCAACCCACCCCAGTATTCTTGCCGTGAAAACTAAATGGATCAGTACAACCAGAGATATGTCAGTATACCATCAGAAGATTGGACTCCCAGGTCGGAAGACGGTCAAAATGCTACTGGGGAGGAACAGAGGATAAGTTCAACTAGCCCCAGATGTGATGATGCAGCTAGCTCAAAGCTGAAAGGACGACTAGCGGCCGACGTTGCTGGTGGTGAATGACAAATCCGATGTTCTAAAGATCAACACACCATAGGAACCTGGAATGTAAGATTTATGAGCCAGGGCAAATTGGATGTGGTTATTGGTGAGATGTCAAGATTAAATATAGACATTTTAGGTGTCAGTGAACTGAAATGGACTGGAACGGGCCACTTCACATCAGATGACCACCAGATCTACTACTGTGGACAAGAGGACCACAGAAGAAATGGAATAGCCTTCATAATTAATAATAAAGTGGCTAAATCAGTGCTTGGATACAATCCAAAAAATGATAGAATGATCTCAATTCGAATTCAGGGTAAGCCATTTAACATCACAGTGATCCAAATATACGCCCAAAACACAGATGCTGAGGAAGCAGAAGTAGATCAGTTCTATGAGGATCTGCAGCACCTACTGGATAATACGCCAGAAAGATATGTTATTTTCATTACAGGAGACTGGAATCCTAAGGTGGGTAGTCAAATGACACCTGCAATTACAGGCAAGCATGGTCTGGGAGAACAAAATGAAGTGGGACATAGGCTGATAAAATTTTGCCAAACTGTGCATAACAAACACTCTCTTCCAGCAACCAAAAAGATGACTTTATACATGGACTTCACCAGGTGGTCGACACCGAAATCAGATTGACTACATCCTTTGTAGCCAAAGGTGGCGGACATCTATACAGTCGGTAAAAACAAGACCTGGAGCTGACTGTAGTTCAGATCATGAACTTCTTATTGCACAATTTAGAATCAGACTGAAGGGAATAGGGAGGACCCACAGTTCAGTTAGATATGAGCTCACTAACATTCCTAATGAATATGCAGTGGAGGTGAAGAATAGATTTAAGGGACTAGATTTAGTAGATAGGGTCCCAGAAGATCTATGGACAGAAGTTCGCAACATTGTTCAGGAGGCGGCAACAAAAAACGTCCCAAAGAAAAAGAAAACCAAGAAGGCAAGATGGCTGTCTGCTGAGACACTGGAAGTAGCCCAAGAAAGAAGGAAAGCAAAAGGCAACAGTGATAGGGGGAGATATGCCCAATTAAATGCAAAATTCCAGAGGTTAACCAGAAGAGATAAGGAATTATTTTTAAACAAGCAATGCGCGGAAGTGGAAGAAGATAATAGAATAGGAAGGACAAGAGACCTCTTCCAGAAAATTAGAAACATCAGAGGTAAATTCCAGGCAAAAATGGGTATGATGAAAAACAAAGATGGCAAGGACCTAAAAGAAGCAGAAGAGATCAAGAAAAGGTGGCAAGAATATACGGAAGATCTGTATAGAAAGGATAATATCGGGGATAGCTTTGACAGTGTGGTCAGTGAATTAGAGCCAGACATCCTGAAGAGTGAGGTTGAATGGGCCTTAAGAAGCATTGCTAATAACAAGGCAGCAGGAGATGACGGTATCCCAGCTGAACTGTTTAAAATCTTGCAAGATTATGCCGTCAAGGTGATGCATGCCATATGCCAGCAAATTTGGAAAACACAAGAATGGCCATCAGATTGGAAAAAATCAACTTATATCCCCATACCAAAAAAGGGAAACACTAAAGAATGTTCAAACTATCGAACAGTGGCACTTATTTCACATGCCAGTAAGGTAATGCTAAGGGGTGTGGAGGCTCAGCGGGTAAGACGCCAGGCTTGTAGATCAGAAGATCACAAGTTTGGAGGTTCTAATCCCTAGCCCTGCCTGCGGAGTGAGCTCCCGCACTAGCTCCAGCTCTTGCCAACCTAGCAATTCGGAAGCATGCAAATGCAAGTTGATGAATAGGTACCACTTCGGTGGGTAGGTAACAGCGTTCTGCATGCGTCATGCAGCCACATGACCGTGGAAGCGTCTTCGGACAACGCTGGCTCTTCGGATAACAAATGGAGATGAGCACCGGCCCCTAGAGTCGGACACGATTGCACAAATGTGTGGGGGGAACCTTTACCTTTAAGGTAATGCTCAAGATCTTGCAAGGTAGATTCCAGCAATTCATGGAGCGAGATTTGCCAGATGTACAAGCTGGGTTTAGAAAAGGCAGAGGAACTAGAGACCAAATTGCCAATATCCGCTGGATAATGGAGAAAGCCAGGGAGTTTCAGAAAAACATCTATTTCTGTTTTATTGACTATTCTAAAGCCTTTGACTGTGTGGATCATAACAAACTTTGGCAAGTTCTTGGTGGTATGGGGATACCAAGTCATCTTGTCTGCCTCCTGAGGAATCTGTATAAAGACCAAGTAGCAACGGTAAGAACAGACCACGGAAAAACGGACTGGTTTAAGATTGGAAAAGGAGTACGGCAAGGTTGTATACTCTCACCCTACCTTTTCAACCTGTATGCAGAACACATCATGCGACATGCTGGGCTTGAGGAATCCAAGGCTGGAGTTAAAATCGCTGGAAGAAACATTAACAATCTCAGATATGCAGATGATACCACTTTGATGGCTGAAAGCGAGGAGGAGTTGAGGAGCCTTATGATGAAGGTGAAAGAAGAAAGTGCAAAAGCTGGGTTGCAGTTAAACCTCAAAAAAACCAAGATTATGGCAACCAGCTTGATTGATGACTGGCAAATAGAGGGGGGAAAAGTGGGGGCAGTGACAGACTTTGTATTTCTAGGCACAAAGTTGACTGCAGACGCTGACTGCAGCCAGGAAATCAGAAGACATCTACTTCTTGGGAGGAGAGCAATGACAAATCTTGATAAAATAGTTAAGAGAAGAGACATCACACTGACAACAGAGGTCCGCATAGTTAAAGCAATGGTATTCCCCATAGTAACCTATGGCTGCGAGAGCTCGACTGTAAGGAAGGCTGAGCGAAGGAATATATATGCTTTTGAACTGTGGTGTTGGAGGAGAATTCTGAGAGTTCCTTGGACTGCAAGAAGATCAAACCAGTCCATACTCCAGGAAATAAAGCCAGACTGCTCACTTGAGGGAATGATATTAAGAGCAAAACTGAAGTACTTTGGCCACATAATGAGAAGACAGGATACCCTGGAGAAGATGCTGATGCTGGGGAAGGTGGAACGCAAAAGGAAGAGGGGCCGACCAAGGGCAAGATGGATGGATGATATTCTGGAGGTGACGGACTCGGGGGAGCTGGGGATGGCGACGGCCGACAGGAAGCTCTGGCGTGGGCTGGTCCATGAAGTCACGAAGAGTCAGAAGCGACTGAATGAATAAACAACAAAAAGCTTTATGGAACAGACATTTTGAGATTTCAGTGGGATTTGAATGAGAGGAAATCTCACACCCATGTTGCTTGTTATTCTACCCCAATAGTTAAACGCTCTTGCAATCCAGCCTTCCATCTCATGTCTGCCTTGGCTTGACCTACAGGAGACCTAGCTGCTGTTATGATGAAGCAGCTTCCTAAAATGCTTTATGATTCATCAGTTGAATCTCATGGAACTCTCCCTACCTCAGTTGCCACTCGTTTTGTCTTTGTGTACAACAAATCATTCTTTTAATCTCTTTAGTGGAAAGGATTTGGCTCACTTCCGGAAAATGCCCAGGTTTTATTTGACCTCAAACAGGGCAGTCTATGAATAATCATTGTGACCAATGAATAAATGAATTGAGGCCAAAAGACTAGTACCTAAATATGAATGTGTATATTTTTTTACCTGAAGCAATATGAAATTTTGGTGCTGTTCCACTTACATGAATGGGTCATCACAGACAATTCACAAACCGCCCAGAGTCGTTTGTCGAGATGGACGGTGAAGAAATTTAATAAATAATTTTTTTAAAAAAGTAAATCGCTTAAATTTGAGTTATGTTAACTGGGGAATGTTCATGTGTAAATTTGCTGTATATTCTGATATACTCCTCAACTGGATATCTTTATAAATATGTATTAAGACCCATGGGTAAGATTGAGTCTGAACAATAAACTGCTGTGACATATTATACAGAGGTGTATACAGTCTGAAAATATAGCCTGATGACTAACTTTTTGCCCCTTGAAAAGTTTATGTACAAACATACATATATTTGGAGACTTTGGGTATGTCTCTCTTTGTCTATTTTCATGTGGTAAATTATTTTCACACTTACAATATCTTACCATCTGAGACTCCTCATACTGACATTTATGCTGCAGTAATGTTCTGCTTGCAAGGCTTTTGTACTGTACTGTTTTCTCTAACAGTAACAGTAACAAAATCATACACCCAAGTATCACTAAGGAGAAATGAGCAAAAAAGCTAGCTCAGAATGAGGACATTAGATTATCAATTTAGACAAAACATAATGCTCATTCACAGTTAGCTTTGTCTGTGCTCTTTCATGTAGTGAGAAACTAAATTTTATTGGCTACATGATGATGCAACAGTTACAAGGAAAGAATGTTGTCCCCAACTGTTTTTAATCAGAAATATTTCTTGGATAACATATATCCCTAGTGAAAACTTGAAAACACAGAGAATTGAAGCAAATTCAACCATGTTTGTTGTTCTAAGCAATGACAAAGCACTGAGAATTTGTGAAGACGTCGTCTTTCTGTGTAATAGATATTTGTTCCATTGATGTTTCTATGGTGAGTAGAACCTTTAAATTATACTGTAAGCAGAGAAGACTCTTGCAACAGCTTTGTTTTGACAATTGTCATATCAGAATGGGGAAAGAAAGTTCCTTTTATATTTGTCGGGTTCTGTTTCCATCTCTGCATTTTTTAAAATTTATTTTTTAAATTTTTTTCCAGAAAAGGCATCTGAAAGGGGGATCTCACAAGTCATGGAAGGTTGCGTTGCATTTAATTCATGTGGATTCCCTATAGTAATGTTAGATTTATTATTGTTGGATTCTCATGCTGAGAGAGTATAAGTCAGAACAAGGTTGCAGAAGACAAATAAATCAATGGGTGACACTGGAATTTATGGCCCACCATAGCAGACAGAATGGGAGCTATGATTTATATATTTATTTACTTTAATAAATTTTAAAAAATAAAGTATGATGTTATTTATAGGTGGCTGTGGCAGTGAACGATGACAGTTCAATTTATTTTTGTGTGTGCGGTAGAGATGTCATTTCCTGGAAGAAGGTCCTGAGCAATGGGCTGAGGGTCTGTGAGCACAAAGTGTCCATTAAATGGTCTGTCTGTGAAAATGATGTTCAGACATAGAAAAAACAGAGTAGAGGTTGGTAGTGCCAGATAGGATCTGTGAGCATGAAGTCTATGAAAATGAATAACCGTAGAATCTTTTTCAAGAGGATTATGTTAAAATCAAAATTACGATATAGGAGCTTTTGCTCTTCCTCTTAGTAATTACTTGATAGCCATGCCTAACACGAGATTGCTCAGTTGTGTGAAAAGGCTGTTGCAGCCCACCTTCCACTATGATAAGCTTTCATCCTTTATGCAGTGTTTCTCAAACTTGGCATGGTGGCTGGGGAATTCTGGGAGTTGAAGTCCACATGTCTTAAAGTTGCCAAGTTTGAGAAACACTGCTTTACAGCAATTTTCAGTGTACACAAGCGGTTTACAAGGTTCCCATGCCTGAAATACTCAGCAGTGGAAGGAGGGTGGAGTGAATTTTCATTTAGTAGCCTGCTGCTCGATCAGTTCTGAGCCCTGGCTCTAATTTTGTTTCCATTCCAATGAAATTTGAGCTCTAAGAAAACTATTTTGTAAAAGGCTTGTTCAGTAATGTCCAGTAGGATGCCTATTGATTTATTTGATAAGTAAACCTTTTAAGATCACCAGAGTTTGACTGTGTACTGCCGGTATTGTTTTGCTGTTCCTGGTTTTATTTTATTTATTTCTTTTTTTACTGTGGTGAACTTTTCATTGATTTAGGTGTTAGAGTTTTATAATGTTACATTCATTTTGTAGACCATCCAGAGAATTAAGCTGGCTGAGTAAGCATGAATGTGCTGAAAAGGAAGTAAACATATAAATAACACCTTCTGAAAACTGTCCAGTTCTGTTATCATTAGGGCCACTTGGACTATTTTAACAATGTCTTGGAAATGTGCCAGGTTGTACTCATTTTGGAGCTGCCTTTTGGTTAAATTGGTGCTTCTTCCATGTTTGTCTCTCACATTGAACGTAAATGGTAAACCGTTTAGGACAATGCTGTCCCTGTGCATATTGATGATCAAAAAAATAAATTTGTCAATTGCAGAAAATAACTGAAACCAGCTATTTAAAGTGAAGATGGCCATTTTTCTTTTGTTCTACATCCTAGTGTAATGAAAGGAGAAAATCCCCTCCTAATTTTCTCCTGTGTTTCTTTTCATAACCTGTTAGATGTATTTCTCCTTGGAGTGCCTTTGCAGAAAGATTATACACAATAACACACGTAGAGACCTTACAATCCTCCAAATGCTAATAGTAGCTTTGTTGACACGGCTCAGTGGTTAGCAGGGCTGACATAAGTCTAAGGCCTGTCTTTCATTCAGAAGATGCAACAGGGGAACTATGGCTGTTAATTAGCAATCAAAAGAGCAGGATTGACACTTGCAGAATAAATGAGATTTTGGAAGGGGCTTCCTTTGCAGGTGGCTCAAGTGAAATAGTAATGATTTGGGCTTCTTTGTTCCTTTATCTGTCTAATTTTTTAAAGCAGTTCACAAGGCAGTATATAACAACAGCCCATAGCAAAAATACAGACATTGTAAAATAATAATAATAAGAAGAACTGATTTTATAATAATAAAATAATAAATAAATAATTATTTATAAATAATAAATAAATAATAAACAAACTGATAATGTCTTAGCACATAACACACCAGATTTAAGTGTGGTTGAAAAGAAGAAAGTGTGGAAAATTGATGTGGCAATACCAGGGGATAGTAGAATAGAAGACAAAGAATTGGAGAAGATCACAAAGTATCAAGATCTGAAAATCAAAGTTGAAAGATTATGGCATAAACCGGCAGTGGTGGTCCCAGTGGTTATCGGTACTCTGGGTGCCATACCAAAAAGCCTTGGACGGCACTTAGAAAATCTGTGCATTGACAAAATTTCCATCTGTCAATTACAAAAGGCCACCCTGCTTGGATACGCACATATACTACGCCGATACATTACGACATCCTAGATTCTTGGGAAGAACTTGATGCGAATGAAGGCCAACACCAGCTAAAGAACTGGCAACTGTGATTTCACATTGATGTGTATAATAATAATAATAATAATAATAATAATAATACATTGTTATCATGCAGGTGGCAATGTGTGGTTGAACTGGTCTGAACAGCATGGTCCTATTTGGATGGAACTTTGCCAGAAAATTTTATGGCTATGAATTAGAGTGGAAAACTGGAAACAAAATCTCAGAGGAAGGCAATTGCAAACCACTTCTGTATTGTCAAAGGACATGAACATTCCATGCAGTCAAACCAGGAATCAAGCTTGACTTGAAGGAGATACAGTATTCATCTAGATGCAAGCTTGGGCTGGGGATCTTACTTTTAGTTTGTTGGCTATACTGATTATGGGCAAACCTGTTGGTGTCAGGCATTATCCAGACTCATACTTGAAGTGGAAGGCTTATATCCTGAGAGCAAGGACACAGCTCTGATAAGATACTTTTGCAGGTAGTCCTCGACCTACAACTATTTGTTCAGCGACCATTCAAAGTTACGACGGCACTGGTTATGAAGTTACAAATGGTGGTTATGACTGGTCCTCAGAGTTCCGATTGTTCCAGCACCCTTGCAGTCATGTGATTGCTATCTGGGCACTTGGCGCACCCTCCCCAACCCCCGCCGTGCCTCCCGCACACCCTTGTGCACCCCTGCGCACCCTTACACACCGTCCCCAACCTGCACCGCACCTCTCGTGCACCCCTGCGCACCCCCTCGCTCCCTCCCCCACCCAGAAGCAGCCATTTGCCTGCCCGCCGGCTGGGGGCTTGAGATTTGGTTAACGATGGCAACCAAGACTGCAGGGATTGCCGTCGCTAAGTGATGCAGTCACGCTTTACGACTGCATCGCTTAGCAATGGAAATTCCGTCCCCAATTGTCATTGTAAGTTGAGGACTACTTGTATTGCAAATACGAGGAAAGCCATTAATAACGAAGAAAGCCAGCTTCTGCAGACTCTAGGCTTAAAGCCCTTTATAATGCAGTCCCAAGTTTCAAATCCTTTGTTTCTTTCTCCTGCCCTTACTAAGCCCTGGACTAAGCACTGTTGGTTTTTCACAGTGAGAAGTGGTTGGCAACTCTGCATTGCAATTGTTACAGTGGCTCTGGCTATTTATTTATATATTTATTTATTTATTTATTTATTTTTCAAATTTATTCCCCGCCCATCTCCCATGCAAGGGACTCTGGGCGGGTTACAATAAATAAAAATTTAAAAACTATACAAAATATCTAAAAAGACATACAAAACATAATAAAATAAAATCCAGGATGGGCTTGGACCCGCAGAATAGATAGTAGAGCTATGGGGACAGCCAACCCCAGGAGGCACTACCACCTCCGTCGTCCCAGGCCAGGTGGCAGAGCCAGGTCTTAAGGGCCTTCCGAAAGGCCAGGAGGGAGGGGGCCAGTCTCACCTCCGGGGGCAAGATATTCCACAAGGCGGGCGCTATCGCAGAGAAGGCACGCCTCCTGGACCCCGCTAGATGGAATTGTCTTGTTGAGGGGGTCCGAAGCATGCCCTCCCTGCATGTACGGGTGGGGCGGGTCGACGTTATCGGGATGAGACGGTCCCTCAGGTACCCTGGTCCTATGCCATGTAGGGCTTTAAAGGTAATCACCAACACCTTGAATTGGACCCGGAAGCAAACTGGCACCCAATGCAGCTCGCGTAGCAGAGGTGTTACATATGCCGATCTTCTGGCACTCATAACTGCTCGCGCCGCTGCATTCTGCACCAGCTGAAGCTTCCGGATACTCTTCAAGGGCAGCCCCATGTAGAGCGCATTACAATAGTCTATACGGGAGATGACAAGGGCGTGAGTGACTGTTCGGAGGGCCTCCCGATCCAGGAAAGGGCGTAACTGGCGCACAACTCGCAGCTGTGCAAAGGCCCTCCTGGCCACGACTGCCACCTGCTCTTCGAGCAGGAGTCGCAAGTCCAGGAGGACCCCCAGATTCCGCACTGGATCCGAGTGGGGTAGTGCAACCCCCCCCAGAACCAAAGATGACAACTTCCCGGATCCAGGGGGGCCATCAATCCACAGCCACTCTGTCTTACCAGGGTTCAGTTGAAGCCTGTTGTTCCCCATCCAGACCCCCACAGCCTCCAGGCACTGAGATAAGGCATTGACCGCATCACTTACTTCACCCGGGACGGAGATGTATAACTGGGTATCATCAGCATATTGGTGATACCTCATCCCGTGGTGACGGATGATCTCGCCCAGTGGCTTCATGTAGATGTTAAATAGGAGTGGAGAGAGAACCGACCCCTGCGGCACCCCACAAGTCAGGGGTCACGGGTCAGCTCTCTCCTCCCCTATCAACACCGACTGGGAACGGCCCTGGAGAAAGGAGGCGAACCAGCGCAAAACCACGCCGCCCGCCCCCAACTCCTCGAGCCGCCCCAAAAGTATACCGTGGTCGACGGTATCGAAAGCCGCTGAGAGATCTAAGAGAGCAAGGATGGACGCACTCCCTCCATCCTGCTCTCGCCAGAGATCATCCATAAGTGCGACCAATGCGGTCTCCGTCCCATATCCCGGCCTGAAACCTGACTGGAAGGGGTCCAGATAATCCGTTTCATCCAGAATCCTCTGGAGTTGCAACGCCACCACCTTCTCAACCACCTTTCCTAAAAAGGGAAGGTGGGAGACTGGGCGAAAATTGCCCAGGATTGTAGGGTCCAGGGAAGGTTTCTTGAGGAGGGGGTGCACCAGCGCCTCCTTAAAGGCAGCCATAAAGGCTAGAAAGCTGATTTCCTCTACAGAGTACAGGTAATCCTTGTTTAGCTACTGCCTCGTTTAGTGACCATTTGCAGTTACGACGGTGATGAAAAAGTATCTTTGCAACCAATCCTTGCATTTATGATCTCCTCAGGCCTGTAAAGCAAAGGAAAGCTGAAGTAAGATCATAAGCACAGTCACGGTTTCACTTAGTGACCACTTTGCTTAACGACTGAGTTGCGGTCCCAATTGTGGTTGCTAAATGAGGACTACCTGTATAGTCTAATGCAGTGGATGAACCTTAACTTTCCACAACAGCTAAGGAAAGAACACTTTCCTGCCAAGCAGAAATATTCATGCTATATCATCTCTGCTGAGCTCAAACACTTCCAGGTTGTGAGACAGAGATAGTAGTGTTATCTAAATTAGGCAACATGAAGGGCTAACATGACAAATTAGCATCAGAACTGGTTGTTGCCTAATTTAGATAGCACCATTACTGTCACTCCTGGATGAGTATGGCCTGCTTCACCACATCTGGGATTAGAGGACAGAGCTCTTATTCAAACCATTGATTCAAACAAAATTAACATTATGATACGAGCTTGCTCCATTAAAAATTGTTTAAAACATAGGCATCTGGCAATCTGGTGTGATATATCTTTAGTTTAAAGGTTGCAGATTTTCAGCCAAGTTGATATATGATCAAATTGTGATAGAACAGGGTTTTAAAGGGGTTAAGTCAGCTTTGTAAAACATATCCAATTGCTTCCAGACTCTTAGTGGTATTTTGGTTTCAAAGCAGTTATGCAATAGGTTTGCAGATGCAATATAATAACCACAGGGTATTCCAGTTGTTGGGGGCGTGGTGGCTCAGCGGGTAAGACGCCAGGCTTGTCGATCGGAAGATTGCAAGTTCGGAGGTTCGAATCCCTAGCCCTGCGTGCGGAGTGAGCTCCCGCACTAGCTCCAGCTCTTGCCAACCTAGCAATTCGAAAGCATGCAAATGCAAGTAGATTAATAGGTACCACTTCGGTGGGTAGGTAACAGCGTTCCACGCGTGTCATGCCGGCCACATGACCGTGGAAGCGTCTTCGGACAACGCTGGCTCTTCGGCTAACAAACGGAGATGAGCACCGGCCCCTAGAGTCGGACACGACTGCACAAATGTGCGGGGGGAACCTTTACCTTTTTTTTTATTCCAGTTGTGTGAGAGATTTTTCAGATTACATCTGAAAAAAGTGCACAGCTGAAAAAAGTTTTCACACTCAAGACATCTTAATGTCTTTCAGTTCTTCTTTCCCTGCAGTCTTGTTCATGTTTATGAAAAGCAAGTCCCAATGAACCCAGTAGAGCAGAGCTTTCCAAACTTTTCATGTTGGTGACACACCTTTTAGACATGCATCATTTTGCGACACAGTAACCCCTTATAACAGGGGTTCCTGCCCCCCGGTCTGCACAATTGGCTCCTGCCTGCAAACCCCGCCCCCTGGTCCATGCGATTGCCTCCTGCTTGCAAACCCCACCCCTGGTCTGCGTGATTGGCTCCTGGCTGCAAACCCCTCCCGCCGGTCAGGGCAGGGGCAGGGGAGTGCAGGTCAGGGCAAAGGCAAGGCAAAGGCACAGACTTACATACCCCTATTGCAGGCAGGTGAGTGGGGAAAAAGGCAGAGGCAGACGTGCGAAGGAGCGGCAGCGGATCAGGATTCAAGCGGCGGGGCAGGATTCAAAGGACGGAAGTGGAGGCGGAGCGACGGAGCAGATTGCAGGCTGCAGGGACAGAGAAGCAGCCAATCAGGCTGCTTTCTGCTGGGGGCACTTTTCCGCCATTCTTTCCCTGGCACTGATAGGCGGAGGTGACTGCTCCCCTTCTTCGATTTTCGCACCCAAACTCTCCCATGCGACAAACCTAAACACCCCAGGTGACACACTAGTGTGTCACGACACACTGTTTGGAAAGCTATGCACTGGAGTATATTCTCAAACATTTTGTTCAGGATTGTATGTAACATGTTAATATTATGTTAAAATTAAAACTTGTTGAAGGGCATTATGTCATTCTTCCTTCTGTCGATAAATTTCGTTTCAAAATTAAGTGCTAAAAGCAGTGCATGGGCACACATACAAAGCATCTCTTTTCAACTAGTTAAGCAACCTTGTCTTCATTCCAGATTCACAGAACTGCTTTGAAAGCAATTTACAGCTGTCTCCACATTTGTGCACACACAGCCACGTTGCTTTGTATTTTTCCCAAAGAAGTGAAATGATTGTGCATCCGCATGCACTGGAGATAATCAAAGCACCTGAAGGAGCCTGGAAAATGAGGTAGCTGCTTTCACAGTTTGGAGAAAGATGTTCCTGTATTAGGCTGACCATATGTCCCATTTTGAACGGGACAGTCCCGTTTTTTAAGCATTTTTCAACCATCCCGTCGTTTTAATAAAAATCTCAATTTTGTCCCGTTTTTCAAATCTGGTGGGAATGGTGCGGAAGGAGGATCCGAGCCAGAGTGTGGACCAGGGGGCGGGGTTTGCAGGCAGGAGCCAATCATGTGGACCGGTGGCAGGGACCCCTGTCTTTTTCATGAATAGGAATATTACATAAGACCCCATCCTGTTTTGCCATCCTGAAATATGGTCAGCCTATCCTGTATGTTCCAAAGCACCTCTTTCAAAGGATGTGCACAGCCATGCTATAGCATAACACGTTGTAGCTGTATTTTGCATATGGAAAACATTTGCCTCTGGAGTAATTTCCTTTCACATTCTAATCTCATCTGCTATCAGTGCAATTTTTTTCTTTACAGAGTGATTCCAGAGACACTTGAAAGATTTCGTTAATCTTTCTTCTAGGGATAGTCTTGCTGCTTACTCCTTTGAGTAAAGGAAAAACAATGATCGTATTTGATAGAAAAACTAAATTTCATGCTTCTCCAGGTTTCTTCCCAGTAATGTGTTTCCTGCCTGCTCGGACTATGAATGTGAATAAATACCTAAGAGGCCAGCTTTCCACACAAAAGGGATTGGATTAACATATACTCCTTTTCTTAGAAATTTTTGAATAGGCTCTGGTTGGATAACTCTGCTAATTGTTCCTGCTTATATTTTCCTAAGTTCCAATCGAAGAGAATATTTGTAGCTCAGGGTTGAACTGTGGAGTCCTTGGTGCTCTCTGAGCCTTGTTTTCTTGCAGACGTTTCATTGCCAGGCTAGGCAGCATCTTCAGTGCGAAAAGGGAGTGGGACTTGCTCTCTGTTTATATACCATGGCTTGTCAATAGACAATTTCTACTGACAATAGAAAAGCCAGAAGACCAGAACACCTCCTTGCCAGCAATAAACACCCAGATATACAAAGATTAACACCAAGATTAGCACCAGAGGAACAATCAAACAGCACAATATACCCTAATCAAGGAACTATTAACTCAGTCAATCTACCAAGCAGCAAACAACAGCCCAAACAAGGAACTACCAAGGAGAGAACAACACCTCCACCAACACAAGCAGGACAAGCCATGGTATATAAACAGAGAGCAAGTCCCACTCCCTTTTCGCACTGAAGATGTTGCCTAGCCTGGCAATGAAACGTCTGCAAGAAAAAAACAAGGCTCAGAGAGCACCAAGGACTCCACAGTTCAACCCTGAGCTACAAATATTCTCTTCGATTGGTATTTATAAACAGCCCAACACATTTGATCTAGTTATATCATTCCTTGACATTTATTCACTCAGCCACACAGCATTAGCAAAATAATAAGAGAAGAAGTGTTTCTTTAGAGATGTTTCCGCTACCAGTAATATACTAGCCCAGATATTCTCATGATAATATTCTGTGGTTCAACAAACCTCTTTTGTCCCCCTTGCCTCTTTTTTTGTCTTTGCAAACTGATCAGACCAGGGTTTTTCAAACTGTGTTCTCAGAACCCAGTTTGATCCACAAGAGACTTGGGGGGGGGTCATTCAAATGTAGCCAGTCTTCTATCATTAAAGCTTTGCCTTTGATCAGAAGTTCTTGATTTAAAAAAAAAACCTAACAGGTTCTCCAGAAAAAACTGAAACCCCCTGGATTAGACAGTCATAGTAGATTTGTTGGAAATGGAGGACTGGGTGTATTTGGTCAGAAGTAGCCAGTTTATTTGGGGAATGAACTGCCACCAGCCCACAATGATAAATTAGAGTCTTTATAATTAAGTTTGTCTTTCTATTAATGTTATCTCCTTTTTTATCAGTTCTTTTCTGATAGCATAAATGTGCATCAGGGACTGTATTACATTCTGTATCTCACTTTGTCAGAGGACCAGCTACAGATTGTGTGCAATTAAAACTTAAATAAACAAGTACATATTTCTTAAAAATATAGATCTGCAAACTATTTTACAGTAGGCTAGCTACATGTTCCTAGAAAAAGAACTGTTTTCTATCTCTCTCTGGCATGTAAGTCATCCATGTAAGACATAAGGACTATTTTTACACAAAAAAACCAAGCCTGAATCCAAATTGGAATGGAACCACAGAAACATTCCTCTAACACAATCTCAGTCTGAGAGTCTATCAATTCTACTCACAGAACCTCTCACACGTTTTAGCGCTTTAAAACCCACAATTCATTGCCATTTCAACCTGCAAATTATTGCAATTAATGCCAATCCAGTCAATCCTAACAAAAGAAAATGGCTCCCACCTGCTAATGAAAACCAAAATTGTACTTTCACACTGCTTAGTTTATCAGCTCTAAGAATTATGAATAACAGTTCAGGGGAAAAGGAGGAAGAAAATGCCTTTCCCTCTCTATTAAGTGATCAGTGTGGACACCACTATTTTCCAATTCAGTCCTGGGCATTCAATCGACCAAGAGCATGTGTGACTCCGTGCAGAGGCCCTGTCCCCAGGGTGGAAGAAGAGCTGGCTTTGCAAACTGTTAAGATGCAGCAGATTGTCCTTATTGAAAGGTCTCTCTCCCATTTTAAGGTTTAGAAAGAATTCCATAATTTTAGCAGTATTCTCTTTCGAAACATACCACAAAAACAACACTGCTTTCTGCTTTTGAGAATTTTGCAGAAAAATCATTACATAATTCCAGCTCCTATTAATATGCTTTCTTAATTTCCTTCTTAAGACCCACTCCCCCCCTTTGTTCATATGTTTATTTATTTACTGCCAACATTTATATGCCACCTTGATATGTCATTGAAATGGTGGCAACAATGACAACAGGTTGAGATTTCTCACGAACTGTCAAGTTAGTTACCAATGACCAAGGGTGAAAGTGCTTTAGGATCATCTTTGCATATAAAATCATATGGTTGGAAGGGGCTTTTAGGCCACTGGGTCCAATCCCTGCTCAATTCAGGAATCCAATTGAAACATCCCAGACAGACCGCTGTTTAGGCTCTGCTTAAACATATCTCATGAAGGAGAGCCTACCGCCTCAAAGATCACTAGATAATTGATTTCACTTTGAATGCTTCTTACTTTCTAATATGCAACTGGAATCTTTGTTCTTGTCATGCCGGCCACATGACCGTGGAAGCGCCTTCAGACAACGCTGGCTCTTCGGCTAACAAATGGAGATGAGCACCGGCCCCTAGAGTCGGACACGACTGCACAAATGTGTGGGGGGAACCTTTACCTTTTTCAGTGAAAACCATTATTTTAGGTCCTGTACTTTGGAACAATAGAGACATTTGGTGAAGCCTCCCTCTTCCTGGCCTTCTCTTCTTATAGTGATACATACCTGCTCACCTCACCTGGATATATAAGGGTTTTGTTTTTGAGTCAGTCCTGACTCCTGGCAACTGCCTGGACAAGTCCTTGTAGTTTTCTTGGCAAGATTTTGGAAGTGGATTGCCATTGCCTTCTTCCTAGGGCTGAGGGAGAGTGACTGGCTCAAGGCCACCCAACTGGCTTTGTGCCTAAGGCGGGACTAGAACTCACGGCCTCCTGGTTTCTAGCCCTGTACCTTAACCACTACACCAAACTGGCTCTTGGGTATGTATGTATGTATGTATGTATGTATGTATGTATGTATGTATGTATGTATGTTATTTCTTAGATAAATTGTGATTTCAGTTAACTTTGTTGTGTTCATTAACATCCCCCACCAAATTATTTTATTCGTCTTTTGCAAATGGGGTATGAAACAATTGCTCCAATTCATCAGGAAAAATCTGACCATGTAAACAGGTTTCTGCATTTGTTGCCAATGCAAATGAATATTTGGATGTGCACCTCTCACCTGTAGAGTCTATTGGCTGAACAGACTAACCTTTTGAATGGGGATGTGTATCAGCATCCAGAATTGCATAATGTTTTGCAATGACAGCTGGATTTGAATTAGTAAACTTAACACTGACATCATCTCTTGTTCTCCTATGCCTTTGAGAGGTTTGGAATAGGGAGCAGGACTTAGTATTTTCTCCCATTGTGTAAATTGTTATCTCTCCTGAGCAGGTTGGATGGGAAGGGCTTCAAAAGATTACTATTATGGGACACTAATTTGAGCACAGGTTTACTTCCATCTGAATTGAGCTGTATTCTTTATTATTATTTGGAAATCAAGCTTGTAATTTCCCAGGTGCTTCAGTAATGGATGTAAAAGGCAATCCACAAACAGTTTTGAAACTAAATAAAAAGATACTATATGGCTCATGATTACCAATAATTCTCTAGAAAACTGGCAAAAAAGAATCAGTAACTGCATCAAGAAATTATTCATATGCAAACATGTTAGATTTTTGTCATTGAACTTTCATTTAAAAATAAGTTTCCTTTCACCATTTAGACCCAGATTGCCTATTTCTGTGCAGAAAAAGGGTATCAGGGAAAGGATCCATAAAACGTGTTTTACAAGGAAATACTATGTCAGCAGAAATGAATCATGTGCAGACTGACACCTGGAGAAACAACTGTTATTACCACCCAGCAGTTACACAGCCCTTCTTATTTGTTAGGGCTGCAGTGTAAAAGGTCATGCTTGGCAGCATATTTTCACAGCTGTTTTCTAGCTTGTACTGGCACAAATTGTCCTCATTCCCTTGCCTTGTTTTCTGGTACTAAACAGCAAAGGTTGACAGGATGAACATTTCCTCTCACACAGATAAGACTCCATTTTTATGTCACCAAAGGACACTTGCATCTACTCGACCTCAAGGCCTTCAATTCACCCCAATTCACAGTGTGATCAGAATGGGATCACCCACTTGCAATAGGTGGGAGCCAGACTTGGCATCTCAATGAATGTACAAACAAGATTCCCCTCCTGTTAGCAAAGACACACACAGATACACCAAGGATTAGCCCATTAACTGCAGTCATGACACATACGTACGCCTGAAGTCAAGGCTATTTTTTCTGTTCTCCATATCCACAGAACTCTTCCCATTAGCTAGCTCTCACATAGTAAACTAAATCAGAGGACAACCGTGAGTTGCAAAGCTGAGCACATAGACTGTAAATACTTGGTCATGCAAATGTATTTTTCGCATGATGTATTCATGGTAATATATTATTGTATTAAGCAAAATGAAGGATAACTGTTACGTAAAAAGAGCAACCTTTTTTTTTTTTTACAAATGCATATATTGCTTGGATACATAAATAATCTCTATAAAAATTTATTTACAATGCTGCTTCAGCACTAGGGTACGAGAAATACAGCATGCTTAATATGTAAAATATGCTTCCATCACCACACTAACTTCTGAGAGCTAATTTAGTGGCATTACTCCCTTTCCAAACAGAGAAGGCACAAGTACAGAAATTGGATTTGGAAGGTAAAGCCTAAGGATGAGATTTCCCCTTTGATAATACATACTCTAAGGAAAACAAGAAACGTGACAAGAAACCTATCACAACTGAATTATTTTAATCCCAGAGCCAGGCTGGCATGTTATACCAAACCTTGAAGTCTGACCACATGAACAGGTACCTCGTTGTATCATAGGCCAAACTCCCAGAGAAGAAAGTTGGTACTGAATACATTTTGTAATACTAACATACATCAGGGGAATTCACCACATGGGCAACACACATTAATTAGCATTGCAGTTATAATTCTGGCCAGCCTGAAAGATTAAGTCTCTTAAAATCTAATTAAGCAATTACACTCAATGCTTTCCAGGTCCCTTGACTTGCTCAATGGGTGGCAAAACAAGTTGTTAATCCATTTCAAATGTAACCTTCCAATTTCCCTAGCCTAGCCACTGATATTTTTGATCTATCCTTTCAATATTGTTCAGTATCTCTAATCCAGACACCATTTTCCTTTTCCTAAACCTCTTTTATTGCCAATCCAAAGTTACATAGAGAGAAAACCATTTCCACATTGGCTTCCGAGTCACAGAAGGTATGAAGATACAGGTAATAACAACTTAGGAAAATGTGGAGTCCTTGGTGCTCTCTGAGTTGGTGGTGATGATTGCTGGCACGGAGGTGTTCTGTTCTTCTGGCTTTTCTATTGTCTCTTATGAATGGTATGTAAATGTTGTTTACCTCTATGTGTTTGTTGATGGCTGCTTTGTCTGAGTGCCAAGCTTCCAGGAATTCTCTAGCGTTTTTGGACTTGGCTTGGTTTAAGATGCTCACAGTTTCCCAGTTGAAAGTATGGTTAAGTCTGTCCATGTGTTGTGAGATTAAGGAGTTTTCATCCTGTCTTCTGACTGCTAGTTATTTATGTCTTCTGACTGCTAGTTATTTATGTTTGTAAACATTTATGTTTATAAATATTTTGAAATGTGTAACCATGGGGCTAGAAAATCACATTTACAGAAATCACTTGACTCTTTGTTGAATATAAGCCCTTTCTTTGCTGACTGCTGCCCAAGAACTCAGGTTCTCATTGATAAAAAAAATGATTAATGCCAGTTTCTAGTTTTTAGAAATATTAGCTTGATTCAAGCAAATATATGAGGAAGAGCTGGTGTGGTGTAGTGAATACTGTAAGGCGACGGGCTAGGACTGGAAAACCAAGGTTCAAAATCACCCTAAGCCATAGGAACTCACTGGGTGACTCTTAACCAATCACACAATCTCTTGGCCCAACTACCACTCAGGCTGATTGTGGGAATAAAATAAAGGGAGACCACATGTAAGATGCTTTGAGCTCTTGAAAGAAAGTCATGCGATTCTGATCCTACAGTGAACGAATTTTTAATCTGAACTGGTTGTCATCTATTTCCACATGCTAAGAGAGTAAACTAGCTTTTAGACCAGAGCTTTCCAAACTTTTCATGTTGGTGACACACTTTTTAGACATGCATCATTTCACGACACACTCTTACAGCAGGGCACAAGGCAGGCACTAGGACCTGCACGGAATCACAGCAGGTTTGGAGGCAGCAAGGCACAAGGCAGGCACTAGGACCTGCGTGGAATCCTGGCAGGGCTCAGAGGCAGCAGCAGCTGCGACACACCCAGACACTGCAGCCAACACACTAATGTGTCCCGACACACAGTTTGGAAAGCTTTGTTTTAGACTCTTTCTTGCTTCTGGTGAATTTCATATAGCTACTGCTTAAGGATGACATGTTTGCAGCCCACTAAATAAATACAACATTTACTTCTTGGTAAAACAGCCAAAATTTTTAATACCTGCTTGTAGATATAAATTTTTAAAAACAAAAGTTGCAATTTTGCCCAGGTTTGGATATATTGGGGACCCTGTCCATTAACTGTAATTTCTCTAGGTGACAAAAAAGTATAGAATTACTATTTCTCATTTCAAATACCACACTTTTCAAAAGATCAGATTAATTAACCCTATTCAGTCATAACATAAATCATGGGAATTGGTCATGATTTCTTTTTTTTTAATGTATATTTACTAAAATAAGTTCTCATGTGATTGATTACATAGACTGACACTAAGTTGCAAGTGGATATGTGAAAGAATAACTCATGTGTATACAACTGGTCTGTGTTTATGCATTATGAGGAAATTCCTTAAAATATTCTGCTGATCCGTGATAACTTATGTCTGTGATGTATTTTGTGTTGCTGTATTTGTGTACTTGTGGAATATGCATATATGTGTGTGGAGTAATGATTTTGTTTTTTGTTTTCCTTCAATGAAGAATTACTCTTTAAAGTAAAAATGCCCCTGGTGATTTTTTCCACGTAGCTATGCCTTATGAGAAACCTTTTCTTTTCCGCTCCCTGAATCCTAAATGAAAGGTCATAAATCTCTAATATCTTACACCATACTAGAAAAATAGTATCTCTTGTACCTTTTGCCATTTCACATGGGCAGTTCCCAATTTGTATCTGGCTGAGACCTTCATATGTTGATGCCTGGGTGAGGTGTACCAGAAGATGTTGGCTGAGGAATTGTCATTAACTCTGCAGTGGGAATGCCCAAGAGTGGTTGTGATATGCCTTCTAAGTGTAATCTCTGATCAAACTCTTTATCTGCTAATTCTGCATATTAATTGGATTAATGTTGTTAACTTTATTCTAGTTTAATTACTTAGGAAATCAGTTTTTTTTAATGTAGAAACCACTCTTCCAGCTAAGCCCATAGATTCCTGCCCTTCCAAATACAGCAGCTTTTATTTTTGCCACTGAATCACAATATATTGGAGTGGAGTACTGAGAGGACTCTTGATATTATTAGCATTATCAAATCATGGCAGTGGTAAGCTTTCCATCTTGGATAGGCATTTATATACCAGAGGAATTTGCAAACAAAATTGACATGCAGGACCATTGGCTCTTGAAACTTGAGATATGCTTCGTAGGGTTTCAGCCTATGGACTATCATCAACCACAGGGCAAAATAAAAATTTTCAATGAGGGTGACACAGGGGGCTTTAAAATGGGATAGGCCAGGGGTCGGCAAACTTTTTATGCCGGGAGCCATTTTGACATGCTCGTGCACATTTTGAAATGCTCGAGAGCCAGGGGGCGGGGTTTGCGGGCGGGGGCCAATCACGTGGAAGGGGGCGGGGTTTGCGGGCAGGAGCCAATCGCGTGGAAGGGGCGAGGTTTGGGGGCAGGAGCCAATGGCGTGCAAAATGCAAAACACACACTGTTTTTCCTCCTTTTCTCAAGCCTTATTGCTGGAGCAATAAGCAATAAGCACATTTCCTTGAGGGAAAGAGCGACCCTTGGGGGAATTTCTGTTGGAAGAGTGGAATATGGTCACTTCGGGGGCGGCAGTTGCAGCTAGCACCTTAACTGCCCCCCCACGCCCCCCCACGCGCCCGCATGCTTCCCTAACCTTCCTGCTGCAGGGGCATTTCCAAGCGACCAAGCCTAACAATGCCTCCCCCCCCCCACAGCTCCAAGAGTTGAGAATCTGCAGACCATCTCTCCCTACAATCAGAGCCAGTTTCAACTTAGGAAGGGAGGCTTTTGCAGTGGGGGGGGGAGGATCAAGAGAAAATAATCTCCCCTTCCCTGCTCTGGATGAGAGAATGTCACTGGCTAAAACTCTCTCCCTGCTGCGCCTCCAAAAAGGACCATTGCGAGGAGGAGGAGGAGAGAAAATTCTCTCGTCCTGCTGGGCTGAGAAGGGCTGCTGCCTCCTCCCACAAAGGAAGTCAGAGAAGTTGGTTTTAAGGCGGCTGCACACCTTTTCTGAAACGTGAGAAAAATTATGCGCAGCCACCTGGCCTTCACACCCAGCCCGTTTTGGAGAGGAGCTTCTGCACTCCTGGTTATATTTGGCAGTCAAACACACACGCGTTGCAGCCCAGTTGGACGAGGCAATAAAGATGCCATATGCCTTCCTCTTCCCCACGGCCATGCTGCCTGTTCAGACCCTGAACCCCATTGGGGAGGAAAGGCTCGGATCTGGCCGGCCCTCTCACGCATTCACACGCCGCGAGCCACCCCCAATTCTTAGTTCTCCCATGGTCCTTGCTCACCTTCCCTGGCCGGTCCTCGTGGGCCGCCGGCAACGCTCCCGTCCCGCTGCACCCCAGCCAGAGCGCCCGGAGCTTGGCTCTTACGCGCTCTTGCTCAAGGCCAGGGCCACCCGCAGCCGCCCACACCTCGCGCACAGCCACTCCCTTTGACAGAGGAGGGACCGGCGTGCCTTGGGAGCTGCAGAGAGCCCCGCAGGCTGTGCACGAGGTGTGGGCGGCTGCGGGTGGCCCTGGCCTTGAGCAAGAGCATGTAAGAGCCAAGCGCGAGAGGGAGCGAGAGAGGGACCGACGATGATATCACGGGACGCTCCCCGCCGGCCGTCGGGTTGTGGCGCGGGGCACCGAGCGCGGCGGGCAGGTGGCGCCCTCGCCACCTGTGGCTTCGGATCCGAGGGGTGACTACTCAACATGACCTGGACTTTGCGCGGGGTGGGGGTGGGGCAGGGCGGGAGAGCCGCGGAGTTTGGGGGCGGGATCCAATCGCGTGGAAGGGGCGGGGGTGAGTTCAGCTGCGGAAGAGCCACACTCAAGGGGCCAAAGAGCCACATGTGGCTCGCGAGCCGCCATTTCCGACCCTTGGGATAGGCAACGGGACTGTGTGGTACGGTCAGGTTTCTTCAAAAGCTTCCAGGTGAGGCTTGACCCTAACAAAAAATAACTAATCTAGTATATACATAGAGAAGTGGGTATGTGTGTTCTGAAGTGGAGTTGTGAAAGTTTATCTTCTGTAAAAAGAAATTGGTGAATTATTATTATTATTATTATCATCATCATCATCATCATCATCATCATTAAAATTTATATCACCAATTAAATTTATATCATTCATATATATATGAATGAATTCAGGTAACGTGGTGCTGGTAGTCGAACAAAAGACACAATTACAAAATTTTTATTTATTTTTATTTATTTATTGTGGTATTTATACCCCGCCTATCCCCTCCCTAATGGAGGACTCTAGGCGGCTTACAAGCATATATATACATTAATTATACAATTCACAAATCACCATTTTCACCGCGCGTGAGGGGAGGGGGTAAGGGAACCGACTCTTCCAGGCTCTGGACTACAATTCCCAGGATGCCTTGAGCCGGCTGCTGACGTCCTGTAGCTGTTGTATCTGGGTCCGTTGTCACCACCTTCCATTCCATCTTCCTCCGATCCTTTCCTCCGGTGGTGCCGACTTCCCGACAGGACGCCAGCAAATTAGCCCACTTAAGGTGGTACCCATTTATCTACTTGCAAAGCTTTCAAACTGTTGGGTTGACAGGAGCTGGGAGTAACAACGAGAGCTCACTTCGTTGCACGGGGTTCGAACTGCAGACCTTCTGATCTACAGCCTACAGCTCAGCAGTTTAACCTGCTGAGGTTTGCTGTGATTGGTATTTATAAACAGCCCAACACATTTAATGTAAATTATTACATGATTACAAAATACAAAGCAACGTGGCTATGTGTGCACATAATGATCATGGATGAGGGCAGCCACCTGGCGTGTGTAACCAAGACCTGGGTGAGCCTGGGGGTGGGTGGGGCTGGACTTTTGTTGTTTTATAAAAATTTGTGATCAGAGTTATGGAAAATATTAAGAGACAAGCTTGCAGTAAAAAACATTGCTTTTATTTAAAACAAAAGAACAGATAAGCCTTGCCTTCTTCAGCTGAAGAGAAGCACATGGCTGATTAACATAAGCTACTCACATTTTAGAAACAGAATGAAGAGATAGCAGCAGCAGAGAGTAACCAGAACAAAAGGCATTTACATTTTAAACCTTTTACAATTGCAACTTGGCTATACCTGAGTGGATAGGATCTGGCATGTGACCACTCACCTAGGCATCTGATTCCCAATATGGGCATAACTGAAAGGTAACCTCTGATTGGTAAGCACCCCAGACTAGCTGGCTCCAAGCCATCAACATTCCTGAGAGGGAGGTGAACACGTGAACTCCCAAAACCCAGAAAAAAAAACGTCAAGGCTTGGCTTTTAAAACTCAGCCTTCATATTTTCCTTCAAGACATAAAAATATATGCAACATGGACCTTTCTTGGAATTATGCCACCTGGGTTGACCTCTGGGGGGGAGTCACCTGTTCTCCTCCGTGAGTCTCTGAAGGCTCTCAGAGGCTCTGCTCCACAGATAACTGAATGTGAGGTGCTCTTTGGAAGTTGGTCTCTAGGGAACAGTTAGGATTGCTGCCTGAGCTCTGGATTCTATTGCCAGGCTGGCAATAGAATCCCTAAGGCTATTGGTACTCAGGGATTTCAATTTACCAACTGGAGGCATTGAGTCTGGGCTGGTTCAGGAATTTGTGGCCTCCACGGCACCCATGGACCTGTCCCAAGTCATCAGTGGCCCAATGCATACTGGGGGCTGCACACTGGATCTCATTTTTGTCTCAGGGCGGTTGTGACATGATCTGGCAACAGAGAACATTAACATTAGTCTGTTGCCATCGTCCAATCACTCTCTGATTGCCTTGGGGCTCACTGTGTCACCCTCCCTTGCAGGGAGACAGGGATTGTTTGATCGGTCTGCCCCAGGTGACTAATGGTCCCAGTGGATTTCCAGAGGAAGCTTGGGGTTTTCTCTGAGGATCTGGTGGGCAGTTCTGCAAAAGCCTTCTTCACTGCTTGGAATGGGTCAGTGGCTGGGGCTTTGGACCACATTGCTTCTATGTGGCCTCTCACTGTGCACTGATCCCAGGGCATGGATTGGTTTATTGAGGAGCTCTGGGAGATGAAGCACAAGCAGAGACACATGATCACCATTTGCGACTTCCTGCCAGCTTCCCCATTGACTTTGCTTGTCAGAAGCTGGCAATGAAGGTCACAAATGGCAATCATCTGACCACGGGACACTGCAATGTCATAATGGCGAGCTGGTTGCCAAGCACCTGGATTGCAATCATGTGACTGGAGGGACACTGTAACAGTCGCAACTATGAGGACCAGTCATAAGTACCACTCGTTCAGAGCTGTCATAACTTTGAATGGTCCCTGAATGAGTGGTTGTTAAATGAGGACAACCTGTAACCATCATCTAGACAATATAAGCTTTGGAGTTTGTTTAATACTTGCCACTTGAGGAAAGGAACAATGCAACTAGCCTCCCCCAAGGAGTAATGGTAATACAATAGGAAATGTGTTCCCTTTCTGTGATAAATTAGTTGCTTCAGTTGGCAGCCGAAATTGCTGCGAAAAATCCCCCTTTCAGTCTAGTACAGTTGGTGCAGTACAGTTTAATATGTTTGTGTTCCATAAAGTAGTTCAGATTAAAATGGTAATATCCGTTTAAAATCTTGGTTCAGGGAGAGTTACAAAACTTGATCAGTCTTACTCAAGCAACTTAGTAGCTTTTGTTTATCACCCCCACCCCTCAAAATATTTATACTAATAAATATTTTACAAGTTAAATGTTTATGCCAGTTAAATGTTTAAAAGGTAAGGTAAAAGGTAAAGGTTTTCCCCTGCACAGTCGTCTCCGACTCTAGGGGGCAGTGCTCATCTCCGTTTCTTAGCCGAAGAGCCAGCGCTGTCCGAAGACGCTTCCGCGGTCATGTGGCCGGCATGAAGCACGCGGAACGCTGTTACCATCCCACCGAAGTTGTACCTATTTATCTACTTGCATTTGCATGCTTTCAAATTGCTAGGTTGGCAAGAGCTGGGGCAAATGCAGGAGCTCACTCCGTAACGCGGCACTCAGGTCTCGAACTGCCGACCTTCTGGTCGACAAGCCTGGTGTCTTAACCACTGAGCCATCGCACCCCTAAATGTTTAAAAGGAGCAGGAAAATGGGTGAAATTGAGAGGGAAAGAGACATACTAGGAACCTAAAGTAGGACTATTTAGAGATTGCGGCATGCATCTCCGAAGGAGGCTACTTATCATCACAGTGGTGAAGGGGATCCAGGCTTATTTCCATGTGCATGCTATTCATGCCACATGAGGCTAACACGGTGAAGTATCTCCCAACAACCAGGTAGAGAACAAGCATTCAGATCAGGAAAAGTACCTCTCAGCACTGGGGTAGGTGTTCAGATCAGGATCCCCTGACCCAAGAATTTAAATATTATGCAGGAGAGATTGTTACCAACCTCACCTTTGCAGCCAACTTTACTAGCGATCAAGATCTCCTTTAGGCAAAGCTTGAGTAAGAATGTTGAGGGTCTCCTATATGAGGTTCAGGGGGGCAGGAGACACTTCCTCTCAGTTATAGGCTCCATTCTTCTGTCTCCAGAGATTTGAATGGCACCCTCCCTTATGACATGCAGGAAAGCATCTAAGACTCAGCTTTTTTGGAGAGCTTTTAATTTTTAAGAGTGCTGACAGATTATGGATGCTAGGGAGGTATGATTTTATTGTTGTATTTTTATACATCCTTTTATATTTTAGTTGGAATATTGGAAGACACCGGGAGTCTTGTTAGAATGCAGCAGTCTATAAAAATAGTAAAATAAATAATAATCCCCAGTAATCCTGCTACATTCTGCCATTTAGCCATGACAACCTAATTAAAGCAAATTGATAGAGGAGATTCTTCTTCTTAACTTTAAGCCTGAAAGCAGGCATGAAATTGGGGTGAGGAGTTGAGGAGTGGGTGAGTGTACCTTGTGCAAAAACCAGTTAGCTAGAGGAAGAAAAATTCTCTCAGTAACAGAACTACCATGTGCTCTAGTATGGAACTAAGCATGGGACTGAAGGTGTCAATCACTATTTGGAGAAAGATGAGCATGAAAGGGAGTCAGTGCATAAAATTATGCTGTCCTTATGCCCCGTGGAGATTGATTCTGCACATGTCCATCTATATGCTGGTTTTCAATTTCTACCAGTAACTGCAATACTCATCCTCATTTAAATTGCCCAATGGATTAACAAGGATTTTTATTCTTGACTTGGGTTGGAAGTAAACAACACTTTAGTTGGTTCAGATGTCACCTTCTGTCCAGATTTACTGCTTTTTAGCTTTGCTGTTATTTTCCCCTACTAGTCTTGATTACAAAGGAAACAGAGAGAATGAATTTTTCTATCACTAGCTTCATCCTTCACTATAAAACCTTTTCACTGACAGTAGCAGGTATTGTTGCAAAACGCACGCACCAGAGCCAGTTTGGTCTAGTGGTTAAGGCAACGGGCTAGAAGCCAGGAGACTGAGAGTTCCAGTCCCACCTTAGGCATAAAAGTCAGCTGGGTGACCTTGGGCCAGTCACCCTCTCTCAGCCCAACTCACCTCACAGGGTTGCTGTTGTGGGGAACATAGGAGGAGGAAGGAGTATTAGGTATGTTCGCTGCCTTATTTATAAAAAATAATAAAGGCGGGATAAAAATAAAATAAATAAATTATAGCTGCCTATCAAGACCTTCAGACACCAATCAAAAAATTCCCAGGTGATTTAGTAGCATGCCTCCTTGATTTTCCCCCAGTGTATTTGTTCATAAATCCCCAAGGTGATATCTGCTTCCCCCAAAGTATATATAGATGACATCTAGATGGCTCTTTCATAACTGACTAAATAGACACTTCAGATTCTGGTTCATTTGACATAATTGCAGGAAACCTTATATATTTGTGTGTACTTGTCTTACTACCTGTGTTTAACAGAAATATTAGTGGAAAGTATTGTGATAAGTTTATTTGGTGCATAGTGAGATAGTTCAGAAACAGTGGGAAATCCTTGCCATGCAGTATTCTGCATCCATCATGCATAGCTTGAATTGAAATGCCATGTATAATGTAAGAAAGTCCATGGAAGAGTAACTCCAGCAGATTTATAAACTCCTTGTGATAGATTATGCTATTTTGCATTGTGACACCCAGACATTGCATGTTAGTTTGTAGAGAGAGGATCCTTCTGTACCAAAGAGTGTGTAGTGAGCTCATCACCTGGCAGTTGCAATACGCTGAACTAGAATTTCGGTTTCTGGCAACTTTCTATGTTTGCCTATTCTTGGACCAAATTTAAAGGGAAGGGATAAAATAAGATCTAAGTCTAATTCCCACTTATATGAGGAACTAGAAAACTACTTGAGTGTTTTACTGTCACTGAGAATGCAGAGACATGAGTACAAGATTTGATGGGGACAGGGCAAGACCACACAATTTCCATTTTTTTCTCTTATTTAATTCAGAAACAAAGATAAATAAGCAGTTGGATATAAGCCAAGCCTTATCAGAGTATGCAAGCTTTTTCATTTTTCGCCAGCTTCAACATTGTTGTTTGCATTTTTAGTGGGCATTCTTCCACTTCTTGACTATAGCCTGAGACAATCTATAGTAAAAGTACCAAATGAGCATCCCCCCCTCCAGGCTTGCATTTATTCTCAAAAGCATTCTAAGGAAGCAACTCTTAACACAAGATATTGTGTGCCTAACATATGCATGTTCCTAATGTACGTGCACCTCCCCCAGGTCCTACTTCCTATATCTATTCCTTCTTATCACTCTAGATCTAAGAAAAGGGGTTTAGTTAATTAGTTGGTATTATATTATCCACTGTCAAGGGGAAGAGTTGATAGGTGACCAGCTTTGATAGGCAAACTTTTGTTCTTGTTATCTACTGCCATATTCTCTCATGTTCAAACCTAGCCAAAACTTAGGCTAATCCTAAGTTGTCCAACAACACTTGTCCCACAACACTTCCCCTCAGCACCCTTCTTCCCATGGTTGTGCTGTTGAATGCTTTGGTGAGTCTTCTCCCAATCTCACTCAGCATCCCATAAATCCTTGTTTATTTATTATTAAATGTGTATGTCAACTGCTCAGTTCATATGAGGCTTGCCAGCCAATCTTACTTTGGGGAGAAACCAACAGTACACACTCCAACTTCAAGAGCTACTAGAGCTGACTATTCCATTTTAACCATCATAGGACCTCTAGTTTCCAGCCAGCTTCTCGGTTGCTCAGCTTCTTCACCCCAGAACCCTCTCTGATCTTGACATGTCATTCTGGAAGTTTTAAGACTTCCTCCCCGTGATGCCTACTCTGTCTCTGCCTTTCTTTCTTCTATTAATGCTATGTACTATGAGAAGCTCTGTTTAATGTGAATGACGTATTAAAACATTTAGTGGCAAGTAATACCTTTAAGTCTAAATTGGTCTTAGTATGTATTGATCTAAAATTATCATGAAAACAACATCTGAAGGCTTGTTTCAAATCATATAGTAAAATCTGCTGGTGTTTGCAATGGCAAAAAGCCAATCCTTAGCCATTGGGTTTTGATTTCAGACTGACCAGTCTCTAGAGTTACTTGGGCCACTTTCTTGGGAAATGTGAGTGTCAGTTACAAACTTTCTTGGAAAAGAAGATTTAAGAACAGCAATAAGATACTGAAGGTTTGTAGTTTTGCTCAGGTGGAATTGAAAGTGATGATTCTGGACAAGAACGTAGATCTTTCTCCTCGCCTTTTAAAATCCTATGTTCAAAATTATTTATATGAGTGTCAGTTACAAACTATAGTGTGAAGCACAGTAATAGTTTCTTTACTAAATGGATTGTTGACTGTCCCTGTTAGAGTCTAATTACAGCTTAATGGGGTGTTGTATATCTTTATGAAATACAGTTGTTCCAGTAGGAGAAACTGCACAAAAACTTGAAATTTGTTTCTTTGATCTAATCAGTTGTTTCCTTGGCTGTTACAGTTTAATTTGAGCAAAAATGCATGACATATACTCTTTACATAAGATTATTTTATGACAATACATAAGAATATAAATTGAAGTATCCCCCCCAAGCAAAACAATCATGGTCTTTTATCGGTTTATAGCTTATACTTGGAGATGTTTTTAATGGATCTTTCAAAGTACAATAATGGTAATTACTGTAAATAATAAATTTATCGACATTGGACAGTGAAGTATGAGTTATGATATTCTGCTATAAAAGGAAATAATGCAGAAAAAGGATGTTGAATTGTATTATATAAAATCCCCAATATCTTCCACCATACTCAAGGAACTATGTCTAATCTCTGAAGTCTGTCACAGTAGAACTGTTTGAATCTTTACCTTCTCTAAGTGGGGGGAGGGCATGGAAGGACTTAAATGAAAAAAGAAAGAAAAATGTACACATCTGTTGATCTCATTTGAAAAAGGGATATCATCTTCAAAATGAAACGAAACAGCTCTGGCCTACCTATATTGTATTATATGATATTGTCTGCATAGTCTCCAATGATTATTTGTTCTGCAAAACAAAATATAGAAGATAGTTGTTAGATGAATTGTACAGTTGTCTGCAGCTGATCAGCCATTTTGGGATTCCCACCATAATTAAGGAAAGCCCCATATCTGTTCTTCATATGGCCTCATTAGTAATTTGGGACAGAGCTAGTAGAAGGCTATATTTTGTAGGGTCTTTAGCATTTTAATATTTCCGTCCCATGGATGGGCTGCCCCATACCATATCTATGCCACTGCATTCCTCTTAGAAACTTTAGTTCGTCTCCTTGGGAGTTTGAGAAGAAACTGAATATAGTATGTGAAGAATTTTGCTAGTAGGTGTTTAATAGAAAGGAGATTGATTCTAGAAGGTAGAGTAATGAAAATGGCCCACATTGTACTAGAAAACTATCATTTGTTCTATTTCATTACCATAATTTGATCATTTCTGCATCCTTAATTGCCTAGCAGAAGTTCCTACTTCAGTTTGAAGTAATTAATACAAAGATGCTCTTGAGAACAAAGATGCTTTTAAGCTCCAAACTTCTAAAATAGGCTTTGGAGGCCAATTTGAATAACTGAAAGCAGTGTCCAGTCACTAGATATGGAAGTCAATATGTTATCCTTTTGGTTATCCATGTGGGAGGAAATGGGGGAAATTCTTGATCACGGTACTGGCATACTGTAAATGCTTCAGAGAAGAGGAACCAAGTGGCAGTACTTTTTAACTACAAAGTTTATTTTTCATATTTATATCCCACCCATCTCCCTCACAAGGAAGGACCCTTGTCATTGTGTTCATTGTGACGATGTTTTTGTTGCTCTTTTAAAAATTATTTTATACAGATTTTTAATTGGTTATTAAAGTTGCCCTCAGAACTAAATTTGAGAAGCAGAAAATGAATATTTAAAGTAAATATATTTGATTTTAAACCCATGTAAATTATCACACGCCAAGCAGTATTCTTAACTTTATATTGTACAATTGCTTTTTTTATTTTAGCCCATATATACTTGTAAGCAAAGTATAGGCCCCCCAGGTCAAATTGTACAGTATATTTCACTGAATCCCTAAGCGAATACAAACTAACATAATGTCTACATCAGAGCTTTCCAAACTGTGTGTCGCGACACAAAAGTGTGTCGCCACACACAGTCTGGTGTGTCGCCACACAACCCGGAAGCGCTGATCATCATCAGCGCTTCTGGGTTTTCCCGCGGCGACACACCAACGGCGGCGTGCAAAAAACCGAAAACGGCAGCAGTGCTTCCGGGTTTTTGCGCGCTGCCGCAACGGCGGCACTTCCGGGTTTTGGAAAGCCCTGGTCTACATGGTATAAAGTTTTGCAATACGAATACATGCTCATTCTTTATGGGCAATTGTCTAGTCAAAATAAGAAAACAATAGATATAGCTCTGTGAAAAAAGTTGGGTGACCTGTTTGTCAGCATTTTGCAGTACTTATTTTGGCAAAAATAATAGCTTCCAAACTTTTCCTGTGGTCAGCTTAGAATTTTTCTATTCTTCCCTTTGGATTTCCCCCCCAATCTTTGCAGATTTATTCTAGCTCAGAAATATTCTTAGGTCTCCTTGCATGTACTGCATGCTTGAGATCTCCCCACAGATTTTCAATAATTAAGCTTCTCAGCTTTTTGGTTAAGATGAAGTGTGCAATAAAATTCAAGCCTGGAGACTGTGAAGACCATTCCAAAACCTTTATCTTTCTTTCCTGTGAGTACTTCACAGTTGATTTGGAGATAAATTTTGGATTGTTGCATTCTTGGAATAGCTAAACTTCTTTTAGCATCAATTTCTTCACTGATTGTGGGATATTAGCTTCTGGAATATGTTCATATTTAACAGAATCCATGTTTCCTTCTCCACACAATATTTCCTGTGCTGCTGATTGCCATGCAGCCCTATAGCATAATAGACCCAGCCCTGTGCTTAATGATTGGCATATTGTTAATCTTCAAATGCTTCCTTTTTTCTCCAAATGCATTTGGAACTGAGTAGTTCCAGTTTTTGTTTCATCAGGCTGAAGCACTTTGGTCCAAAACATTTTAAGCTTATCAGAAGGTTTTTTTTCATACTTCAGGCAATGTCTTTTGTGATGAGTTTGTGAAAAAGTTTCCTTCTGACAATTCTCTCATGCAGATCATTGTTGTATAAGGAATGTTGTACTATGGACAGCTATCCCAGTGTCAGCTAAACTGTTTATCAGGACATTTGCAGTGATCTATGGACTCTGTTTTGCAAATCTGACCAGTTTTTAGGCAATCCTAGCAGAAAATTTTCTTGGTCTTCAAACTAATATCCTAGTGTGCAAGATAGAAATTACAACTTGGTTACTAAATGTTAGTAGGACTAGATTGTATTAATAGAGCAAGCAGAATTAAATAATCTGCTATTTGGTATCCGTCTTCATTCCCAGCATCTTTATATTAGATCAGGGCTTTCCAAACTTTTCTCGTGGTGACACACCAATTGCGGTGCAGGAGAAAACCTGGAAGCACCGCCACCACGGAGGCACGCAAAAACCTGAAAGCGCCGCAGTGGTGGCGGTACGCAAAAACCCGCGTGGTTTTTTTGGCCGCGGCACTTTTGGATTTTCGCGCACCGCAGCGGTGGCGGCAGTGGTGTCCTGGTGTGCCGTGAAAAAACCGAGAAGCACTGATGGCCCGCTGCCGCCGCTGCCATGCATGCAGCTGCGGCGGCACGCCATCAGCACTTCCGGGTTTTGATGCGACACACCTGGGCCCTGCAGGCGACACAGTATTGTGTTGCAACACACAGTTTGGAAAGCTATGTATTAGATCAGGGCTTTCCAAAGTGCCGCCGCTGGCGACACACCCAGCGGCGGTGGCGGTGGCGACGCGTGCGCACGGCGGCGGCGCGGGGGGGTGCGCGGCGGCGCGCGCGTGCATGGTGGCCGCCGTGCACGCGCGCGCCGCCGCTTCCGGGTGGTGTGGCGACACACCACGCTGTGTGTGGCGACACACTTTTGTGTCGCGACACACAGTTTGGAAAGCTCTGTATTAGATACTGTACTTGTTGGGTTGATGTGGAAGACCTACCAAAAGATTATTGGAAATATTTGTCAGGCTGTAGTAGCTGAGATTTGTCTCTAACTTTAGTTAAAGGAAGAGATCTTTGAGCATAAGAATAATTATTGTGCTCAGAGCATTGAACAAAGCAATAATTATCTTTAATAGACTTTTGTTCATTTCCTCGAGACAGCTTTTTACATAGTGGAAATGTTTGGGGAAGAATTAATTGCCTTCTTGTGTCAAATCAAAGTAGATTCAGGTTAATACACATAAAGTACAGTAATGTGGTAGAAGTCTTAGAATTGTAGATGAACACATTAGGACAGTGTTTCTCAACCTTAGCAACATTAAGATAGGTGGACTTCAACTCCCAGAATTCCCCAGCCAGCATGGCTGGCTGGGGAATTCTGGGAGTTGAAGTCCACCTATCTTAAAGTTGCTAAGGTTGAGAAACACTGCATTAGGAGACCACAAAGATTGGCACAAATAGTGCATGTACTGAAAAATACTTCTCAAGAGGTTGTATTATTTGTTTTCTGTTCTGTCACAAGAAAGCCTTCACTGTCATTCCCAATAACAAAGCCTTAGACATGTATAGAAAATTTCATTTAGCAACATAGAAGATTTAGGAAAATTCTTACAATATAGTATAATATTTTCTGCAGCCCTTCCTCTGGGAAACATAATGCATGAAATGAAGAACAAAATATGTTGTTTCCTTATTATATTTATATCAAAACATCTCTTCCATGGAACTCATGAATAGTGTCTCACCTCCCAGTGTTTTCTTTGCAATAAGTTATGAGATAAATTAGGCTCAGAAGTCATCCAGTGAACTTTATAACTGAGTAGAACCTTACGGAGGTCTCTTGAATCTTTACTGAATTGTAACCACTGCACCATGCTGTTTGACACAATGTGATTTCACGATTGGAAATAAGAGTATTAAAAAAATACTGATATAAACAGCAGAAAATGTTCTCGAAGATTTTGTGTTTCTATATACACCCAAAACATATATACACACACAACAAAAGTTATTTGACAATCCTGCCTTCCTCTTAGAAATAGTAACTTTATGGTTAATGCAACCCTTGCATGAAAACAGCAACTCTTTTCTCATTACACTGCTTTGATCCTTGGCTTTTTCTTTCCCTCTGTACTTCTTCACTGAGCTCTTGCTGACAACTCTTATTCATTCACACTTAAATGATTTCATTGGAATGCAGAAAGTCACATATGGCAGAATAAGGGATGCAATATGATGGTAATCAGTGTTGGAGCTGGACTCTCTAAATTAGCCCTTTATTCCTTTGACTTCCTTATTGTGTTCAAAGACATGGGCAACAGAATTTGTCTCCATGTGCAACATATTCTTTTTTTTTTTATGCAACATCAGTAAAATATCCAAGCTTAGGTGTACACAAATTGTTATGACCCAAAAAGGGAAATCAATAATTTTGTGTTAATCCCCCCTTCCATCTCTGTGGCTCTGATCCTGGATCCTGGTGGTCAGATCATTGGTGACTTTGGTTTCAGGTTGCTGCTGATAAACACTAGGTTTACTTTCTATATGACTTTCAACCCTGACATAGTTGTCAGAGTTGGGTAGACCTGAGCATATTAAAACTTGATTGTGTGAGGAGAGGAATGTCACCTGTTCAGAAATCTGCCCTCCTGGGTTTTGGGTCCTGCAGCAGGTGGGGAGATAGCATTGACTCTTAGAGACACATCATTTGTGAACAGAGGCTCTGATCTGCAGTTGATGGGGTGCACATACCAGTATGTAACATTAGATTGTAGGGACAAGCTGAGTATCCTTGTGGTTGCCCTACTGCCAAGCTCATTCCCTTCCAGAGCTCTTTGACTTCATAGGGAGGACATTGTTATGGAAATATTATTTTGTGGGGTGTTGCTGGCTTTTGGGGTTTCAGGTGCAGATTAATCCAAACAACGTGTTTTAAGGCTAACAATATCTTTATTGGTAGCATAAGGCAATAATGGATGTATAGTGCATTATTGCAAAAAGGAAAAAACAAAGCATACGCAGAGTTCCATCAGCAGATGTGAGGAAAGAAAAATCATGGTCTATGCAAAGACCAGGCGTAGTTACAGTTCAGAAACAAAGTACATGGCAACATGTAGATAGCAGTCAAACAGAAGCATAGAAATGAGTGAGTGAGTGAGTACCCATAGTTCATAGCTGAATTATATACATGGTTCAGCATTTCTGATTGGCTTATGTGGGCTAGGCCATTTTTCAGCTTAACATTGTAGTAACAGTTGTACTTACTATAAACCGCCATGAGATGGCGGTGTTGCGCATTGGCTTCCCTCCCGGGAACAGTTCGCATGGGACAAGGCTGTTATCACTATATTGTTTTGACTATGAGCAAGGCCACGCACCTGGTATTTATGTACTTTTTGTTTTGATACACACGTAGCAGAGAGAGAATGGAAAAATCCCAATTGACAGGCTAGAAATTCACAGTGAAGGAATCCATTCGCTTGAATCCTACATAGAATAACTTTAACAAATTTATCTTAGAGCAATGCTAATTTATGAGTGTGGGAAAATTACTGTCTTTACATATATGGAATCATAATAAAGTTATTTCTCCAACATGTAGTTTTTCAGTCTGTTCTTTCCCAGACTTGAGTAGCCATAGTTAATGTGAGCAAATATTTATGTTATGATCTCCAGCATCAAATTATGTAATGTAATGGCTGCTATTTCATCCATGACAGTTGACTGTTTAACCTCTCCTGATTACATCAAGTGAAATGGAGTCACTGGTCATTGATTCCAGGTTGATCCCACACTAGCATGCCTAAATACTGAGATTTGTTCAAATATCCTTCTCCTGCCAACTTTAAAGCTAAGACAAATGGATACCTGGGGGGATTCTGTCTTATTTTGTTTTCCTATGCTGATGCTTGCTTAATAATCATTTGATAGTATCAATTAATCCCCTTCATGGATCACTGCCTTGTTGTGGCAAAGGGGCTTGCGTAACTCAACGAAGTCAGGTCAAGACGGACAGGTCATGATGGAGATTTCTGACAAAACGTGGTCCACTGGAGGAGGGAATGGCAAACCAGTCCAGTATCCTTGCCAAGAAAACCCATGGACAGTATCAAAAGGCTAAAAGATATGACGCCGGAAGATGAGCCCCTCAGGTTGGAAGGTGTCCAATATGCTACTGGGGAAGAGCGGAGGGCAATTCTGAGTAGCTCCAGAAAGAGTGAAGCGGCTGGGCCAAACCTGAAAGGACGCTCAGTTGTGGATGTGTCTGGAAGTGGAAGGAAAGTCCGATGCTGTAAAGAACAATATTGCATAGGAACCTGGAATGTAAGATCAATGAATCAAGGTAAGCTGGATGTGGTTAAACATGAGATGACAAGATTGAACATCGACACCTTGGGAATCAGCGAACTAAAATGGACAGGAATGGGTGAATTTAATTCAGGATACCATTATATATACTACTGTGGGCAAGAATCCCTTAGAAGAAATGGAGTAGCTCTCATAGTCAATAAAAGAGTGGGAAAGGCAGTACTGGGGTACAACCTCAAAAACGACAGGATGCTTCCAATTCGAATCCAAGGCAAACCATTCAACATCACAGTAATCCAAGACTATGCCCCAACCACTGATGCCGAAGAAGCTGAAGTCGACCGGTTCTATGAAGACCTACAACACCTTTTAGAACTAACACCAAAAAAAGATGTCCTTTTCATCATAGGGGACTGGAATGCTAAAGTAGGAAGTCAAAAAATAACCGGAATAACAGGCAAGTTCGGCCTCGGAGTACAAAATGAAGCAGGGCAAAGGCTAATAGAGTTTTGTCAAGAGAACACGCTGGTCATAGCAAACACTCTTTTCCAACAACACAAGAGACGACTCTACTCATGGACATCTCCAGATGGTCAATACTGAAATCAGATTGATTATATACTTTGCAGCCAAAGAAGGAGAAGCTCTATACAATCAGCAAAAACAAGACCTGGAGCTGACTGTGGCTCAGATCATGAGCTTCTTATCACAAAATTTAGACTTAAATTGAAAAACGTAGAGAAAACCACTAGACCAATCAGGTATGACCTAAATCATATCCCTTATGAATATACAGTGGAGGTGAGGAATAGATTTAAAGGATTAGATCTGGTAGACAGAGTGCCTGAAGAACTATGGATGGAGGTTCGTAACATTGTACAGGAGGCAGCAACTAAAACCATCCCAAAGAAAAAGAAACGCAAGAAAGCAAAGTGGCTGACTGATGAAGCTTTACAAATAGCTGAGGAAAGAAGGGAAGCAAAAGGCAAGGGAGAAAGGGAAAGATATAAACAACTGAATGCATATTTCCAGAGAATAGCAAGGAGAGATAAGAAGGCCTTCTTAAATGAACAATGCAAAGAAATTGAGGAAAACAATAGAATGGGGAAGACTAGAGATCTCTTCAAGAAAATCGGAGATATCAAGGGAACGTTTTGTGCAAAGATGGGCATGATAAAGGACAAAAAAGGCAGGGACCTAACAGAAGCAGAAGAGATTAAGAAGAGGTGGCAAGAATACACAGAAGAACTATACAAGAAAGAACTTAATATCCCTGATAAATACGATGGTGTGGTCACTGACCTTGAGCCGGACATCCTAGAGAGTGAAGTCAAGTGGGCCTTAGGAAGCATTATTAACAACAAAGCTAGTGGAGAAGACAGTATCCCATCTGAGCTATTTAAAATCCTAAAAGATGATGCTGTTAAAGTGCTGCATTCAACCGACTGGTTCAAAATTGGGAAAGGAGTACGACAAGGCTGTATATTATCACCCTGCTTATTTAACTTATATGCAGAGTACATCATGAGAAATGCCGGGCTGGATGAATCACAAGCCGGAGTTAAGATTGCCGGGAGAAATATCAACAACCTCAGATATGCAGACGATACCACCCTAATGGCAGAAAGTGAAGAGGAACTAAAGAGCCTCTTGATGAGGGTGAAAGAGGAGAGTGCAAAAGCTGGCTTGAAACTCAACGTTAAAAAAACTCAGATCATGGCATCTGGTCCCATCACTTCCTGGCAAATAGAAGGGGAAGAAATGGAAGCAGTGACAGATTTTATTTTCTTGGGCTCCAAGATCACCGCAGACGGTGACTGCAGCCATGAAATTAAAAGACGCTTGCTCCTTGGGAGGAAAGCTATGGCAAACCTAGACAGCATATTAAAAAGCAGAGACATCACCTTGCCGACAAAGGTCTGTATAGTTAAAGCTATGGTTTTTCCAGTAGTAATGTATGGCTGTGAGAGTTGGACCATAAGGAAGGCTGAGCGCCAAAGAATTGATGCTTTCAAACTGGAGAAGACTCTTGAGAGTCCCTTGGACTGCAAGGAGGTCAAACCAGTCAATCCTAAAGGAAATCAACCCTGACTGCTCATTGGAAGGACAGATGTTGAAGCTGAAGCTCAAATACTTTGGCCACCTAATGCGAAGAGAGGACTCACTGGAAAAGACCCTGATGCTGGGAAAGACTGAAGGCAGAAGGAGAAGGGGACGGCAGAGGATGAGATGGTTAGATAGCATCACCGATGTAACGAACATGAATTTGAGTAAACTCCGGGAGACAGTGGAGGACAGGAAGGCCTGGCGTGCTATGGTCCATGAGGTCACGAAGAGTCGGACACGACTAAATGACTGAACAACAACAACAACAAAATCAATTAATAATATTACTTAATAGAAAGAGGAATTTCAGGCATAGGAATATGCAAAGTGTTTGAAACCACACCGAGCTGATAATTAAAAAGTTCGAAATACTAGTGCTAATGTGTTTCAGAGAATGTAGATTGCTGTATCTTGTCTTGTACTTCTTCAGCAGGAACGCATTTATATATAGGTAAGATAGTTTTATGGCCCTGCTTCACCTTCGGTTTCCTGCTTTAAATAACCCTTTTGATGGAAGACTCCCCACATATTTTCAGCTTTCTGATTAATGTCACCATAAATTTTCTTTATTTTTTTAAATAGTGATTTTATTAAAAATTATAATTAAAAAGATAAAAACTAATACAAACTAAAAAAATAAAAGGAAAAAAATAGGAAGTGTAGAAAAGAAAAAAATAGGAAGAAGAGTAGAAAAGAAATAAAAAATAAGAATATAATAAAGAAAAGGAACATATAAAGAAATTACTTTCCCCTTCATTACAAGTATAAACAATTTTAGTAACTTATCACCTTCTCTTAAAATATAACAAATGATCTCTTCTTCCCATATCCCATCTCCTATCTATAAACAAATCATACATACCATTCATAAGAGACAATAGAAAAGCCAGAAGACCAGAACACCTCCTTGCCAGCAATCGTCACCCAGATATGCAAAGATTAACACCAGGATTAGCACCAGAGGAACAATCAAACAGCACAATATACCCCAATCAAGGAACTATTAACTGAATCAACCAAGTAGCAAACAGCAGCCCAATCAAGGAACTACTAAGGAGAGAACAACACCTCCACCAACACAAGCAGGACAAACCATGATATATAAACAGAGAGCAAGTCCCACTCCCTTTTTGCACTGAAGATGTTGCCTAGTCTGGCAATGAAATGTCTGCAAGAAAACAACAAGGCTCAGAGAGCACCAAGGACTCCACAAACAAATCTTTAAAGCCTCATTGTTTCAGTCCTGATCAGTAAAAGCCCATTAAGGGTTATTAGAGATAACAGCATATCTATTTTACCCTTCATAAAATAAACGAACTTTATATTACTTCCTTTTACTTTTAACAATCTTCATCTTTAGTCCCTTCAAATAATGTCCTAGAACTTGATTTCTTTTCATTTTTTCTTTGTCCCTTCTCACAAAAAATTTCAAAGCTTTGACAAGCCTCTTTTGTAAATCCAAAATAGGAAAATTATCCAGGTCACTCTGTTGGTTTGTTATTTGTATATCCTTTTTAATTATTAAGACATCAACCAATTTCAGGAGACTTCCGGTGAGGACATGGCGAGCTAGATGTCTCTGAGGGAGCAGAGGCGATATTGCAGCGAGATTGGTGACCAAATGGCTTTTTCTGGCTGGCCAAACCTCTCCAGATAAAGGAGAGATCTTGAGATCACCCAAATGTACTCCAGACAGCTGCTCCTCATGGGTAAACTGCAGGAACTGAGGTTTCTGTGGTTGGCTTGTGAGTGGAACAGCTGGGAGTTGAGGGATTTCCATCTAAGGTCACAACCCCTAAGTAGTGTTATGGACACAAAGCTCTGCTGAACCTAATTTATTAATCACTTTTTGAAATTGCTTTTTAACTGCTTTTCAACTATTAAGAACTTTCTGATCAACAAAGCTGATAACATCCTTACCAAAAGAAGTTCTAAGGAGAAGCTTAAGGACAAATTATTATTATTATTATTATTATTATTATTATTATTATTATTATTATTATTACCATCATTATTTTGTGGAATAAGCAGCAAAAGGGTGATTAGAATGGTGGTTTCTGGACTTTTTGCGTGAAACAGAAAAAAATGAAGTTATAATATATGGTTTGATGATTAGAAAAAATACTAGCTGATAGAAAAAATGAAAGTTATGTTATAACCTTAGAATAAGAGTTCAATTTAAATTTATATCTATAACTGTTGTAAAAGAAAATCGGATGTCATTTCTTTGTATTTCTCTTTTCTTTCTTTTCTGCACTTTTGGCTTCTTTCTTTCCTTTCTTTTTCTCTTTTCCTTATCTGAAACATTAGTTTCTGTTAGTTTTTATCTTTCTTGTTTAAAATTTAATAACGTTATTATTATTATTTTAAAAAAGGAAAGTTATAAACAGATTAGGGGTCCAGATAGATTTGAAATAAGATTTTGAAATTGATTGTGGGAATACTTCCCATGGGAAAGAGCTGTTGTTTGGAATTCATGAAAGAAAACAGGATAAGATGGGGATTTGAACATTGGACACTAGAGGGAGCCAGAGGCAACTAAAGATTACAATTAAAGAGGAACACATAAATTTGACTTATTAACACAGATTGGAGCAAAATATTTTAACACTGGATGTATTTGAGGATATTTGTGAGCAATGGATCCAGAAGTTAATCTTAAAAGTGTCTGCCATTATAGATAAATGGCTTTTAAGAGATGCTATGGAAGAGGAACAAGTTTTACTGGATGAGACTGGTACTGATCTGAAAGTAGATCTGAAAATGTCAGGTTACAAGAGTGATATGGAAAAAGACACTACATTGGATGTGCAAATGAAACTGGCTGATGTCTTAATAACTGAAAGGGATCTGCAAGTGGTAAACCAAAAGAGTGACTAGGATAATTTTCTTATATTGGATTTATAAAAAAGATCTGTTAAAATATTGAAGGCTTTTGTGAGAAGGGACATAGAAAAAAATGAAAAGAAAACAAGCTCCAGAACATTATTTGAAGGGTTTAAAAATCAATATTGTAAAAGTAAAAGGAAGGAATATAAAGTGGGTTTATTTGATCAAGGTTAAAACAGATATATTGTTATTTCTGGTAACCCTTAATAGACTTTTGCTGACCAGCATTGAATGACAAGATTTATAAAGATCTCTTTATAGTTATGGGATGAAATATGGGATGAAGAAATTTTTTGTTGTATTTTAAGAGAAGGTGATAAGTTGTTAAAATTGTTTATACTTGTTGTGATGAAGGAGGAAGTTACTTCTTTATATATTTCTTTTCTTTTTCTAAGACATCAGCCAGTTTCTTTTGTGTGTCCAGTGTAGCATCTTTTTTCCATATCATTCTTGTAGCCTGCCATTTTTAATTCCACTTTCAGATCATTACAATTAAAGGAGAAGCACACTTAAATTTGCCTTACTAATACAGAATGAAGCACTATATTTTAACATTGGACATATTGAAGGATATATTTGAACAATGGACTCAGAAGTTAATTTTAAGGGTGTCTGCCTCTATAGATAGACTGTGTTTAAAAGATGTTATGAAAGAGGAACACGTTTTACTTGACAAGAATGTCACCATGAATTTTCATACATTGTTTCTTTTTAAAATCTACAGTCGGTTTACCCATTATCTGCAGTTGTTGCTTCAAAAGTTAATGTAAGACAAAACAGCCTAACATTCAAAGAGAGCACCTGTGTGTTATCTTGCTTTTTTATTGTAAAGGATTTGATAAATGTTTGCTGGATGTAGATTTTGGTCAGTGGGATGAAATAATAATGGGATTTCTGGCAGAGCAATCTGTCAGTTCAGAAGATTAGAAAGGCTGAATGAGGGGAAATCTAACTGCATGGATTTTGAGCCTTTAGCATGGAAATATCTTTAAGGTTGCCATCTTTGTGTCCTTTGTGCAGTGAAGTGCCAGTTCAAAGTGAAAAGGATTTATGGGTAGAATAGGTTTGAGTTCAAAGCAACAAGCTTGAATGCTACATTGAGGGAAGGGGAAAGCTTTTTTGCTCCAAAAGCTGCTGTTACCCATCATCATCACCACATTGCTCTTGAGAAGAACTTGACCTCTGCCATATTCAAAGCCATTTTGAATCTACCCTGGTTAGGGAATGGTTGCTGTGAACGTACATGCTTCTATTTCCCAATTCTGCTGTTGCAAGCGATCTTCCCTGCTGCTACCTTTTCAATCATATCTGTACCCACACGTTTTCTTATTGTTATATTTAATTTCATCTAAAGTTTGGAATGCCATATGTTCCTCCTTTTGTTGCTGTTGTTATTGAACCAGCAGTATTATTGACTGTAATTAAAACACAGAAGAAAGGTATAGAAGAATTGTGTGGTTGGATCCAAACAGAGTTTCTGGCAGAAATTCAAGTGTTTGGCATGTTGACTAAAGATAAGCATGTCAGCTTTTTCATAATGGTTACATTATTGTGTTGTCATGCAGTGTCTAAAGCAGTGTTTCTCAACCTTGACAACGTTTAAGATGTGTGGACTTCAACTCCCAGAATTCCCCAGACAGCCATGCTGTCTAAATTCCTGTGAGCAACCTCTGGAACCTCCTCCAACACAATTTCTGACCCTGTTTATTCATTTATACAGCTGTCTGTATGTCACTCTCACCCAAAGATTCTAGGCAGATTCTATGCCATAAATCAGGGTTCCTCAACCTCAGCCATTTTAAGATGTGTGGACTTCAACTCCCAGAATACTCCAGCCAGCAATGCTGGCTGGAGTATTCTGGGAGTTGAAGTCCACACATCTTAAAATGGCTGAGGTTGAGGAACCCTGCCATAAATAATCATAAAACATACAGTAATAGCAACATAAATTACCTTATACCAGCCACCTTAGAACTAATCCTCACCCAAATGATGGCTTCCATTTTATTTATTTAATGTGTGTGTCCAAAAGCTGATTTCAGGGGCTCAAGATATTTTACAAGGATCATGAAACCCACAACCATACAACCACAATTTCCATCTCCTTGTCGTCTCATAAATCTGAAAAAAAACAAACAAACCAGGCTGCTCAGGTAGTCATTCACACTCATACATTTGCGGGGATGAGAAGGCCTTAGTCACCTTGTGAAAAGCAAGGAGACTTGGAGCTCTGTGAACCTTGCTGAGCAAGGCGTTCCATAGCATGAGGACTGTCGCTGAGAAGGCACACCACCTGATCCTCACCCCTTTCACTTCCCATGGGATAGGATTCCTCAGCAACCCCTTTCAGGATGCCTTCAATCAATCATATGATCTACTCCAGAGATGTCAGCCTTTTGAGGTGAAGAAGCAGGTATGATAGGGATTTCAGGAATGCTCTTTATTGTAGTAAAGTAGAATCTTGAAAGCTTATCCAAGTTTCTCTGTCCCGTCTTATAATAAACAAAGTCAAAATGGGGTTATTTTGAGTTTCTTTCTCATGTTTCCCTCTTTCTGCAAATTCATCCTTAACACCTCACTCATTTCTTCCATATCTCCAAGGTCAGTTCTGAATACCTTTACACCAGAAATAAAAGGCTTTTGTAACTAAGTTCCAGCACTTTGAATGGAACCCAGAAGCTTATTGTCAACTAATGCAATGACTGAATCACCATTCCTATACCACTAACTTTACTCTCACCATTGAGTAGATGAGCTACCACATTTAGTATCAACTATAACTTCCAAGGGTCTTCAAAGGCAACCCCATGTAGAGTTCATTGCAATTGTCTCATCATGTGATGATGAGACAATTGCAAGCCCATTATAAGGGCTTCCTGGTCCAAGTAGGCCTACAACTGGCACCTTTAAAACATATTAAAAATGGTACCATAAGCCATAAAATGGGCTGAATATTGTTAAATGTTATTACCGTTCCCTTCCTACCAATCCGGGAAAGAAACAGAAAATACAGACTCACCTAAATGGATGACATGCTCTGCTCACTCCATAGTAATCAGCCCACTAAATCTGGCTCTGTAATTTTTATTTATTTATTTATTAATCACATTTATATAGCCGCCCATATAGCCACACAAAGCGACTCTGGGCAGCGTACAACAATTAAACAAAACAACAAATAGATAAAAACAATAATCATATCAAAATAAAAAGTCATTATTCAAATGAAAATATTATAAAAAATACTAAAATATACAAACCCCACAGAGGGAGCAAGAATATCACCCACAGTGGAGCCATCTCCAGTTCCCAAAGACCCCCCAGGCCTGATGACACAACCAGGTCTTGAGGGATTTCCTAAATGCTATTTTATAATAAAGATAATTCAAAGTTTTACAAAGAGTTAAGTGAAACCCAAGGTTGCCCACCCTGCCCTGTAATAGAGGCAATTCAGAGATTCACAGAGGATACATTAGATACAGAGGAGAGAATTAACTAGAAATAGGCTAAATAATAGCCTAATATTTATTTGTTTGTTTGTTTGTTTAATTTTTATCCCGCCTTTATTATTTTTCTAAATAACTCAAGGCGGCGAACATACCTAATACTCCTTCCTCCTCCTATTTTCCCCACAACAACCACCCTGTGAGGTGAGTTGGGCTGAGAGAGAGTGACTGGCCCAAGGTCACCCAGCTGGCTTTCATGCCTAAGGCGGGACTAGAACTCTCAGTCTCCTGGTTTGCCATTGGCTCCTTCCTAGGGCTGAGAGACAGGGACTGGCCCAAGGTCACCCAGCTGGCTTTCATGCCTAAGGCGGGACTAGAACTCTCAGTCTCCTGGTTTGCCATTGGCTCCTTCCTAGGGCTGAGAGACAGGGACTGGCCCAAGGTCACCCAGCCAGCTTTCATGCCTAAGGCGGGACTAGAACTCACAGACTCCTGGTTTCTAGCCTGTTGCGTTAACCACTAGACCAAACTGGCTCTGCATGCTTTCGAAATGATTTAGAAAAAGTGCTTTGGAGCTTGTGCAAACACAATCACAGCACTTCCCTACTATTTTTTAAAGTAGCCCCCCCTTTATTTTCCAGGTTTCCACACAAGAGTTGTAGTAGCTTTAATGAATTGATACTTGCAGCCTTTTGCACAGAAAAAATGGTTATGAAGAATCACTTTTGGAATGTGCATGGCCCTACCAGATAGCGGTAGAGTCAGGTGTGAAGTTGCATCTTCTTTTAACTGCATGTGCTTCTATGATCTGGATAGTTGAATTTTGCTGGATTGTAAGCATGCCATCTGATGCCCATTTAAGCATCTGTTTTGAACATTTTTGTTCTAGCCAAACTGCCAGTATTCTTTCCCCTCATATCATCTTGACAATGAACTGTTTAAGATAGATTCAGAGTAATCACATCAACTCAACCAGTTGCTGTAAGAAGCATGTTTCACTGCCTGAAGTATAATACAGTATAGTTATTTGCTTGCAGAATGGAGTGCAAGGAGGAAGTCTCAGTGGAGTGATTTAATTGCTAGACAAGTAGCTTAAAGGTGCATATGCTGTCAGCTGCAGAAAAGACAAGCTGGTAAGTCAATAGCAAAGCATGGAGGCACTTGTCTTGATGGCCAGCTGGCTTGCTGGAACGTAGCTGCGGCAAAAAAGACCAACAATATTGAGTTAATTTACTGGGAGGACCGAAAAGGCTTCCCTCCCTGTCTTGTGAGCAAGCTGGAAATCAGTGCAACGTAAGGGCTTCCCACTTCCTCGGCAGATTACTAGGAGGAAAGGGCACAAGAAACGGTGGTGAGAGAGAGAGAATGGAGGAGAGTCAGAAAACGAGTGAGAGACAGAGGTTAGATGCATGTGCAATTGTGCTACCTCTGACTTGGCCATCCATAGGCGAAAATGATTCGCCACCCTTGGTCTAAATCAGGGCTTTCCAAACTTTTGCCGTTGGCGACACACCAACGGCTGGCCCACAAAAACCTGGAAGCGCTGCCGCCGGTGTGGCACGCAAAAACCCGGAAGCACCGGCGGCGGTGCTTCTAGGTTGCTGCCGCTGCGGTAGCAGCTGCCCCTTCGAAAGGGCAGGCTCCGGGGACCCCAAAAAAGCCCTCGGTTCTGGCAGGGAGGCAAAAAGCCTCGCTGCGCGCGCGCATGCTGCCCAGCTTCCTAGAGCACAGCTGATCGGCGTGGAGAATTTCCATCCCAGGCGGCCCGGCAGCATGCACGCGCGATTTTCGACTCCCTGCCGGAACCAAGGGCATTTTCATCAGTGCTTCCGGGTTGTCACGTGACACACTTGGGGCCCCCAGGCGACACAGTATTGTGTCGCGACACACAGTTTGGAAAGCCCTGGTCTGAATTGTGATCCTGTCTTTACTTTCTGACTAAAACAACTTTTCAAAGACTATTGCATACTGCTGAAAGCTAGACTGTAGGAATTTAAGACTGCCAAGTCATAAGAATATTTACTTGGAAGTAAATCTTATGGATTAAATGAATACTTAGCAATGCAGCCTTGATAAATATTGAGAAATTAGTCCCAACAAAACTGGACATCCCTTATTCTTGGAAGTTCTACTTGCACATTAGTTAAGTAATTATAAAGAAGCCAAAAAGGGTTGATGGAGCATGCTGGTCAGTCACAGCTCTTTCTAACATGCTTTTTGTGCTTCTTAGAGAAGGAAAGGAGACAGGACAAATGGGGAAGGCCATTGTTAAGGGCATGAGCTATGAAAGGGTCTAAGCCCCAACATTCTGAGATACTTAGGGGGAACGGACAGAAAAACTGGGTAGAAAAGCAGCTATGTGCTTAAACGCATAATTAGAAAATAGTTTGCATAAAATATCTCCCAAAATTGTTTGGGGTCTGAGATTTGGCAACCTATATATGTAAAAGTAGCCAAACACAAATGATTAGCATGGCTTCCTGCCACATGGAGACAAAATGGATAAAGTCTCAGCTCGTGGTAATTACATAGACACATCTTGGCAAGTATATGGAAGTGGGTTGCCTTTGCCTTCTTCTTGCTTTTTTAAAAAACAAACAAACAAACAAACAAACAACAGTTCCTAGTTTAAACTAGAACCCTGGAGTTTCCTGACCCTGTCTAGTTTTATTTTGAGATCAGCCAAGGTTGGCTAGGTAAAGCCACCAGATGTGGAGATCACATCTTAGACCAGTGCTCCCTGGCATTTTGGGATGAGTATTAGTCTGTTATAAAAGGGGTAAGGAAATAATATTCAGCATTCTTTAGTCCATCTCCAGGATAAATTATTGTTAAAATTGCTCTTTTTAAGGATAATTTCAATAATTAATCATATTTTGGCAGTTTGCTGCAGATTATGCTTCTAATAGCTTTGTTTACAGTTAACAGTCTATTTCCCCCGCAGGGGGTGTTGTTCATTCTCTTTCCTACATTAGACAAATGTCAATTTGAATTACAATGATATTTTGCTTAATTTTTATAGCTTTACAGCAACAGTCTTATGCATGTTTACTTGGTAGTATAAATTCCACTGTGATCATTGGACCTTACTCTTAATAATGAGGTGTTTAAGATGAAAGCCTTCAGTGCTCTTAACTGATTGATGCATTTGGAGCTGCCAAATCAGTATGTTTTTCATTGCTATTGGACTCTTGGACAAACATCCTTGTCTTGCTTTCTAGAGTCAGTGTTTCATTGCTGCTATTAAACAATATGGTGCAGATGCTTTTGCAGCCTCCGAAGGACCTGCAATCCTAGGATCCTTAAGAGATGGAGCACTTGGATTAAAACCAACAATTCAGTTTGATAAGGAATTAAAAAACAGAATGAAGGTTAACCTTAGTTACATGTCTGATGTCGAATTCAGAAACTGAAGAATTGGGATATCCTGTTTTGGATAATCAGTGGGTCCAGGTTTTAAGAAATGTAAAACATGCTCTTTGTGACTTAAGAATGAAATAAATTCATCAGAACTATTATTTTGTGCCTATTGGATTTCCCAATGAATGTTTTAAAAGGGTTGGAAATTAATTTTTTGTGCTGGTGTTGTAAGAAAGTTGAGGTTTTTTTTAACTCCTATGATTTGGCCTTTTTAGTCATAGCTTTGTTTTCATTTCAGATCATAGCATATGATAATATAATTTTAGAAAGAAAGATAATAGTTCAATGTGTAAATGTGATGTTAAACTATATACCTAAAATATGGAAGTTGTAATTTTATGAAGTTCTACTGAGCTAGGCTTGTCGATCTGAAGATCGGAAGGTCGGAGGTTCGAATCCCTAGCCCCGCGTGACGGAGTGAGCTCCCGCACTCGCCCCAGCTCTTGCCGACCTAGCAATTCGAAAGCATGCAAATGCAAGTAGATTAATAGGTACCACTTCGGTGGGAAGGTAACAGCGTTCCACAAGTGTCATGCCGGCCACATGACAGTGGAAGCATCTTCGGATAATGCTGGCTCTTCAGCTAACAAATGGAGATGAGCACCGGCCCCTAGAGTCGGACACGACTGCACTTATGTGCAAGGGGAACCTTTACCTTTTTACTGAGCTTGGAGCTCAGTATTTTACATGAAGGGCTGTTCTCCCAGGCCTTGAGTAAGGATGGTGACTGAACCCCTTTGGTGTTTGATTCTGATTCCATCCCCCAGACAGCTGTATTCATTTTCTTTGATATATATTGTTTTCTTTTTAGTTTTTTTTAATGGTAAGCTGCCCAGAGTCACTGTGGAGTTGGGCAGCCGAATGAATGAATGAATGAAAGGAAACGTATGCTCCTGATACTAAGGAATAGATTCAGGATATGAATCTGTTACCTGCTTTTGAAAAATCTTTATGTTCCAAAAATGAGACAATGAAGCAATATGTTTCCATATGGTCTAGATTTAATTTTAAGCTTAAGGATTGAATTAGTACTATATTGATACTAAACAGATATTATATGGATCTTTTTTCCATTTCTTTAACTAGTTTTATTCCTTTTTTTTTGTTATGTTTATTTTAATCATCACCAATGTATATTGATTCTTTCCTCACTCTATAAGCACTGCTGCATTTTTCCCCCCTGTTGGTGTTGTACTTGTTTGTGCTCCACTATTAAAAATGAAAATAATGTTTAAAATGCTCCATTGCATTCACTATCATTGCTGTCCTTCCAGTGAGCAGCCTTTAATACTCAAGGCCTTGTGCATCAGTTTTCAGATGAATGAAAATCAATATGTAGTGTGGATTCTGGACATTTTCAGCCTAATGTTTGTCTGTGTTTAATATTGCTGTAATTGAAACCATATACGGTGCTAACATCTGATTCTAGATATTGATTAACTTCATCTCCATTTAGATGTTGACCTGGCGGATCCTTTCCCATGAAGTGTATCAGAATGTGATTTAAGTCCTCCATGTGTGTGGAGAGTAAAAAAGATGACCTTGACAGAGATATACAAAAGCTGTTGCCTAGGTGAAAGGGGCTAAAGCATTTTTAAGTCCAGAACATCCAGATAACATTCAGAAGCAGCTGAGACAGACACTTCCATAATTTTCTGAACTATAAGGAGGAGGACGAGGTACAAAACAATCAGACTTGCAAGATTCTGTTATTCTAGCCAATCTCAACAAAAGTAATTTTAGCCTTCCTTTGGAGTTGATTTTATAGTCTGGTCTACCTAGTGGGGCTGACAATGTGGAAGTACATTGTTATTTTTTTTGAGGAGACTTTTATATAAACTTCCTACATTTCTCCAAAATACCTTTGTACACATAGGACTCTATATACTGAACCAGAAGCAAAGGAGCAGATTGCTTGCCTGCTCTTCCACACACAAGTATTAACTAGCCAGATCAGTGTGTAAAGTGGACCTTGATTGCATATACTCTTATCTTTCTCTTGTTTATTTATTAAACATCAGTAAACGTCAAACCAGATACCTGGCAAGTTGGACAAAAAGCAAGCAAAAACAGAGAGAAAGAAGCCTGAACAACAGACAAGAGATAAAAAGGAGAAGAGGACTTGATATCCCCATTAGCAATATCTCTATATCAAAAGACATGGATCTTTCCAGAACTACAAGAAACAATACTGTGGGTCATTGGCATGGAGAGCCCTTTGGTTGCTCCAACCTTAACCCTCTTGTGTACATGGCAGTAGCAGAATGCAGATGGAAAATAGGACATCAGGTGACGCCTCCTCTATTCTGCACCATGAAAGAAACAATTTGGTGGACAGTGATGATGCATTCAGCAAAGAGCAGGTGGCAGTAGGTGAAAGAGGACTTCAGTCCAACACAAGTCGAGGCCACACAAGAACTCTCCTTAGCTAGAAATAATGTGGATATTCTCATTTGCTACTTGGCTTCCTGGAGCTTATTATGTTGTAAAGCAATCAAGCCCTTATAGTCCATGTGAAATCTGACTGGTGTATATGTAGAAAAGCTGGCTAAGGACTGTTGTGATTTGGAAGGTTGGATCAAAAAGGATTAATGGAGGTAGAAGGCTTCCTTAATGGACAGAGAGGAAGTCTTACAGGTACTTCTTTCTCCTGGAACAATTACAGACAAATTGCCTTGGGAATTATCAGAAGAAATCTCTGGAAGGTGAAAGCCATCTTGGCAAAGCTTTTCCTTCCTGTAACTTAAGTAAGCTTCCCCAACTTTGCACTCATCAGATTTTGGGGGACTACAATTCCCAAAACAGAATTACCTGTCAGAATGGTGGTTGTGCAAATCTGGTACAAAAGAAGTCTGTTCTAGAGATGTATGCTTTGGCAGTTCTGGATTTACAAATGCATTTTTGAGCATCAGGATTTGTTCCCTGGGGAATGTGAAGTGGGAATAGCAATTGTACCATTTATAAGAAGGCTAACCTGTGCATTTTCACTTCTGTTTATCTTCTACATCTGTAAAGAAACGCAGTAACGCCTTCTAGCAAAGAAAATCAACTTCCCCCCTGGATTTTTTTTTATCGCTTTGAAAAGCGGGGAGCAAATAAAATGTGAAGAGTTTTCATTTCATCTTTCCTTTCCTTCTGGTTTTAATTCAGGTTATGCGTCGATCACTTTTCTCTCCTAAACCAGAGAAGGAATGAGTCCTCTTGGTGAATAGTTCTGAAGCAGGAAGTTAGACAGATGTATTTGTGCTAGATAGACACAATTGCTTAAGTGCAGGGACAAGCTATGAACCAAATTTATGCCCGCGGCGTGAAGAAGCAAAGAAAAAAAGGTGTCATTTGGTAGCTTCCCAGGTTCCTCATAAATTTCAAAATGGTGCCTTTCCTTTTTTAGTAGCCTGTAAAATGCAACCCTGGGACCATTAGATGTTTTGCTGGTGAAGGTGATAGGAAATGAGAGAAGAGATTTCCTGTCCCTAGACGTTTAATGATTTGTCAGTCAATTAACTGGAGATCAGATGTATCTGCAGGCTGTTAAGAGTTACATTCAAGCTGGCAACGTTATCAAAACCTTATAGGTTGTGCCTCGGAAGATGAACACATTGTAAATATTTTTTCTGTGCAGAATATCACATTTTGGATTATGAACTCCCAATATCATAATCTGAAAAAAATGATGTAATTGGCATATTTCTTCTTAAATACTCTGAATGAGTGCAAAATATATGTGGAGTAAAGCTGATTCACTATTTTGGCACTGGTACACATAGTAACGACTTTGCTACTAAACCATAACTGCAATTAACTTTGCTAGTGCAAGAGCTCTGTTGTATTTTCTGCTCCAAACTGGTTGTTGTCATGTTTTCTACCTGTCCTACTCTGACTGCACATTGAGAATCCTCTTTACTACTGGCACAAAAGAGTGAAAAGCAACCAAGGACTCCATGGAGTACCGGAGTAGAAGTACCTTCTGGGTTATATATTTTGCTGCTGCTACTCTTATTTCTCCTTAGAAGAAATGGAGTAGCTCTCATAGTCAATAAAAGAGTGGGAAAGGCAGTACTGGGGTACAACCTCAAAAACGACAGAATGCTTTCAGTTCGAATCCAAGGCAAACCATTCAACATCACAGTGATCCAAGTCAATGCCCCAACCACTGATGCCAAAGAAGCTGAAGTTGACCGGTTCTATGAAGTCCTACAACACCTTCTAGAACTAACACCAAAAAAAGATGTCCTTTTCATCATAGGGGACTGGAATGCTAAAGTAGGAAGTCAAAAAATAACCGGAATAACAGGCAAGTTCGGCCTCGGAGTACAAAATGAAGCAGGGCAAAGGCTAATAGAGTTCTGTCAAGAGAACACGCTGGTCATAGCACTCTTTTCCAACAACACAAGAGACGACTCTACACATGGACATCACCAGATGATCAATACTGAAATCAGATTGATTATATACTTTGCAGCCAAAGATGGAGAAGCTCTATACAATCAGCAAAAACAAGACCTGGAGCTGACTGTGGCTCAGATCATGAGCTTCTTATCGCAAAATTTAGGCTTAAATTGAAGAACATAGAGAAAACCACTAGACCAATCAGGTATGACCTAAATCATATCCCTTATGAATATACAGTGGAGGTGAGGAATAGATTTAAAGGATTAGATCTGGTAGACAGAGTGCCTGAAGAACTATGGATGGAGGTTCGTAACATTGTACAGGAGGCAGCAACTAAAACCATCCCAAAGAAAAAGAAATGCAAGAAAGCAAAGTGGCTGACTGATGAGGCTTTACAAATAGCTGAGGAAAGAAGGGAAGCAAAAGGCAAAGGAGAAAGGGAAAGATATAACCAACTGAATGCAGATTTCCAGAGAATAGCAAGGAGAGATAAGAAGGCCTTCTTAAATGAACAATGCAAAGAAATCGAGGAAAACAATAGAATGGGGAAGACTAGAGATCTCTTCAAGAAAATTGGAGATATCAAGGGAACGTTTTGTGCGAAGATGGGCATGATAAAGGACAAAAAAGGCAGGGACCTAACAGAAGCAGAAGAGATTAAGAAGAGGTGGCAAGAATACACAGAAGAACTATACAGTACAAGAAAGATCTTAATATCCCTGATAAATACAATGGTGTGGTCACTGACCTTGAGCCGGACATCCTAGAGAGTGAAGTCAAGTGGACCTTAGGAAGCATTACAAACAACAAAGCTAGCGGAGAAGACAGTATCCCATCTGAGCTATTTAAAATCCTAGAAGATTATGCTGTTAAAGTGCTGCACTCAATATGCCAACAAATTTGGAAAACTCAACAGTGGCCACAGGATTGGAAAAGGTCAGTTTATGTTCCAATTCCAAAGAAAGGCAATGCCAAAGAATGTTCAAACTACCGTACAATTGCGCCCATTTCACATGCTAGCAAGGTTATGCTCAAAATCCTACAAGCTAGGCTTCAGCAGTATGTGAACCGAGAACTACCAGAAGTGCAAGCTGGGTTTCGAAGAGGCAGAGGAACTAGAGATCAGATTGCCAACATTCGCTGGATCATGGTAAAAGCAAGAGAGTTCCAGAAAAACATCTACTTCTGCTTCATTGACTACGCTAAAGCCTTTGATTGTGTGGATCACAACAAACTGTGGCAAAGTCTTAAAGAGAGGGGAGTACCAGACCACCTTACCTGTCTCCTGAGAAACCTGTATGCGGGTCAAGAAGCAACAGTTAGAACCGGACATGGAACAACTGACTGGTTCAAAATTGGGAAAGGAGTACAACAAGGCTGTATATTATCACCCTGCTTATTTAACTTATATGCAGAGTACATCATGAGAAATGCCGGGCTGGATAAATCACAAGCCGGAGTTAAGATTGCCGGGAGAAATATCAACAACCTCAGATATGCAGACGATACCACCCTAATGGCAGAAAGTGAAGAGGAACTAAAGAGCCTCTTGATGAGGGTGAAAGAGGAGAGTGCAAAAGCTGGCTTGAAACTCAACATTAAAAAACCCAGATCATGGCATCTGGTCCCATCACTTCCTGGCAAATAGAAGGGGAAGAAATGGAAGCAGTGACAGATTTTATTTTCTTGGGCTCCAAGATCACCGCAGACGGTGACTGCAGCCATGAAATTAAAAGATGCTTGCTCCTTGGGAGGAAAGCTATGGCAAACCTAGACAGCATATTAAAAAGCAGAGACATCACCTTGCCGACAAAGGTCTGTATAGTTAAAGCTATGGTTTTTCCAGTAGTAATGTATGGCTGTGAGAGTTGGACCATAAGGAAGGCTGAGCGCCAAAGAATTGATGCTTTCAAACTGGAGAAGACTCTTGAGAGTCCCTTGGACTGCAAGGAGGTCAAACCAGTCAATCCTAAAGGAAATCAACCCTGACTGCTCATTGGAAGGACAGATGTTGAAGCTGAAGCTCAAATACTTTGGCCACCTAATGCGAAGAGAGGACTCACTGGAAAAGACCCTGATGCTGGGAAAGACTGAAGGCAAAAGGAGAAGGGGACGGCAGAGGATGAGATGGTTAGATAGCATCACCGATGTAACGAACATGAATTTGAGTAAACTCCGGGAGACAGTGGAGGACAGGAAGGCCTGGCGTGCTATGGTCCATGAGGTCACGAAGAGTCGGACACGACTAAACGACTGAACAACAACAAGCTGCTACTCTGGAGCCTTTAAAGCTATTTGAAAGTGTATTTTATACTATGAGCCAGCCCTAAAGGTGGGAAATGTACAGTATCTATAAATGTATCTTTGCATAATTACATATATAAATGTGAAACACCTGAAATCCCATAATTTATTAGCGGCTGTATTCAAGTTGATGAGTCAAAATCATTGCAGGCTGATTGGACATATTTCCTGCCTTATTTAAGAAGAAATGATAGATGACAAAGATGGATGTGCTCTAGCCAGGAGATCCGTAGGATTATCTGGCTGCCTCGTATGTGATAGACTATTTAGCCACTCCCAAAAATCTTAGGAGGCCCAGGGGACACCACGTGGAGGCGGTCTATCAATTGTCCCCCATATGGTCAGCTATTAATAGAGTGCGCACTAACCATGGTAGGTGTGCAGATTCCCTATACAAATGGGGTAAGATACTATCTCCAAGGTGTGACTGCGAGGCTAACAGGCGAACTGTCCAACACATAATACAAGAATGTAAAACTAGAGCCTACGATGGGAACTTTGCTGATTCCCTGATGGCAACTGATGCTGCAAAAGACTATATCGGTAATCTTAATGTTTGTTTTTAGTTATAATTGCTCTAGGACTAATGCATATACTCATATGTAGAATCTGTTTTCTATATACCTTTTTATATTTCCAACTTTTAATATAATATGTATGATGTGCTGCCATACGATCGATAAATAAATAAATAAATAAATGAAATGATAGTACATAAAGGGTGAAATATTTATTTATTTATTTATTTATTTTTCAAATTTATTCCCCGCCCATCTCCCATGCAAGGGACTCTGGGCGGGTTACAATAAATAAAATTTAAAAACTATACAAAATATCTGACAAGCATAAAATAAATAAAATAAATCCAAGATGGATTAGGACCCGCAGAATGGATCGTGGGGCTACGGGGCCAGCCAACCCCAGGAGGCACTACCACCTCCGTTGTCCCAGGCCAGGTGGCAGAGCCAGGTCTTAAGGGCCTTCCGAAAGGCCAGGAGGGAGGGGGCCAGTCTCACCTCCGGGGGCAAGATATTCCATAAGGCGGGCGCTATCGCAGAGAAGGCACGCCTCCTGGACCCCGCTAGATGGAATTCTCTTATTGAGGGGGTCCGAAGCATGCCCTCTCTGCATGCACAGGTGGGGCGGGCCAACGTTATCGGCACGATACGGTCCCTCAGGTACCCTGGTCCTATGCCATGTAGGGCTTTAAAGGTAATCACCAACACCTTGAATTGGACCCGGAAGCAAACTGGCACCCAATGCAGCTCGCGTAGCAGAGGTGTCACATGTGCCGATCTCCTGGCACCCATAACTGCTCACGCCGCCGCATTCTGCACCAGCTGAAGCTTCCGGATACTCTTCAAGGGCAGCCCCATGTAGAGCGCATTACAATAGTCTATACGGGAGATGACAAGGGCGTGAGTGACTGTTCGGAGGGCCTCCCGATCCAGGAAAGGGCGTAACTGGCGCACAACTCGACTGTGGTCGATGGTATCGAAAGCCGCTGAGAGATCTAAGAGAGCAAGTATGGACGCACTCCCTCCATCCCGCTCTCGCCAGAGATCATCCATCCATAAATATTCAAGAGATGTAGGTAGGCAACACTGTTCAGAAATGGGTAGCTGTTGCAGTTATGCTAAATTTGGCTGTTCAGAAGGCTATTAAGCTGAGGACTTTTTTCTGGAGTGGTACAGATGTGAGTACTGAGCCTCCAAATCAGGTTTGATTTATTAAGCCAAGGGGTTGCCTGTCTCAAGGGTCGGAAATGGCGGCTCGCGAGCCACATGCGGCTCTTTGGCCCCTTGAGTGTGGCTCTTCCGCAGCTGAACTCACCCCGCCCCTTCCACGTGATTGGATCCCGCCCCCAAACTCTTACGCTCTTACGCGCGCTCGCTCTCGCTGTCCAAGGCCGGGGCCACCCGCAGCCGCCCACACCTCGCGCACAGCCCGCGGGGCTCTCTGCCGCTCCCTTCAACGGAGGAGGGACCGGCGTGCCTTGGGAGCTGCTGCTGGCGGCATGTCTGGGCGAGGCGCGCGGGCGGAGCTGCCCGTCTGGCACTTGGGCGCTCCCGAGCCTCTTCCCTTCTCCCTCGCCACGTTCGGGCGTTGAGGCCAGGCAAAGCCGGGCGGTCGCGCAGGGGTGAGGTGAGGAGTCCCGCTCCTGCGCCTACCGCCACATCTGTCCGTTCCCGGCCTCTCTCCCCATATCCGGCGGGTGCCCATGCCAGAATCCCCGCGACCCGGAGGCAGCGACTGCTCGGAGGGCCCCAGCGAGAAGAGGCGCGTGATCCCCGGTGGATCCCTTCGAGGGGCCGCGGGGCTTCCCCGCTTTCCTCCCAAGGAGGCCTCGACGGCGCACCCTCCCGCCCCATCAATCCCCCCACCCCGCCGTTGGGCGTCAGAGGCTGAAAGGATCTTCCCTATCGCTTAATTGCCAGGTGCTCCTCCGCTGGAAACCCCACGCTGTCTGTCGGGAGAGAAAAGCAGCCACCGCACAGGCCCGCTTAAAAAACAACCACCCCGAAACCGCTTTCGGCGTCCTCTCCCCCCGCTAACCCGAGTCGCTACAATCGCCCCGCCGGAACGGAGCCTGGCTTGGCTCCCCCGGCCACCGCAGGGCTCGGGTTAGCGGGGGGAGAGGACGCCGAACGGCAGGGTGGGGGGGTGCACCCGGCTTTCCAGGGCCGTTCCTGCCACATCCTTTCAGCCTCTGACAGCGCGGCATTTTAAATTCTGACATTTTAAAATCTGCTTAAGACTGAAACTGCGCTTTTCCGGCCTTCCTTTTTCAAAGAGGGAGAAGTGCGGGGGGGGGGGTGGTTAAACAGATTTTAAAATGCACTCGCTCAGTAAGCGACTGCCGTTTGCGCTGCAAGCTGGCCTCCCAGGTGGGAAAGGGGGCGGCATTAACGCGACACAGACCGGGGATAGGCCGGACTCGGTCCCGATGTAACCCCGCCGTTAGGTCTCAAAAGCATCTGCTCGGTCCAGCAGCAACTCGTCCGCTGCAAGCAGAACTCCGGCCGGCCTCCTTCCAGAGGACCCGCCCGCCCGCGCTGTCTGTGGGGAGAGAAAAGCAGCCACCGCACAGGCCCGCTTAAAAAACCACCACCCCGAAACCGCTTTCGAGCCGCCTCTCCGGAGGGTCCCTGCGGTCCCGCCGGGTGCACCCCCCCCACCCCGCCATTCGGTGTCCTCTCCCCCCGCTAACCCGAGCCCTGCGGTGGCCGGGGGAGCCAGGCCAGGCTCCGTTCCGGCGGGGCGACTGTAGCGACCGGAGGCAGCCAAGGGGAGAGCAGGCGGCTCTTCGCCCTCAGCGCGCTGCTGGGCCCGCTGCACCCCCGCCTGGCTCGGCTTCCCCCGGCCGCCGCAGGGCTCGGGTTAGCGGGGGGAGAGGACGCCAAACGGCGGGGTGGGGGGGTGCACCCGGCGGGACCGCAGGGACCCTCCAGAGAGGCGGCTCGAAAGCGGTTTCGGGGTGGTGGTTTTTTAAGCGGGCCTGTGCGGTGGCTGCTTTTCTCTCCCGACAGACAGCGCTCCGGCGAAAACTCCGGTGCCGCCATTGCTCGCCGGCTGGACCCTCTTCCCCAAAGGTGGCGCTCCGCAGGCCCCGCTTTCCAGGGCCGTTCCTGCCACATCCTTTCAGCCTCTGACGCCCAACGGCGGGGTGGGGGGATTGATGGGGCGGGAGGGTGCGCCGTCGAGGCCTCCTTGGGAGGAAAGCGGGGAAGCCCCGCGGCCCCTCGAAGGGATCCACCGGGGATCACGCGCCTCTTCTCGCTGGGGCCCTCCGAGCAGTCGCTGCCTCCGGGTCGCGGGGATTCTGGCATGGGCACCCGCCGGATATGGGGAGAGAGGCCGGGAACGGACGGATGTGGCGGTAGGCGCAGGAGCGGGACTCCTCGCCTCGCCCCTGCGCGACCGCCCGGCTTTGCCTGGCCTCAATGCCCGAACGTGGCGAGGGAGAAGGGAAGAGGCTCGGGAGCGCCCAAGTGCCAGACGGGCAGCTTCGCCCGCGCGCCTCGCCCAGACATGCCGCCAGCAGCAGCTCCCAAGGCACGCCGGTCCCTCCTCCGTCGAAGGGAGCGGCAGAGAGGGTGGCCCCGGCCTTGGAGAGCTGGGGTGCAGGGGGACGGGAGCGTCGCCGGCAGCCCGCGAGGACCGGCCATGGAAGGTGAGCGAGGACCGGGGTGGCCGGCCAAGCGCAGCGCAGCCCTTCCACGCGATTGGATCCCGCCCCCAAACCCCGCCCCTTCCACGCGATTGGATCCCGCCCCCAAACCCCGCCCCCTTCCACGCGATTGGCTCCTGCCCGCAAACCTCGCCCCCTTCCACGCGATTGGCCCCCGCCCGCAAACCCCGCCCCCTGGCTCTCGAGCACTTAAAAATGTGCACGAGCATACCAAAATGGCTCTCGGCTCAAAAAGTTTGCCGACCCTTGGCCTGTCTAAATAAAACCATTGTTATTAGTGATGTACTGCATATCTAAACAAACAACTTCAAAAATGATTTATGATCCTGGCTCGATTGAATGAACGACAGTTAGAACTAGTTGCAGTTTCAGATTTGAACAGAAAAGCAAACAATGGTTAATAGAAAATGGAAATTATTGCTTCTAGTCTTGTGAACATGCAGAACAGGGAGGTAGAGTGGGGAACAGGTCTTTGAACCTTTAGCATTTTGTCAAAACAGCATCAGGGTGTCAGGGTTCATGTCTATGAATCCTGCCATTGGGAGTAGAGCTGGAGTTGCTGTGGGAACTGTTGGGAGGGGGGATGGCAGTTGAGTGTTATGGCTGATAGTGGAGGCTGGAGACGGCTTCGCCAAGGTCACCCACCTGCAGGAGTGAGGAGCTGAGAACGTTTGCACAATGAGATCATCGGTTGGTAATTTGGCGCGCAGGGGGGAAAGTTAAGATGGCAAGCTTTGGTGGGAATCTGCATTCAGATCTTTAGGAGTGCTTCAATTAACATGTATCCTGAATAAAGCTTAATCTGCATTCTAATGAACTGCATTGAGAAGTGTTTATTAGGGCATTGTTGTTGGGGTCATTACACAGGGATGTTATGATCTAAACTGCTGATTGGACAGCAAGGTATACAAGTCTGGGATTGCAACAATTTTAGAAAAAGGAATCTTTTAACTGTGGTGAAGCCTTTGATATCTACAATCCATTTCCTGGCATCAATCGATTTGTGATCTGCAAGTTTCCCGTAGCAAAAATTTCAGCTGTCGCTTCCTACCACAACCTGTTTATCCATTTTTAACTGGTTTCTTCTTAACTACAACCTCTCCCAATTTATCTGATAATTACTAATTTGTATTATCAAAGATAATTTCTTGGAGTTCCCCCCCCCATCATGATTTCTGTTGCAGCACAGTAGCAAGCCTCTAGTCATTATTAAGATTTCTATGTGCTAAATCAATAATTAATTTCTGAAATTATGGCAGGTTTTATACTTTCATTATTCTATCAAGTTATTTCAATGTAAACACCACTATCTTCTTTAAACTGTTCATCTGATATCCTCTGAAGCTGAAAAATGTGCAGTTTGGCTATAGATTTAGTATTCTGACTTTTTAATACTTTTATAATGAGACTGTAAAATTGATCAAATGATCAATCAAGCTACAACACAAATGTCCTTACCAGAGGTACATAGTTGAACAATCACCACTCATTATATGAAGGTTTTTATTAAAGTGAGTGTAATTAATGAGATTTTGAAAATTATTAGAGAGAGGAGAGTCTGTAATTCTTTATGGGGTGCAAATGCAACTTTCAGTGTGATTGATGTGTGGAAATTTAAAAAGTGCTATTTCCTATCAAGCTTCCCAAGTAAAGGGTTAACCTTTCTCTGACAGTTTTGATTATGCAGGAACATGGCACCATATGTTAATGTTAATGGACTATATTGATGCATTTTCAAGAGTTATGCAAGACTAAAGCTGGAGAGTGGCTTGCCCTCCCAAGAAAATGGAAAGTATATTACTGTTGATTCAGGATTGAGTCACCCCTTTTACAGTATGATAAATGTTAATAAGCCCTAATAATGAAAAATTATTTATTTATTTAATTTTTATCCCACCTTTATTATTTTTATAAATAACTCAAGACGGCAAACATACCTAATACTCCTTCCTCCTCCTATTTTCCCCACAACAACAACCCTGTGAGGTGAGTTGGGCTGAGAGAGAGTGACTGGCCCAAGGTCACCCAGCCGGCTTTCATGCCTCAGGCGGGACTAGAACTCTCAGTCTCCTGGTTTCTAGCCTGGTGCCTTAACCACTAGACCAAACGGGCTCTCAAAATGTTTCCATCCAGGATTCTTAATAACTATATATTATATTGTAACAATGGGGAAGAGTACATTGAACAGCAGCATAATCCTTAACATTTAAAGTCAATGATGTATATAAAATACAGCACACAGTCCAGAAAAATACTGAATTCTATATCTTCCTGCTTACCCAATAAGTTGATAGACTTCCAGATTACTATCTGCTGCAGGTTATATTTGTTTTGCTTTGGTACCTTACAGCTAATCTCCATTTCCTCCTTTCCAACCCTACCTACCCCATTTTAAATCAGACTTGAGTGTTCTGTTGTTAATGTAGATGCCAAATTCTGCATAACACTGCCATATCTTGGTCAGGCAGATAAGACACCTGTTAACACCAAAAATCAACTCAGCTATATTTCTCATTGGCCAAGGTTCTTATGTTGTGTAGGTTAGGGATGGCAACATTGCTTCTACTGTGCTATTCATAAAACAATAATTGTTCTCCCAATTTGCCCTTGAGTTGATTTGCCAACATAATTAGGTCAGTTTATTTATTTATTTAGCTAGTTAGTTATCATACTTCTACCCTACCACAATTAAAATGACTCTCTGTGGCTTCCAGTATATATAAAACAAAGATTAAAACATCCACAATTAGATTAAAACTAGTCTGAATCATATTATAACAGCAACATAAACTGCACAGAGTCCCCCTAAGGGGAGATGGAGCGGTGATATAAATCGAATTATAAATAAATAAAAATAAACAAACATAAATGTGACCACATCAACCCCCACATAAAGGCACAAAAAGCATCAAAAAACAAGATGGCATCAGGGTTAAACTTAAGAAAAGGCCCTCTGAAACAGCTCAGTTGTTAGCATTTTCCAGAAAAAAAGCTGGGAGGGGGCCAGACAGATCTCTCTTGGGAGGCTGTTCCACAGTATGGGTGGTGCTACCATGGAAAAGCTGCGTCATCTAGCTTCAGCCCCCTGAACCTCTTGAAAATGAGGGATGATAAGTAGTTTCTCCCTAGCTTTTCTAACAGATCGGGCCAATACTGGCTGGAGCAGATGGCCTTCTAGGTATTCAGGTGTAAAGCGCTCCATCCAATATCAGTAATCTCCCTGCTCTAGAGTAACCCACAGACGCGAGGGTTCTTAGAAGCAAAAGAGTTTATTACAGCATATAGAAGTTAGCACGAACAAAGACTTGAATGCTAGAGTAAAGTAAAGCAAGTACATTTAAACCTTCAGCCTCCCCCCCCCACCGAGTCCTTTGATGTCCCCACGTGTGCTTGTCTTATCGGGTGCTCAGACGCTGGCTTGCGGAGATGTTAATTTGCGCTGGCCGTGTAGGTGTGAACCGGTCTACTTCACAGCTCCGGCAGGCTGTCTCTCTTTCCTGTCAGTTTCCGTCTCTCGGTTTTTCCCTCTCTTGTCTCTCCCTAATGGCGGAGATCCGCCGATCTCTGACATCAGGTGCCAAGCCATAAAGGGCTTCATAGGTCAATACCAGTACCTTAAACTGTACCTGAAATCTAGTTGGTAATCCTCAGGCAGGGCTGGCAGAATCAGTGTTATATGCTCCCCATGATGAGAGCCAGTAAGCAGGTGGACCACTGTGTTCTGGACCAGTGCTTTCTGAGCAGCCTTTAAGGGCAGCCCCATGTAAAGCACATTGCAAGTCAAGTCAGGTGGTAATGGGGGCACGAGTTACAGCAGGCAGGTCCTCCTTCCCTAGGTATGGCCACAATTGGTGCACCAGCTGAGGTTGGGCATAGGGCCCTTTGGCCACAGCTTCTACCTACTGATCAAGCAGGAGCCATGAGTCCAGAAACACCCCCAAATCACAGATCTGCTCCTTTACAGATGGGGCCTGCCTTGGTGGCAACAGAGCCCTGATGGACAACCAGCAGCTCTGTCTTACTGGGGTTCAGCTTTAGCCTGCTCTCCCCCATCTAGTCCCTTACAGCCTCCAGTTAAAGATCTAGTGCTTGCATATTTATTTATTTATTTATTATTTGAATTTATCACCGCCCATCTCCATGACAGTAGACTCTGGGTGGTTTACAATATTAAAATTAATATTAAAAACCTATACACTTAAAAATACAATATAATAATAAATAGATAATCCAGAGGATCGGAAGATCTTAAAAAAGGAGGGTATTACGGGGCTAACCACCCCCAGGAGGAACTATTACCTCCTTCGTCCCAAGAGGAACTATTACCTCCTTCGTCCCAAGCAAGGTGGCAGAACCAGGTCTTTAAAGACTTGGTTTAAGTCTTTTAAAGTCTTTTAAAAGACTTTTAAAGACTCCTGAAGGCCAGGAGCAAAGGTGCCTGTCTCACCTATGGGGGCAAGATATTTCACAAGGCGGATGCTACCGCAGAGAAGGCACGTCTCCTGGACCCCGCCAAATGAAATTCCTTCATTGATGGGGTCCGAAGCATGCCCTCTCTGCATGACCGGGTGGGGTGGGTAGATGCAATTGGGATGAGACGGTCCCTCAGGTACCCTGGCCCTATGCCATGTAGGGCTTTAAAGGCGATGACCAACACCTTGAATTGGACCCGGAAGCAAACTGGTACCCAATGCAGCTCGCGCAGCAGTGGTGTTACATGAGCTGATCTTACCGCACCCGTAACTGCCTGCGCGGCTGCACTCTGGACCAGCTGAAGCTTCCGGATACTCTTCAAGGGTAGCCCCATGTAGAGCACATTGCAATAATCTATATGGGAGATGACAAGGGCATGCACAATATAGTTAACTTGGCTAGTCTTTTTGTTCCTTAATATGTGCCACCTGCGCTCATTTATTTAGTTTACGATTCAGCATTCAGTACTCTGCAAACCAAGAAATGAGTTAATTTCTTCAAAGAGACTTGTTTCCCCTGCGAGAGCCTGATATATCTCGGCCATTGCCTTGCACTTACCCTGTTCTTTCCGCGGTGGAAAACTACAGAAAAAACAAGGGTAGGCAATCCCAATGGCCCCACGAGTAATCTTCTGGTCTCCCCCTCTCCAGGGGAAAAAAAACTTCAGTGGACCACAACTTCTGCAATCCACTGCAAGCAAGGGAAATTCAGTCAGTTCTCAGCTTCTCTGAGAAATCTGACTGGTCGAGCTGGCAGCCAAGCCTGGAGTCTCTTTGAAGAGACACAAGAGCGCCCAGCCGCTTTTAGATCACTTTAGGAATGTTTTTTTTAGATTAAAATATTTTTGAAATCTAAGATCTATCTTTTGGACTTTGTTGAAAATGTTGGCTAACTTTGTGCTTTCTTTGCTATAACTGATTCTGGTGGAAGTTTGATGGACTCTATATTTGCAACATAATGAAACGTCTGCATTTTTTTTTTACTTCTCTTTTGTATTAGAGGGATTTAAGAGACTCTGTTTGTAATTCTTCGCTTGATAAACTAAATGACTATTCATTTTTTGAGAAACTCTTTGTTTGGATTAAGCAGCTTGCAGCTTGAAGAACGAAAGCTCGCAGTTTGAAGAATAAAAACACAGGGTAACGTGTTTTTTTCCTTGTCTTCTTTTTCTACATCCTCCCTGGTTGGATTTTGCTTCATTTGGAATATATTTTTTATTTCTCCTTCTATAAACTGTTTAAAATATTATTCTCTCCTGTATTTTGGATTATTGGAACTTTCTTTTTTCTTTTGACTTTAAAAAAAAACAACAACAACAACGACGTTCTGCTTAATAGATTCTGCTGGTAGTATTCCATGGACAGATTACATGATTATTGTTTTGACTAGAAGGGTTGTTGTTTTAATTTGAAGGACACAGGAAAGATGGCTTTCCAACTTGTACCTGAGGAGCTCAGAAGAGAGATTACTGAGGCTTTTTCAAATATTCAAAGGTCGTTGGAATTACTGTTCGTAACTCTGCAAAACAGAGAGAAAGAACAGAGAACAGAAACGGAGACAGAAAGGAAAAATGTTTTTCAAGTGGAGGAGAAACAGAAGGAGGAAATTTTGAGTATATTAGTTCAGAAGAACATTCTGAAGGCTTTACACTACAATCTTGGTATAGATATGTTGTGGCAGTGGAGACAGAGTGAAAATATGGGTGCACAGTTGGATGGATGTTGTGAAATATGTGGAAAGGGAGAGAAGGTTGCTCTGATATTCTATATGAGATATAGAAAAGAGCAGGCTGTATATTGCGAATCTGCCACAGTGTATTGTGATTTTGGCATAACCTAAACAGAAGATATGAGAAACTGTATGGATATAAAGGCTAATGAAAATATGGACTTGAATTGTTATGAGAAATTGTATGGATATATAAAAAGTGATATTCTAAATGTAAGATGCTAAATACAAACACAAGTTGATATTATAGAATATTGTTTTCCTTAGAGATATATTTATGAGAAGATAATGATATGATGGAATTAGAATGATGGTTACTACAGGATGATATATATCAATATGTATTGTATGAATATTATAAGAATTGATATATTAGCTATTAGGTTAAGTGATATGATAGATTATGCACTTAGTTTAAATGGACACTACTACAAGGAATGGAAATTACAGATGGATAATTGAGATTCAAGAATTCCTTTTTTATGGAGATATATATATATATTAGAATTAATATTATAGAAATATATATGTATGAACACTATAAGAATTGCTAAATTATGTATTAAGTTACATAACATGTTAGGTTATGAGTCATAATATGAATAGAATATATTGTAGTTTATTAGAAGTAAATAAGGCTTTTATTTGTTATACTAATTGGTCTTTATTGAAGATATAAATATGTAGTAATGAACATTCAACATTTAACTACTACTTCAAGGAGTGGAAGCCAAAGATGGATTATTGGGAGACAGTAAGATGAAGGTTAGAAGATTGGATTAAAGAAATCAAAAGGCATATGACAAAGAAAAGTTCCTGTATACTGTATGAAGGACTAACATTTAAAATCAATTGTTGTACTTTAAGTTCAAAGATAGATTGGAGGACATCTATTTTCTATATTTTCTTTGCTTATTATTTCTTGACTTCACTTTTTCTTTATCTTTTTCTTATTTTGTATTTCTGTTTCTATTTCTTTTTTCTACTTTAAATTTTATTATGTATTGTAAAACTTAATAAAATTTAATAAAAAAAAAAAAAGAAATGAGTTAATTTAGTAATTGCATTAAGCAAACAGCTACTGTAGGGCTTTTGGAAAAATGGGTCCATGTTTATATGGACCCTTTTTTGCTCCTTAGGAGACTGGATTGAGAGCACATAAGTAAGTTTCACTTAACTCTTTAAGGGAGTTTGCTATGTCGCTTTGAAACTGTGCAGCTACTGTAAAAAAGACAGGTTCTTTTTTATAAATTCTTTGTATTTTATAAAACAAAATAATAGAACTTAAGTAAAAAGAGACAGAATAATAATGATATGAGGTTAGAAAGATCTATAAACGCCAATGTAACAATAAGGGAATATATATGTAATCTCAGGGAGACATACAAATATTTTAGTCCTCCATATTCAGCATAGCAATCCAAATTGCTACAGGTAGTCCTCGCTTAATGAACACAATTGGAACCAGAATTTCAGTTGTTAAGTGAAGCGGCTGTTAAGCAAATCACTGCAGGCACTAAGCGAACCACATGGTCGTTAAGTGAATCACGCGGTTCCACATTGATTTTGCTTGCCAGAAGCCAGCAGGGAAGGTTGAAAATGCGATCACATGATGCTGCGATGATCATAAATGCGAACCAGTTGCCAAACGCCCAAAGTGTGATCATGTGACTGCAGAGATGCTGCAACAGTCGTAAGTGTGAGGACTGGTTGGAAGTCCGGTTTTTCAGCACTGTCGTAAGTCCAAACTGTCACTAAATGAATGGTTGTTAAGTGAGGACTACCTCTATTTGTATTAAGAGTAAAACATTGTTCGAATAACTAATACAGGGGGACCAGATTTGGATAAACGTATCCTTCACTGTGGGGTTTTTCATACCGTGTGCTACTTTTCTGATTAATGCATTACCTGATTGATTCCAAAAGCTGGAGGCTTGAGCCTAGGTTGTTCTTTATGGGAGACCTCCAGAGAATATCAAGGCTGTAGGCAAGATTGAGAAGTCAAAAAGCATCCCAAAGAAGGCAGTGGCAAACCATTTCTGTATCAATGCCAAGAAAACGGCAGGGGCATGCCCTAGAAATTGTATCTTGTCTTTGAAGATCATCTTGAATTGTAATAGTCTATTCTTGATTATTTCTATCATACTCTCCTTAATTCTTTACAGAGTAATGCTAGTTCCATCATACAGTGTATTAGATTAATGGCTTTAAAGTTACATGGTAGGCATGTGTATGTCTTTGGTCATGGATAAGTGGGTGATGAACTCAGCTGTAATCATGGCAAGTGAGTCCAGGCCCTGCAGGTGCTAAATCAGATTTATTCTGCAGAAAATTGTAAGATGCATTGATCCACGTATTTTTAGAATAGAATTTAACATCTAAATCTATCAGGGCTTGCATATATTTTTGTGAACCACTTGATGATATTATAAGCTTTTGTTTGCATCACATCTTTGCAACATGCTTAGTGATGCGTATGTTTGCCTTTGCAACACCCCCTGAAGTGGGTAATCAATATTTCTCTGTTAAATACTGGCAGAAACTTGAAGACGTAGTATGGGAAATCTAGCTCAAAATAATGCTTCCTTGTGTCAGAATATTTTTAAACTATCATTTCTTCATCTATTCCATAAGCAACATGAAAGTGGTTGAATCAATTACCAAAAATATTGAACTTTAAAAATGGTCAAAGTAAGAAAAACTTACTGTCCCTGGATAGTTCATTAAAAACACTATGTCTATGAAGGTTCTCAGTCATCCAGGTGGAATTGTCTGTAGCTTGAATCATGTCAACTGGATTTCTATTTTCTATTTTTTTTAGAACACTTTTTATTGCTTTATTCAAAAAACATAACTATTGTGTGCATAATATAAGTATTTAAATCCACTTTCAAATTATTCCTCAGATCAGTGTTAGCAGAAGTGGGATGAAATCTAATACCAGCTGGAAACTGAGTATTCGTTGTTGGGAAGACCACAAAATAATTCCAAAGCGATGTCTTCTGAGGCTTTTCTAGACTTAATGTTGCTCCCTGGATATTTTCACAATATGGGAGCTGCTGTTGTTGCTTGGATCTCTGCTAATTTCCTCAGGGATTATGCTTGGATGGAAGGCACACTGATAAACAGATAAACACTGGAGGCAGGGGACAATTGACACTTTGCTAGGTCATTGCCTTCAGATCTGCATTCAGCTGGAATGGATAGGGTTAAAGATGTCTGGAATAATAGAATCCAATTGCTTACACCAATCTCTTGAGCCAGACGTGCACTTTGAAGGTTGCTGTATCTTCTAGATATACGTTAGGCACAGGCAGCTGGAATTTAAAACGCTCTTTCAATCCATTGCAGGCCTAGCTTAATTATGAGGTATATTATCATCCTACGTAGGGGGCGCGATGGCTCAGCGGTTAAGATGCCAGGCTTGTCGATCGGAAGGTCGCAAGTTTGGAGGTTCGAGACCCTAGCCCCGCGTGACGGAGTGAGCTCCCGCACTCGCCCCAGCTCTTGCCAACCTAGCAATTTGAAAGCATGCAAATGCAAGTAGATTCATAGGTACCACTTCGGTGGGAAGGTAACAGCGTTCCGCGCGCATCATGCCGGCCACATGACCGTGGAAGCGTCTTCGGACAACGCTGGCTCTTCGGCTAAGAAACAGAGATGAGCACCGGCCCCTGGAGTCGGACACGACTGTGCGGGGGAACCTTTACCTTTACCTAATCATCCTAGTTAAATTATTGGATTTGATGAAACTGCACTGGTGGTACTCGGAATTAGCTTTGGTACCACCCGTGGGACCTTTGAGTTGGATGTTCATGAGTGCTTCATAGCTGGCATTAGGTTCAACAAAACCACATTTCCTATGGTTTTCTCAGTTCCAGTAGGCATAATTCATAATAATTTATGGCATACTAAATTTGCGTATCATTAAAGTACTACAAACTTTGCTGTTTTTGTTGCAGCAGGCAAACATGGCTACTGTCCCTGTAACTTATTACATCCAGAGGTTTTTGGAGAGCAAGATTGTGTTTGTTTATGTGAGTTTCAAAGAAAAATCGAAATATAAATTGTACTCCGGTGCACTATGCACTATAATAGTACTGTTAGGAGGATGATATTTTAACTTTGACAAGCTCCTTCATATAAATGTGTGTACATTTGCTTCTGTTCATTTAAATTTAACCCAATACACTAATCTTGCAGGGAAGGGGGACTAAAAATCTATGTTGCTTTACTTGGAGACATTTGAAACTCAATTACCCTTAATGCTTTGTTTTCCCTTCAATACTGGTTCAATATTAATTTATTACTGACATTTGCAGTATTATGTACATCTTATCTTCAAGAGTTTATTTGTATATTGCCCTATATGGAGAATATTGATCACTTCCAAGTTTCTAATCTTGATTACAGTTTGGGGATTGTATTATGCTTTGGCCTTAACTATCTCAAGCGGCAGAATGCAATATTTTACTGAAATGTTAAGACTTGTGTTTCCCCATTAGAACATACCGTAAGATAGTGAGGTTTGGCATCTCTTTCTTTATACTTCAATTTTACCAATGGGGAACTTTTTAAAAATCTGCATGGTCAAACTGAAATATGTAAGATCTTTGCACTCTAAAGCAATGGTACTATCCTTCAGGAAATGTCTTTTCTGGTTTAATCAAATGTTACTTATCTAAGATTTGAGCTGCTACAAGGTTTAAGAAGTCCTTTTGGGTTGGGAGTTATGTGCCTCCCCTAAGTACCCCACCACTTTCTGCTACTTCCAGCTGGCTTCCTAACTTAATCTACCTCTAAGTGTTGACACATACTCACCAGGAACTTCAAGAAAGATGTCCCTTATTCCACTTCAGATTAGATTTCTGTACTGCAGCTTCAAAAAAGTAGAGCAATCTATTTCATTATTCTTTAACAAATCCAACTGTAAGAGGAAAAGAGATTAAGTGATAAAACTGTATAGCTAGTTTTAAAAAACACATTATTTGTTTGAAGAACATTAAATAAAATAAGGCTAGCCAATGATACCTTTATTGGATGGATCTAATTTAAAATTAGAAAATAAATATTTCTAGGGGGAAATGCAGTTTCTAGCTCAGTCTGCAATCTGTTCCAATCTTTTTTCATCAATTAAGAACTATAACATTTATTTTAAATAGTTCTAAACATTGGAATTCTATTTTTAGAGTAGCTCTCTAACACTGTTTAATAATGAACATGACAACAGTACACTATTTCATAAATTATTATTATGCTAAAAAAGGAACCCAATTTTAAACTTGATTTTATGCATACCTACTTCAAAGTAAACCTGATTACGGTAGCACATTATAAATAAAGTTACCTTAAATATGACCTGGAAGCTTAGGTCCAAGTTAAAACTTCCAGAAAATTAACTTGGGTGGGTGGGTGGGTGGGCAGGGTGCTTAGGCTGTTTTTTTTACTAAATCAGTACACCAAACTGGCTCTCTGTAGTATAAAAGAGTATATGTTTAATGATGAGTGTTAAGTTAGAGGTTAGGAAATAAGTAACTTTGTTAAGATTCTTGTATAATAAAAACTTATCTGGCAGCACAGGGAAGATAGCGTTGGTCTCTTGGATGGTGGCCTGTACCATTTCCTATAAGGACCCCCTCAACAGATAGGATAAAGCTTCTAGGCAGAACTGGAGAATGAAACTTTCTAGAAATTACGGCTTTGAGGTTTCTCTGCAGACACACACACTTCTATTTGCTGAAGACTGAAGTCGGGGTAACAATACAATGAATAACGTTATTGGTTAGTGCAGAACTTTCCAAACTTTTCATGTTGGTGACACACTTTTTAGACATGCATCATTTCGCGACACACTCTTACAGCAGGGCACAAGGCAGGCACTAGGACCTGCGCGGAATCACAGCAGGTTTGGAGGCAGCAAGACACAAGGCAGGCACTAGGACCTGCGCGGAATCACAGCAGGTTTGGAGGCAGCAGGGTACAAGGCAGGCACTAGGACCTGTGCGGAATCACAGCAGGTTTGGAGGCAGCAGGGCACAAGGCAGGCACTAGGACCTGCGTGGAATCCTGGCAGGGCTCAGAGGCAGCAGCAGTCGCAACACACCCAGACACTGCAGCCGACACACTAACGTGTCCCGACACACAGTTTGGAAAGCTCTGGGTTAGTGGATGGTTGATCTGTTTAATCTCCTTCCCTCCCCTGCTGGAGTCAGTAAAACAACTAAACTCCTGTGAGTGCAATAAAGTGGTGACATCTAATTTTTAAAATTACACCCAATCCTTTTGTCTTTGTTGCTAGGCTGACTATAGTCCTACCACATTGGAGGAACCTCCTTTGATTCTACTTCACGTTGGCATTTGGATTTCAAAAAAAATTGTGCTAACAGGAGGAGAAGGGCAAATATCTTCTTTGGAAAATTGGCCAATCAATAGTCATTTATTGTAGTAGTTTATTTTCAAATGATTCTCTTCTAGGACTAAATAGTTCCACTACTCTGGACAGGCCCCAGCCAATGTCATTTGTTATTGCTTCTCTGTTGCTTCCATTCTTTTTTCAAACCTGAAATTTCTTAGCCTGCTGGGCATGAGGAGGAAACGAACAGTGCCAGTTTGATAACTTGGACATCTATTGTTTTTCATTGGTCACTGGGGAATTTCCAGCTTTTCTGCTGGATTTTAGAGCAAATCTGATAGACCTACTTTCTAAGAGGTGGTCAAATGAACTTGCATTTGCTTTTATTTTTCAGAGTATTTGAATCCAGCGGACTTAAGAATTCCTTGGTGGAACTACAAATCAGGTACTTACTTTGTTTCTTAAAAAAATTTCAAAGGTAAAAAGGTTTTTTTATTTTCCTCTATTCCCAAATGATCTTTAAATGTTTTTTAAAGAAAGGAATGAGTGTTCTACTGTATTTTTTTTAAAGGAACTTCTTTGTATTGAGATCTTTGCATGGTCACCAGAAACAAAAAATATTCTGTCTTATACTGTTTGAAGCATGGTGTCCAATGTCCATGTTCAGTCAACTGAGAAAGTGGAAGCCATTGTAATGGTGGTCTTTAGGTCAGATAGATAGGTTTGTTGTTTAACATTTAAGCTTTTTGATGGCCAGTGAGAATGAGAAGCAAACAAGAAACTGGATGAAGGACCATGATGAAAAGAGAGAAGAGAGCATAAAGTGACCTTTTTTCACAGTATATTCTGGTATATGATTCATGTTTCAAAACTATGAACCACCTGGATATACAGTTATGCTTTTACGTATGTATTTGCAAAATTACTAGCAACCTGAAAAACGTACCTCATGGGACCACTCAATTTTGTGAATATTTTTATTTCTTTTTATTACTTTTTGTATTAAGTCTACTTTGCAAGCTGTTAGAGGCAGAAATTTTCAGTTCCGTGCTTGATGAAAAAAGGAACCATTACTTAGCACTTGAACTGGAATGTCTCTGGTTCCCCCATGTGGGAGAATTCCCCCCCCCCCCAAGTATACAATGAGGAAAGTTTGCAAGGAAATTCAGTCTAGTGATAGCTCACATCAGTTTGGAATGGGCTATTTCTTCTGTATCTATCATTCACTTCCCTCATATCCTATATTTATCTGATCTTTGTTAGGTCCTACTGTTGTCACTCTGTCTAGCTCTTGTGCCAAGCCTGGCACTTTAGATTAGGTATTTGGCAGTGATTCAGCCTCTGCTTTATGTCTGCTATGTATCCTTGCTTTCACCGAAAAATAAGTGTTCCTGAATGGTTGCTCTGCTGGACAAATTGTGCTTCCAGACTTGCTGCTAACGTTGCAAATCTTTTTGTTGCCTGGGTTGTGAGTGAGTCCTTGGAGAGTATCCAATGCATCTTAGGTGTTGTTTTTTTTAAAAAAAAACATACCTTCTCAGGACAGTATATGGATAAATTAGCTGAAGTTTGTAAAGTAGGCTGAACAGAATGATGCAAGTGTTCACGATCACTATTACATAACGTGCTATTAAATCTCACTTCATTTTACAAAGCCCACTTCATGTGAAATAGTATCTATTTCAAATTAATACATTTCAAAAGAATTGTATTACATCCAGCATGCTGTAAAGTAGTCCATGCCAGGGACTATGGGATCTCCTTTGTCTTCTCCTGTTATACTGAATTGCTGTTAATTGCTATATTTGCAATTTAAATTCTTATGAGTTAAAAAAAAAAAGGGACCTGCACAGGTTTTGTGTAGAAAACCTATCTACTGCAGAAATTGACAACAATAGTACCGGAGACTTTTCCCATTGTGAAGAACATTTCATGAGTCTATTTCATAAAAATCGATAGTGAAAGCAGCTAGGCAAAGGACCGACATTTGGCATAGCAGCCAGGCTGTAACCTGAACGGGCATTTTAATGGCTGCACAGCTGTGGTTGAAGATGCAACCCCTCCCTTGCTGTTTTGTCCTGCTCTACCCTTGGCCGTGTCATTGCCCTCCTCTCTCTAACTCCAGCAAACAGTTCTGCCAAACCACAGTGGCAGAAGCAAAGGTGGCTGCCATTCCTTTTGTGCTTTTGAGGACTTCCGTGAGATGAAGCGGTGACCCTCCAGGTTGCAATCTAACAATTAAAAGGTGGTTGTTGTTTTTTTGCACATGATAAAAAAAAAAGCAAGCACTTGTAGCTCTAAATGCACAGTGTTTCTACATGGTAATGACCTTCAGTTGGGAAATAAAATTTATATGAAATGCCCACTTCTCTGATTTATTTTTCTGACAGTAATATTCTAACAGTTATGAAAAATGACTCAATCAGACGGTTTCCCACATTGATAATGAGTAACGAGGAGTCATCACCAAGGAGATTCCTGATCTTATTTCTGCTATGTCTCAATTTATTAGCTGCTCAACGATGGGTGGAAGATCCTATTGAAATCAAGCTGGCAACTGGAACTTCTTAATAGAGTATATGGGACCAGATAAGCAGTCTCCTTGGAGTTTATAGGTTCAATGAGATGTGTATTAAATTTATTAGGCTTGCAGCATCTTTCCAGTCTAGGGGAGGAGGCATACAGGATTGCAGAGACAAATATATGAAACTTGGAACGCCTGCATTTTGACTCAGGCTGCTACTTGTACTTCCCCTCTGATCAGTATTTCACTTTTACAGCTGAAGTTTCATTTGCCTTTGTAGCCAGAAGGAAGAGGAATAGCTTGGTGAGGATTTCACTGCCTATTGATTATTGCTGTCAAGCAAGATTGCAGATGCCTCCATCCTGTCATTCACTAGATATTTAGTGTAAGAATGTAAGCTGGGCTGTCGACAGTAAGTAACGAGTGGGAGAAAGAAAAAGATTGTGGATGTGCGTAAAATCTCGTGGTTGGAGTTTTCTTGTCTTTTTGTTTTACTCTCCTGGTAATACTAGATGGGGACATTGGGTAGATGGGTAGATAATCGACCTTTGCTTTCTGGCTCCTGTATCAGGTTCCCTGATGTTTCCAAAAGAAGATGGTGAAATAGTGTGCTCAGAGGAACTTCTGTCTTTAATGTGATCTCAGGGCTCAGCTCTGACAGAAATAAACCTGTAGTGCCAGTTCTGGTAATAAAAGACATTTGATATTCAAGGAAAAGAAGAAATCATAAAATTAATTAGTCTGGGGATACACTATGTTAGATGGAAAGTGTGAAAGATAGGCTGACCATACGTCTCGTTTTGAACGGGACAGTCCCGTTTTCTAAACAATTCCCGACCGTCCCGTCGTTTTAAGAAAAATATCCATTTTGTCCCGTTTTTGAAAGTTTCCGCGGCAAAGTGCGCTTGCACTTGCGCACGCACACAAGCCCACTTTGTCTTGCGAGCCGTGGGTAGGTTAGGGTCCCATTTTCCTCTCAAGGAAATATGGTCAGCCTAGTGAAAGAGGGGTAAAGGGTGTTAAGAGGGATATGATTCAGAAAGTGTCTTCAAGATTGTCCTATATGGAGTAATCTATTTAGCATCCATCTCTGAGCATGTGGCTGTTGTTCAGGCAAGGGACACCATTGTGACTTGCCAAACAAAATCCACAGTATCTTACTACATTTGGGCCTGAGGCTTTTATCACTACCACAGTAAGACCTACTGCTTCTCAAAAGTGTTTAGCTAACTTTGTGTTTTGTTAAATGCAAGCACATTTGCCACCAACTTCTCATTTGGCCCACTAGATGTAATTTTGCAACGTTGCTCCTTGTTTGTGCAAATCCATTGGCATCTGAAGATTAAGGAGCACTCCTAACTGTGAAGCTGCTCTTTAATGGGAAATGCAACCCTTTCTGAAACAGTCTGAATTTCAGGTCTTGAATCCAGTTTTCATTGCAGTGAAGTAGGAGTTCAGGTGGGCTTTATTTATTTTGAGTGGACTTTATATTGTATATAATCAAATTTGTCCTGAGTGTTCTTTCACTTCAGCTGAACTTCCATCCATTTCATCATTCTTTTTTTTCCAAATAACGTTTTTTTAAATAACCTTTATTTAAAATAACCTTTATCCATTTCATCATTCTTAACTCCCTGATAAAGCAAGGGATTGTTGTGGCTCCATGGAAGAGAAGAGGACAGTTAGGAATAATGGTGTCACCTGCCTGGAGCATCAGCAGTATTGCTGACAAATGGTGTGGGAAATTTTACAAGTGCATTCAGGTAACCATCTAGATCCATCAGGCACCTGAATCAGAACATTTTACTTGGTTCTGTGTCATTGTAGAGATCTGTACTGGTTGCCAATTTAAAATTTAATTGGGGGTTTTCTGCCTATGACAGCAGAGTCACATTGGACTCCTCCATCTTCACAACACCAGTTTCACCAAACACAAAACCAAATACAATGTATGCCTGGCTACATGCATGGGGACAGATCTTACCTGGAACAGATTCATGGAAGACTTGAAATCCTGAGTTGCTCCTGGCTGGGCAACCTTAGCATCATGGACATTAAGATTCTCCAGGACAAGGAGTCTTAGAAAATTGAACACCGCACTTAATATAATCCTAGCTAGTAGAGAAAGAGAGATTATTGGCCAACAGGAGAGACAAATAGCTTAGTGTAAGATACAGATGGTGTACTGTCTATCCTGTTGCCTAATCATCACGGGCATCCAAACCGAGCAGCATGCAGATTGCTAGATGGAGCTACTGGTCAGTGAGAAGGAGTTTCTGTAGATCACAGCTGCTCTATCTCCCCTTCCTCTAATTTTAGCTGTACTTTAGAGCAGCCAGGCAGAAAAAGCTGGGAAAGAGAAAATTCCCCTTCTTCTGATAGCCAGGCCTCCATGAAAGCCAGGTCAGCATTTTCATCTAGGATTAAATCCTGGATATTGAATATTTTGCCAGCAATTGACCTGGCATTAAACAGCAGGATTTTCAGCTTGGAGGAGCAACCATTGTTGTCACCTTCACCTCCTTGGTTCAGCTGCATCCGGAAAGAAAAGGAGGCTAGCGTTCAGCTGGCTCTCCTTCCCTGAAAAGCCTGTGATATCTATCCCTGCCATTTGCTACAGCACTGTTTGCTCTCAGGCCATTTTCCATGACTCATTCTTCCCCCTTTTTAGCAGATCAGAGCCATCCTTATCCTCTCCTGGAACCTGCATACACATAAAAAAAATGAGCTTCCCTTGGCCCAAAACCTACATAAAGGAACTTCCCAGCCTTGAGTTGTCTCTTCAGTGGTGAATCCACCAGCAGTGACCTTATCACACCAAGGAAACGTTCCTTTTAAGCTTTGGGCATAGGAAGCTGATTGATGAAGTCTTGGAGCAATGGCTTATGTCAGGAGCACATACTCTAAGGCCTGAACTCACGAGGAAGATGTTTTCTGCAGGTAGTAATCAGATAAATGGACAGGTAGACAGCCAGATGGTACGGTGCAGTGTCCCTCTCTCTTACTGTCTACCTCTCCCCCCCCCACACACACACATTTTTCAGCCTAGCAATCTTCCCAAAACAGCTTGCAAGCAATCAAAACAAGTATAAATGAAACTATCATAAATATTATTTTAAAACCAACAAGCAAATTTATTTCCTGCGAACCAGGGAAAGGAAAAATTTGGGTAAGCAGAATTCTGGGGTGATGGTTGCCCACAATAATTCAGCATTATCGGTCAGCAGGTTTTGCCCATTTAATTTCAGTATCCCTGGGGCTAGTAGTGGTTACTGGATCATTTATTATCACAGTTATACCCCATTTTTTTTGGCCTATTGGGCTTTAGAAATCACGTAAAAAGGCATCAACATTTATATGACTCAGTTCAAGGGGTTTACAAGCTAGCTTTGCATCCTAGCTAGGATATAGTTTTGTTTACAAAGTAAACTGCAGCAATTTTATGAAATAGGTGATTATTTCAAATCCAGGATAACTTCACAGAAAATAGCTCTTCCTGGGGCTTATAGGCAGGGTTTGAAACTCTAGGGAGAAGAGTTTTCTGCTTCCCATTCTGGTCTTGTTTAATGAGTAGAGTGGTTGGATCCACCCAGAGCTCTCCGGATATAGTCCATTTGTTTTAATGTTTTGCAACACCCTCTTTTGTCTCTCGGGTCTTAAGTACTCCCTCATTACCTCTTTCCTTCCCAATCTTTTAAATTTGGGAGTAGGTTCAGAAGCGAGAAATTACTGTGCCACCACGGTTAGGGTTAGGGTAGGGGTAGTGCATCCATAATAAGCTATTGGGGGGCACAATTAGATTTTCTGCTGGCAAGAGAGCCATTGTGGATACATTGCAATGGGCATGATGACAAGACTTGGGAATTCTTGTAAGTTCTATTCCTACATCACTTCTGAGTGAGCCAAGATAGTGTAATAGTGCATGGACTAAATTTAACATTTTGGGATTAGTTGAATGGATCAAATGACCTCTTTTTGGTGTTCCCATAATACACTAACTCCATTCTTGATCCATTTAAATGTATTGTGGGAATAAGACCATTGTTTCCATTGGAGTCTTCTTTGACCTTGAGTCCAGCAGAACAGCGTCCCCACCCAAGTAACAGTCAGGAAGAATTAGAAATCCAAACGGGGGAAGTCCTTGTAGATATCAAGTAAATCTTGTGGGAGGAGAGTTATAATTTGACCATAAAACTTGAAGGATGTTCTTTGTTCAAAAGAAATAAACTAAATGATGGCCACCCTCAGGGATGGTTTAGAGCAGGGTTCCTCAACCTCAGCCATTTTAAGATGTGTGGACTTCAACTCCCAGAATACTCCAGCCAGCGAGGGAGTTGAAGTCCACACATCTTAAAATGGCTGAGGTTGAGGAACCCTGGTTTAGAGGATTTCTGCACTGAGCAAGGTTTGGACTAGATGGCCTATAATGTGACCTCCATTTCATGTATTCTGTGATTCCAACTTGTATTTTAAGGGTTTGTAGTAAATGAGAAAAAGAGTGCTTGATTGCCAACTCAATAACTAGAATGTCTAAAAGTGATATTGTATCCCATTTTGGAAAGAAGGATAAAACTGAAGACTATTTCATTAGCAGTCTTCATCCAAACACTGGGGTCATCATACTTGATGAAATCTTGAAAAGATTGACATCCAAATTCCATTATCTCTGGCTCAGGTCTCATCTGTGCAGAAGTGCACCAAGAGACTATGGGGACCAATGTTCCTCTGAGGAAGAAACATCTTCCTGGGGTGGTGGTGTGATTATCTGGAGTGGAGGCCCTCTTCACAGAGGCTATCATAGCCACTGCCTTGGCAGCATATAGAATTATTATTATTATTATTATTATTATTATTATTATTATTAGCAACAGGACCAGTTGCTCTGGTTAAATAATACCATTTTGGCCTCCCCCAGCGTGTGCATTTGGTGTTGGGGAGCAAGGGAACGGAAATGACAAAAAGTGCATTGTGAAAGTGCAACAGATATCCAGTCCTTTTTCTTCTGGCATTGTCATGTTGCGTGCATGTAAGGGGCAGAGCTTGTGTCCTGACCTCATGACATCTTTTGTCATTTTGACAAAATCTTGCCTTGCTGCTGCTAAGCAGCCCATATTTATCATGGCTGGCCATTGTAGGAGTGTTGAAATGTCAAGAACTTAAATTATCTGGTTTTGCTTTCACTTCTCCTTCCTTTTTCCTTTCTGTGACCTGCATTTTTATACTGCAAGCCTCAAGACAGGTGATATCTGAGAACCATTTAGGCTTATGGGTGAAGTATAAATATTTTAAATAAAACAATAAATAATGTCCTTCAGACTGTAGCTAAGCAAATGCCCATGTGATTTTTTTTATTGGTCTCCTGAATAGCTTAATTCTAGCTTGCCACTTCAATATTAAATTTGCCTGTTTCTTTACAAAGGGTTGGTTTTATTGCTGCGTAATAAAGTGGAATATTGTAGAATGAGTGAGAAATACTGTTGGATTTGTCACTTGATTTATTTCCATAGAATATGAGGGATGTTACTGATTGCCATTGTGGAAAAGGCTTGGGAATATTAATTCCCCTATCATCTTGGAGTAGGATAGATCTTTGTTGTGACAGTCCTTATGATATGCAGGTCCTGGTAGAGGACACCAGAGGACCACTTGGTCTTGAGATGTTTAGTATTCAGTCAAGGCAGTAAGTGGCCAAGGATCAGTTCCTTTGGAACACAGAGTGCCGTATCCAGGTAAATACAGGTAGTCCTCAGTTAACTATGGTAGTTGGGACTGGGAACTCCATCAGTAAGCGACGCGGTCGTAAAGCACAATGCCATGTGACTGCGCTGACTTACGACGACAATTCTGGAAGTCCCAGTTGCCATCATTAGGTAAATCCCATGTGGTTGTTAGGCACGACATCACATGATCACCATTTTTGACCTCCTGCCAGCTTCCCGATTGACTTTGCTTGTTGGAAGCTGGCAGTGAAGGTCACAAATGGCGATCATGTGACTGCGGGATGTTGCAATGTTGTAATTGCAAGCTGGTGATTAGCTTTATTTAGCTTTATTCTGTCCTTTAGCTTTAGCTTTATTCTGTTCTGAGCAAGGTAGGCAATCAGTTCCTTGATTTTAATCTAATCTGTTTGGAAATTAATGAATTGCTGCTCACTTCAGTCTTTTAAGGCCAGTTCAGTATGGTAGGAGAACAGGAGCAAATTCACCCAGCTCTACAAAAGGGATCAACACAGCCTGTGAACCAAGAGGGCATGGAATCCTTCTTCCTTCTTCTGAAACTGGCTGTCCCTTCTGGAAAGCAGAAAAGCATCTTGCTGTTTCAAGGACCACATATACTAAGCATAGGAATTGTAATGATATCTGGCAGAAAAATCTTCCTGTTGCATGGTTCCAGAAATTCTTTTGGAAGGCATATAGGATGTCAATATTGAAATATTTTGTCTTAACCATTTAATTCATCGTTTTTTACATTTTAATTATTGGGGGATGGAGGGCTGTTGCTTTGAATTCACCCAGCATTTTGCTTGGTCTTCATACCTGTAATTTTGCCTCAGATATATTTGCTGGTATGGCTACTGATACCTCAGTGGTTGTTTCCATGTTAAGTTAGGTCCATCTAAATGGTTCTGTTGACATAGTTCTTCTGTTGCAGCTTGTTTGTCTGGTTTATTTGAACCTGTCATAAATTCCATCAGTATACAGATGGAACCTATGAAAGAAGCCCATGAAAAAGGTACATAAAAGGTCTTTTTTTCCCCTTTGTTATATCCTACCTCATGCAAGGGTAGATCTAGCTACAAGCTGACATGAATACATGTCATGAATACTTTAAAGCTTGGGAAATGATTGTTCTCTTGCCTATTAATTGTGGGATGGAGACATGTAGAAGAAGTCAGGTCAAAACGATGTCATGCAGAGAGGCACAGGGAGAGAAGTACAACCGTAGTCATTTAAAGGAAGCTTGGGAAAAAAATCAAATTCTTTGGTCGACAGAAATACAGATGTGTGAGAGCCGAAAATCCTGCAGGCACTTGGCTATGCATAGACTTGTCTGTGAAGCAATGGTGTCCAGGCAGGAAGCTGGGACAGACTGTCTAGTAATAGAAATTCTTCGTACTCTCGCCTAAGAATTTCAAGCATAATAACTTGCAAGGCTTTTTCCGTTCCTTTTTACAAGATACAGCATCAGTTTTAAGAAAAAGTATTTTCTTTTTATCTTTGGAGTATATTTATGCATTTAGCTTTCCTCCTAATTTGAATCACTCCCCCCCCCACTCTGTTAGATCCCTCTTGCCTTATGATATCTTTCTTCAGATAACCTGATACAATTCCCTCCTCTTAACTACCAGCCCCAGGTTCCTGGTCTGAGTCTGTATTTGTAAAAAGGGGGAGGAGTAAAAAATTAGCACCAAGTAGAAGTAGACTTGCTATTCATTCAGTCGTTAATTCATGAAGAATGTATGTATCCATGTATCAGGATTGATGTATTCAGTTCACGCACAGGCGTCTTCCAACCACACCAAACCCAAAACAACCAAAAGTCCCATGGCGATTGACGAATGGCAACGGGGGCAGGACTGTGAAATCCGGAAACTCCTAGTCATGGACCAGCACATGGGCGGTGGATACAGATTCAGTCGCCCTGACTCAAGGATCGAGGCAGTTGAGTAGTTCGGCAGCTGTATCCACGACTGAGCAGCCCTATTTAGGATCCACTCTGCTCACCCCATATGGGGAGGGGGCTAGAAAAGGTGCCCTAAACATAGTCTGCCTCATTTTCTCCCTGACTGGATTACCGCGACCAGTGGGGTCACCATCTAGCGGTCGTAAAAACACATGAATTTTGGAACATGGAATATACGGACACTGCAAGACAATATGGATAGTGAACGACCTGAACGTAGGACTGCCATTATTGCAAGGGAGCTGAGACGTTTTAATATTGATATAGCAGCACTCCAAGAAACTCAAAGAGCAGGAGAAGTAATGTCTAGTAATAGAAATTCTTCGTTGAAGGAAGTTGAAGGAAGAAAAAGGAGGTTATACCTTCTTTTGGAAAGGACTGCCTGAACAAGAACGACAAATACATGGGGTAGGCTTTGCTATCAAAAACGACCTTGTGAAGCCCTTGTCAGAAGTCCCTACTGGAATTAACGAATGACTCTCAACTCTCCGAATAAAACTCGCCAAAAACCAACAGGCAACTATCCTAAGTGCTTACGCACCAACACTAGATGCAGATGAGGATATCAAGGAAAAAATTTATACCCAGCTGGACACCATCTTATCAGAGATACCAAAAAAGGATAAAATTATCCTCCTGGGCGATTTCAATGCAAGAGTTGGGCGTGACTTTGATTTGTGGCCAGGGATCATTGGGAAAGAAGGAGTTGACAACAGCAACACGAATGGAATCTTACTTCTGACTAAATGTGCAGAGCATAACCTTGTCATTACTAACATACTCTTTCGCCAGAAAAATAAATTTAAAACATCTTGGAAGCACCCACGGTCGAAGAACTGGCATATTTTAGATTATGTAATTGTCCGTGCTAGAGATCGCCATGATGTACTTCTCACCAGAGCCATGACGAGCGCTGATGACTGCTGGACAGACCGTCGATTAATTCGATCCACGATGGCCATAAAGATTGTCCCTCATCGTAGGCTCCAAGGAAGAAAACCAAGGCGTAAAATGAATACACTGGCCCTTCAATATCCTATTAAACGAGCTTGCTTTCAATCAACTCTCAAGGAACATCTGCCTATGGAACTTCCTGAAAATGTTGAGGAACACTGGATTAAATTGAAGACTTCTATTATTTCAGCCTGTGAACAAACTATCGGATACCAAACTAAGAGACATCAGGACTGGTTTGATGAGAACGATAGTGAGATTGAACATATTATTGACAAGAAAAGGAAAGCCTTCCAGATATGGCAAAAAGATATTAACTGTGCCGTTAAGAAAAAAATCTACGCCAGTGCAAAGGCAGAAGTCCAAAGAAGAACTAGAGAACTTAAGAACATATGGTGGATAAAAAAAGCCCAAGAAACCCAACATTTTGCAGATGCTCATGATGCATTTTTAATGCCATAAAGGCCATCTATGGACCAACAAACCATGGTACAAATCCCTTACGCTCAGTAGATGGTGCTAAACTTCTAAAGGACAAAGAGTCTATTGCACTGCGCTGGAAAGAGCATTACTACAATCTCCTTAATTGTCACTCTACTGTGGCTGATGAAGTCTTCTTGCAAATCCCGCAAAAACAAATAAGAGATGAGCTTGCAGTACCCCCTAGTTTGGAGGAAGTCAGTAAAGCCACTAAACAAATGAAAAATAACAAAGCTAGTGGACCTGATGGGATTCCTGCTGAAGTCTTTAAAGAAGGCGGGCCTGAACTTACACAACAACTTCATAAGCTCATCGAAAAAATCTGGATGAGGGAGGAGATTCCAGCAGACTTTAGGGATGCCATAATTATCACTCTCTTTAAAAAGGGTGATAGAACAGACTGTGGAAACTATCGAGGCATCTCCCTTCTAGCCACAGCAGGCAAAATCCTGGCAAAGATCATTGCAAACCGTCTCCTATCTGTATCAGAAGACATCCTCCCTGAAATGCAAAATGGCTTCCGCCCTTCCAGGGGAACAGTGGATATGATCTTCACTGCACGACAGCTTCAAGAAAAATGCAAGGAGCAAAACCGCCCTCTGTACATGGCGTTTATTGATCTGACTAAAGCTTTTGATACTGTAAATCGTACTGCTCTCTGGACCATCCTTCTGAAAATCGGATGCCCTGATAAATTTGTGAACATCTTGCGGCTACTCCATGACGACATGATGGCAACAATCCTGAATAACAATGGCTCTCAAAGCGATCCATTTAAAGTGGAATCCGGCGTTAAACAGGGATGTGTTATTGCTCCAACCTTATTCGCTATCTTCATCGCTATGATTATACACCTTGTTGAAGAGAAACTTCCTACTGGTGTAGAAATTATATATCGAACAGATGGAAAGCTTTTTAATCTTAGTAGGCTGAAAGCAAAAAATAAGGTAATTACAACTTCTGTTATAGAACTTCAATATGCTGATGATAACGTAGTCTGTGCACACTCCGAGGAAGATCTTCAAACTATCCTAAACATCTTTGCAGAAGCATATGAAAAGCTCGGCCTCTCGATTAACATTAAAAAAACCAAAGTGCTTTACCAGCAAGTTCGAACCAATCCCTCTGCAGCGCCATCAATCCAGCTTAAAGGCGTGTCACTAGAAAATGTCGACCACTTTTCTTATCTCGGCAGCCATCTATCTACAAAAGCCGACATCGACGCTGAAATTCAGCATCGCCTGAGCTCTGTGAGTGTAGCTTTCTCCCGAATGAAGCGTGGAGTGTTTGAGGATCGGGACATTCGCAGGGAGACCAAAATGCTTGTTTACAAAGCCATTGTTCTACCAACCCTTCTGTATGCCTGTGAAACATGGACCCTCTACAAACGCCACCTCCAACTTCTTGAAAGATTCCATCAACGCTGCCTCCGAAAAATTCTGCAAATTACTTGGGAAGATAGGCGGACTAATGTTAGCGTATTAGAAGAAGCGAAAACCACCAGCATTGAAACAATGATCATCCAACATCAACTTCGCTGGACCGGTCATGTTGTTCGAATGCCTGACCATCGTCTTCCAAAGCAGCTACTTTACTCCCAACTTAAGAATGGAAAACGGAATATTGGTGGACAGCAAAAGAGATTCAAAGATACTCTCAAAGCTAATTTAAAAAAATGTAATATCAGCATTGAGAACTGGGAAGCCCTAACTCATGAGCGTTTCAATTGGAGGTCAGCCTTTATTAATGGCGCTATGGACTTTGAAGAAGCACGAGTACAGGGCAAAAGGGAGAAATGAGCTAAGAGGAAGGTACGTCAGGCAAACCCTCATCATGACCGTCTCCCACCCGGAAACCTATGCCCTCATTGTGGGAGGTTGTGTGGATCCAGAATTGGCCTTTATAGCCACTTACGGATCCACTGTTAAAATTTTACCTTTGGAAGACAATCTTACTCGGCTACAAGTGATCGCCAATGAATGAATGAATGAATGAATGAATGAATGAATGAATGATTCAGTTCCAGCAACAGACACCCAGGGATGTAAACAGCCAAATTGTACAAGATCTCAAGTGGGGGCTCACAAGATTTTGACCGGATTATTTATTTATGTATTTCTTTATTACGGTATTGATTGATTGATTTACGTGGTGCCTATGTTGATGAGAAATATACTTGTCATTTGAAAAAGTTGCTGGCCCCTGGTCTATGAAAGCGAGGGGAGGGGGGGACTTTTTCTATCTCCATGTAACGAAACAAGAAAATGCAATGACCAGAAATGGACCTCCTTCTAAGAATTCTGATTCTAATTGTTTGGTTCTGTTTGGGTTTTGGGAGAGGGAGGAATAGAGTGGGATTTCAGAAAATGCCACATAGAAAAATGAAAATGATTTAGAATGACATGAGTGTGCATTAAGATATCTGTATCGAGCAGCATCTGTGGGGGCTGATAGTGTCAAATCAGGCAAGATGATAGACTTGTAATCACAATAAAAATCCCAGCCATTTTGTACATGCATACAACATCAACACACATACAAATGCTTGCATCATGACACTGTGTCTGCCATCTTGCCTATTTTGTGCCCCCCTGCCCCAGATGCCAATGCTTGCAACTTTAAAACATCCAGGGAAAAACTTAAGGAACTGAAGTATTGCTAGCAATACAGGAGATAACTATGAATGGCCAAAGAAGAAGAGTGGATACTATATGATTGTCCATCATCTGGATCAAAATCATAGGGGTGTATTTGTTACAATTTGCTCCCAGTTCCCAGGAAACAAGTGTATTTATTTGAAGCTGAGGTTGGTGGCCTAGAGCAAGGGTCGGAAATGGCGGCTCGCGAGCCAGATGCGGCTCTTTGGCCCCTTGAGTGTGGCTCTTCCGCAGCTGAACTCACCCCCGCCCCTTCCACATGATAGGCCCCCGCCCGCAAACCCCGCCCCCTGGCTCTCGCACTGAGCGAGGCCCGGCGCGGCAGGGAGGCAGCGCCATCTCCAGCCGCAGCAGCCCCTGCGCGGAGAGAGGCAAGCAGGCAGGTAAGCGGGCAGGCCTCGTTTCCCACCCTCCATCGTCTTCTTTCTTCAACGCGGGCGGGCGGAAGCGGCCGAGGGGGGCGGGCCCGGCGGCGGAGGCCAGGGCTGCCCGCTTACCTGCCTGCCTGCTTCTCTCCGCGAGGCCCCCGATCCGGCTTGGACCCCGGGAAGGCAGCGGGGGGCCTCGCGGAGAGAGGCAAGCAGGCAGGTAAGCGGGCAGGCCTCGTTTCCCACCCTCCATCGTCTTCTTTCTTCAACGCGGGCGGGCGGAAGCGGCTGAGGGGGGCGGGCCCGGCGGCGGAGGCCAGGGCTGCCCGCTTACCTGCCTGCCTGCCTCTCTCTGCGAGGCCCCCGATCCGGCTTGGACCCCGGGAAGGCAGCGGAGGGCCTCGCGGAGGGAGGCAAGCAGGCAGGTAAGCGGGCAGGCCTCGTTTCCCACCCTCCATCGTCTTCTTTCTTCAACGCGGGCGGGCGGAAGCGGCCGAGGGGGGCGGGCCCGGCGGCGGAGGCCAGGGCTGCCCGCTTACCTGCCTGCCTGCTTCTCTCCGTGAGGCCCCCGATCCGGCTTGGACCCCGGGAAGGCAGCGGGGGGCCTCGCGGAGGGAGGCAAGCAGGCAGGTAAGCGGGCAGGCCTCGTTTCCCACCCTCCATCGTCTTCTTTCTTCAACGCGGGCAGGCGGAAGCGGCCGAGGGAGGCGGGCCCGGCGGCGGAGGCCAGGGCTGCCCGCTTACCTGCCTGCCTGCCTCTCTCCGCGAGGCCCCCGATCCGGCTTGGACCCCGGGAAGGCAGCGGAGGGCCTCGCGGAGGGAGGCAAGCAGGCAGGTAAGTGGGCAGGCCTCGTTTCCCACCCTCCATCGTCTTCTTTGTTCAACGCGTGTGGGCGAAGAGCGGCCGTGGGGGGGGCAGGCGGCGACGACAAGCGGCGCGCTTCAGGCTTTCAGCGCTGGAAGGCGGCCTCCTTCCAGCGCTGAAAGCCTGAAGCGTGTCGTTTGTCGTCGCCGCCCCCCCCCACGGCCGCTCTTCGCCACAGATCCCGCCGGAGCTGATCTCCCTGGACCCCGGGAAGCTGGGCCGGGTGGACGCCCTCTCCCGCCCGCAAACCCCGCCCCCTTCCACGTGATTGGCCCCCGCCCGCAAACCTCGCCCCCTTCCATGCGAATGGCCCCCGCCCGCAAACCCCGCCCCCTTCCACGTGATTGGCCCCCGCCCGCAAACCCCGCCCCCTGGCTCTCTAGCATTTCAAAATGTGCACGAGCATGTCAAAATGGCTCCCGGCATAAAAAGTTTGCCGACCCCTGGCCTAGAGAAGCAGAAAGAGGCAGGCAAAGTACTGCAAAGGGCACGCAGACTATATTTTCTGAGTCCAAATGCCTTGGTGTACTGCATTTTTTAAAACCTTAATTTTATAGAGTGATGGCAATTAGTGAAGTGATGATTCCACAGACTTTTTTCAATGGTGTCCCTTATCAAAGACTCATTGACTTTCTTTGCATTTACATAAACTGATTTGCTATTGCTTGAACTCATGCTCAGTTTTTGGAGTGGACACTTTTATTTGTAACTCTTTTTGGGGTAGAGAAATCATCATGTTACAGTAGAAGTAGATATGAGTGAAATCTTATCAATGGTTGAAGGGGTTGAGGAAAGAAAGGGTAGATTGGATACTGAGCAAAATAAAGATCTCAGGATAAGACATTTTAATTTAGCTGGTCTTTAATTGTGGAAATATGGAATAACATTTTAAATATTTCTCTCTATGGATCTTTTTCCATTTCTTACAGAAGTCTGAGTATAATAACTAGAGAATCATTTAGTTACAGTAAAGTACTTGCAATTTTAGTTTCTTGCTGTCATATTCTCCTCATGTCCTGTTGTGCTCAATATACTGGATGGTGTAGAAACTGCAGCATAAATCCTTGACTTGGCAACAGAAATTTCATCCAATTATCTTACTGACTGGTCTTTATTACACTTCATCTGGTTTTCTGATTTCATTTCAGATCGGCTAACATCTGTTCTCCGGTGACAATGGCAGGCATAGATATTTATAGATATACAGAGAGTTGCACATGTATATATGCATAATAAATATGCAAGCCAATGTGATCAATTGCCATTTCTAATGCCAACTATTATTATACAAGAAGTGAGTCACCATTCCTTTTCTCCTTGTTGTGCTGCTCTTTAAGATGGCTGAACAATTGGGGAAAGTGCAACAAATTAATTCAGAAAGCACACATTCCTGCAATCATTCAAAAGTGAACTGGTTGACTCGACAAGCTCAATTTTGAAAGCAATCTCTTTGAGACTACAGAAAGGTAATAAGTGAGGAATCTACAAGAAGACTCAATTTACAAAATGTCAGGCAGGTGGCGTTTATTTTCAGCAGAAATACCACATTTTCAGTGTCAAAATTTGGACATTTTATTGAAGCTGCAACTTGGGCTATATATGTTATGAAGGGCGAAGGAAAAACCTCTTCCAAATTTTGGCTTGCACATATATCTCTCTTACGGGTAATGTTTCTTTTTAAAATTATTCTCATCTGTGTTGGAATCATCAGGGGTCAACTCAGAATTATCTTTTTTTTCCCCATAAGTTTTATTAAATTTTAAAATACATATTAAGAGCTAATACAAAAAAAAAAATAGAAATACAAAGTAAGAAAAAGGAAAAGAAAAAGTGAAGTCAAAAAATAACAAACAAAGAAAATATAGAAAATAGATGTCCTCCAATTTATCCTTGAACTTTAAGTACAACAATTAACTTTAAATGTTAGTCCTTCATACAATACACAGAAACTTTTCTTTGTCATATACCCTATGATTTCTATAATCCAATCTTCTGTTCTTCATATAGATTTCGCCTTTCTTGATATCTTCCAACAATCCATCTCTGGTTTCTACTCCTTAGAATAGTAATCAAATGTTCATTGTTGCATCAATTAAATGTTTTCCATTTGCTCTTTCCATTTTTACATCTATATTTATATCTTCAATAAAGTCCTATTAGTATAACAAATAAAGGCCTTATCTACGTCTAATAAAATACAGTATATTCTGTTCATGTTATGACTATATATTCCATTAATACATATTCTAACATATTACATAACATAATACATAATATAGCAAAAATACAAAACCTAACATAACATATAACCTAATATATACAACATATTCTTGTAATAACCTACATTCTAATTCCATCTCATCATCTCATTATCTTCTCATAAATGTGTCTCCAGAAAGAGTAATATATAATATCAACATATTTATTTATAATCTTGTATCTTACACTTAAAATATCATGTTTTTATGCATCTGTACAGTTTCTCATATCTGCGCTTACTCTGTGTACAATACCAAATCCGCATTTTCATTAACCTTGCATTCCAAATCAATATCAATAAAACTCCTGTTTAGGTTATGCCAATATCACAATATGCAACTTGTTTATTTCTATAACTCATGTGGGATGTCAAAATGTTTATTTTGCCATATCTATCAATTTGCATATTAAAATCTTCCTGTCTCAGCTGCCACAATGTATTTATGCCCAAACGTTTAATAGACCACTTCCTGTAAAATATCATAATCTTCTTCTGTACCAATACATTCAAAGTCCTCTTTCCCTGTTTCTCTACTGGTTCGAAAGGTCTTTCCTCTGTTTCTAAATCTGTCCCTTGTATCTTCTGTTCCTGAGCCACCAAAACTATTAATATACGTTCTATGGATTTCTTAATTTGCAAAAATTTTTTGCTGGTTTCTTCCTTAAAATCCTGAAGTGCTGTGAGAAATGCCATTATTTGTTGTTCAAACCGTAATCAGCTGCCGTAGCCAAAACAAAGAATTTTCTCAGGGAGCAGGGAACAGCTGTTCTATTATTTATCAATAATGTCTATTTCTTTAAGTGAGAAAAGCTTTTAAAGTAAAAGATGAAAAAATTCCACAGAGCAGTATTTCAAACAGTTTGTAAAAGGAAAGATGAAAATATATTCCAAATGAAAGATAGTCCTTTCTAAAAAAAAGTAGGAAAAAAAAAAGGTAAAGAGGCACACATTCTCTATACTTTATTCTTTATTCTTCTTTATTCTTCAGGCTGCAAGCTGCTTAACCCAAACAAACAATTTCTCAAAAGTCAGTTAGTTTGTCGAGTGAGAAATACCAACAAAGTCTCTTAAGTCCCAATTTCTCTGATACAAAAGAAAGGCAGAAAAATACAAACTTGTTCACTATGTTGCCAAAATAAAATCTATCAAACTTCCACCAAAATTAATTATAGCAAAGAAAACACAAAATTAGCCAACATTTTGAACGAAGTCCAAAGATAAATTTTAGATAATAAAAATGTACTAATCTAAAAAAGAAAACTAATATAAAGTGGTCTAAAAGCTGGCTGTCACTCTTGTGTCTCCCGAGAGACTTACGTTCTCTGCAGAGCTAGGATCCTCCTTCGGCCATTTCACTGCATTCACCCCCGTTCTTCTCCGCAGTGGAAACAACAAAGAAAAACAGGAGTGGGCAATTACAATGGCTCTGTGAGCAATCTTCTGGTTCCCCCTTCTCCAGGGGGAAACTTCAGTGGTCCGTAGACCCCTGCAAACAAGATAGAAAGTTAGCCAGGTCTCAGAGCTCAGAGCTCTGAGAAACTCTGACTTGTCGAGCTGCCAGCCAGGCTTGGAGTCAACTCAGAATTATCTCATAAGCATAAGGGGGGTCTTTTCTAGTAAAACACATCTCTATTGTGCTTCTGGGATGTCACATAGTTTACTTGATTTCCACTTCCTCCTTCTTCTTGAGTTTGGGGGATTAACAGCCTCCATTACTCTTTGGGCACACCTGCAAGCAGGAGGGCTGCACAATGCAGCTCTCATCCATTACATCTCGCTTGCACGCAGATCTGCAATGAATCTACTTGTATCCAGATCTACTGAATAAATGTCAGCTATCTCTATTTTTCTTCATCTAACTAATGTGTGAAGACTGAATTTATTTCTGAACGTAATTAAGCTTAAAGTGCAAGTTCCCTGCTGGTCCACGCTTCTGCTCTGCAAGATTGTTGTTAGCTGCTTGGAGTTCTTTTATTAACCTTCAAAACTCCATCAATCTGAACAGTGGATATCAAGAGTGTTGTCTCAATTTTTCTTAGATGCATATATTCCATTGTTTTCTCAGAGATAAGACTAAGGCTGTGCAAGCCATTCCAAATCCATTAAGGTTTTCATGCTGGTATTTTTTTTCATCCAATACAGATTAATACATTTGAGCATGTTAGATACTGTAAGAAATTTTAGGATTTGGCAACTTATTTGTTAGCTAATTCTGATATAATTTTTGCATCTATAGGATAGTAAGAGTATTCTGTCATGGTTGCTAGTTTGGATGTAATAATTTAAATTGTTGAACTGTCAGGGTTCATAGTTGAATCCTGCCATTAGGGATGTAGATTTAGTATAAGCGTGTGAACTGTGGGGAGGGGGTGAGTGAACATGAACATAATTATAAATTGCTGTTATTTATTGCTGAAATTAAAAGAAAGCCTGTTTGTAAAAATGGATGACTCAGATTTTTATTGTATTCCACTTTTCCAGTGGAAACATTTCGCTTGTTCAGAAAGATATAATCACTGCTGCTATTTGGAGATTTAAACTAGTAATGGGGCATCTCCAAAGTCACAGTCATGTATCAGATGTGATAGACCCGCATGTCAGTTGAAGATTAAAAAGTGAATTGACAATTTCTGTTATGCCTGAATAAAAACAGAATATTCCCTCTTTTTGTTCCCTTTGAAGACCCATTAAAGTGAGCTTCAGGTATTTGGCCGATTAGAAGCAGGATAGATAATATAAATAAAAACTACACTTCAGCTTTCCAGAAAATAGGAAATAATTATTTCTTAAAGTAGACTCTAGACTCTGTTCTCAGTGGCTCTTCTCTATTTGTAAACAATGAAATATATATATTTTTAAAAGTTGGCATCATCCCACTTCACAATTTATAGGTGATGGAGATGTTTTCAAGTCAGGAGAATCCCAGGTGGTTGCATCTTTATAGATGTTAAGGGGTATGCTACAGAGGGTGTATGCTGTATATTAAAAACCCTAGACAGAGCGATGAACTGTTGGCAAACAGATGTGTTAGAAAATACTGTATGAGAAGTTATTTATTACTTTACTGTCCAAGTTCCAAACTCCCACAGGAGACTACAAAGAGGCAGAAGAGAAAAATTAAATCAATTGCTGATCCACTGTGGAATAAATACATAAATGGCTAATATATTTGCTCCATCATTTTCAGTGGAGGCCGGCTGAGAGTGCTGAAGGACCCAGGCCTCTACTTCAGCCCCACTGACACTGCTGCCATCACCGAGGAGTACCGCATGCAGGACGGCCAAAAGGGCAGAGATGAAGGAGGGAGATAGGTTGGGGGGGGGGAGTTGAAGTCCCCTGTGGTCGTAAGTGTGGGTGGGCTGCCAAACGCCTGAATTTTGATCATGTGACTGCGGGGGTGCTGCAACAGCCATAACTTCAGGGACTGGGCGTTAAGTACCATTCGTTCAGAGCTGCCGTAACTTCGAACAGTTGCTGAACGAATGGTCATTAAGCAAGGACTACCTGTATAGACTTTTTGCTGAAAATGGATAAAAATAAATGGTTGATTTCTGGATTTACTGATTAATAAGGACAGAATATGGGGAGAAGAATAGGGGCGTGGTGGCTCAGCGGGTAAGATGCCAGGCTTGTCGATCGGAAGGTCGTAAGTTCAGAGGTTCGAATCCCTAGCCCCGCGTGGTGGAGTGAACTCCCGCACTAGCCCCAGCTCTTGCCAACCTAGCAATTCAAAAGCATGCAAAATGCAAGTAGATTAATAGGTACCACTTTGGTGGGAAGGTAACAGCATTCCGTGTGTGTCATGCCAGCCACATGACCGTGGAAGCGTCTTCGGACAACGCTGGCTCTTCGGCTAACAAACGGAGATGAGCACCGGCCCCTAGAGTTGGACACGACTGCACAAATGTGCGGGGGGAACCTTTACCTTTATGGGGAGAAGGGAACCATGCTATATAATTTTGAAGGGGAGAAAAACAGTTTTACATATGTTTATAACTGCTGTGAAAAAGATTGGAAGCTGCTTCCTTAACTCTCTTTCTGTTTTCTTTTTCTATTTTGTCTCTCTTTATTGCTTTAACACTTTTTTCTTTCTCTTTTCTCTTTTCTAACTCTTTCTTTACATTATTTTGTGTTTATCTTTTTAACTTTGTAAAAAATTCTTCAATAAAACTTAAAAAAAAAGAATGGAAATTATTTTTCCTTATGATTTTAGATTCACTTAAAAAAGTGTATTATTCTCAACCTATATGGGTATCAACTTCAGCAGTATGCCAAGGAGGTGTGTCCATTTTTAAGCCTTTCACATTATCCACATGTCCATCCCTGACAGCTATAAGCAATGTTCCTCTTTCAGGGTCTGTATTAACCCTTGCTTTTGAACTGTGGTGTTGGAGGAAAATTCTGAGAGTGCCTTGGACTGCAAGAAGATCAAACCGGTCCATACTCCAGGAAATAAAGCCAGACTGCTCCCTTGAGGGAATGATATTAAAGGCAAAACTGAAGTACTTTGGCCACATAATGAGAAGACAGGATACCCTGGAGAAGATGCTGATGCTAGGGAGGAAGAGGGGCCGACCAAGGGCAAGATGGATGGACGATATTCTGGAGGTGACGGACTCGACCGTGGGGTGAGCTGGGGATGGCGACGGCCGACAGGAAGCTCTGGCGTGGGCTGGTCCACGAAGTGACGAAGGGTCGGAAGTGACTGAACGAATCAACAACAATTAACCCTTCAGTCTTTTCACATCTGTTTACTCTGGCCTAGTACCCCCTGTATCTTCAGTGTGACAACACCTAAAAACTTTGGAGAACTTCTATTATATTAGGATGGTTGCTTCTCTATGTAACTGAGGCACAGAGGGCCTCTTTGGAATGATATATGAAGAGGGCGGCCTTTAATTACCCCCCAGCACATATTGGCTGCGTGTTCAACATTAGATCTGGATAGCACCCAGGATGTACTACTTCTGTCAAACTCTTGAAACGATTTGAAATGAGCTGCTATGTCCTGTCCTTCCCATTCTGCTTTTTTAAAAGGTCCCCACTCCCATTCCTTCCAGCCCATTGCTTGCTCAGGCCTTGCCCTGCCCTGCTGCCTATAAAGACAAGTGATTTAATGCAGCAGCAGAGGTGAGGGTAGAGCTGTGTAAGCTGACAGAGCTAGGCTGATCTATAAAAACACCTCCATGCCTCATAAACTTGGATGTATTATTAGCAACTGGAGTCAGATCACACGGAGTCAGAAGGTGAGTTTGAGCCATTACACTTTAATTTGTCTTTGCTTTCTTCACAGGGAAAAAAATGCCTGGAAGGCAAGTTTTTGATATGTTAAAAAGAGAAAGAGAGAAGGGTGATTTTTTTTAGGTAGGGTTAGCTTTGGGATTACCCCTAAGAGACTGTAGCTTGAATCATGTCAACTGGATTTCTATTTTCTCAGTGGAAACATTTCGCTCCTTATCCAAGAAGCTTCTTCAGTCAAGCTACAGACAATTCCACCTGGATGACTGAGAACCTTTATCGACATACCCCTAAGAGAGGCATTGGATTCAAATGCTGAAATCAGAGCAGCTCAGAAAGGGAAGCAACTTAGACCTGGCAATGCCACACTGTCTTCCTTGGCAGGGCGTGTGTGTTTTTAACAGGTATGTGTCAGGCAGAAATTCAAGCAGTATAGCCTTTTAACAGAGAGATGGCAGAGAGCTTTACTTCCTGATTTTCCGCCATTGGTGTGGAAAACAGCCTGGGGATAGAGACGTGATAAACCGTGATAAATGTGAGGAATGTTTAACTTCATAGATTAAATGCTTGAAACCTTTTCAACAAGTAGGATTGGCAATTTCCAATGTTCACATTGTATCATAATGCCAACCATATAAGCTTTTCACCTTGTCTGATTGTAGGGGAAAGAGGTTGCCTGATTAATAGGGGAAAAGCCTTAAGCTGTTGATGACATTAGCAGTGAAAATGTCAAGCTCCATAGTATGTGGTATGTCCACATGCTGTAATATCACTGTACTTAGCATTATGGAATAACGACCAAGATCCTACTCTGAAAGATGGCAGTGGCAAACTACTTCTGTATTGCTGCCATGGGTATATCTAGGAGTTGAAATTGATTCAGTGGAAACTTTTAACTTATTAAAGAAATCATTAAATGTACCCCCTTTCTTAAAAATTCTCAGTCTCCAATCCATAGTGTCCTAGATTGCTTTTCTTCCTTTTTCCTGAAGAAAATAATTTGAAGTTGTCAATGGCAATATCTCTATCATCCATTACAGATGCAGTTCTATTTTTATACAAAATTTTGGGTCATAACCTGGTACTAAGCTACAAAGGTCCAAATTTTACCCTGGCGTCACTGGCTTTGAGGAGTCCCAATACAGGCATAAAGCAATAGAGGAGAGTGGATTACCAGAATGAGTATTAACAAATCTATCTATTTAAATGATCATGGATTTCCAATTAATTTTCATTAATTTGATTCATGTGGGGGAAATGGGACTCAGATTAAATCAAAGAGTGTGAAAGTTCTGCCTAGAGGGATTTAAGACTCTTCCTATCCTACAGGTGCTATATCTCTTCCCCATCCTATGAATGCTCCATGGTATTTGTCTCTGATTGCCAACATGATGCCATATTATTTAACGTAATAGATTAGTTAACACAACAGAATTAATATTTTCTGTTTCTACATTCAATATTTGATTGACCTGCAATTGCTATTTTGTAAAGCTTGTCTTTCTATTTAATTGTAACCTGCACTCCTGCAATAATTTTTTATATTTTATATAAATTGCATAGTGGTGCCATTCTGAGAAGTTGGTTACTCTAATATTTTGGGAAACCTCCATGAAAAAACACCGAATGAGTATTATTCAAATATGTCCTAATGGACTAACTTCTGTCAGTGACATTGATTCTTTCACTCCACTTGCCATGTAACCAGCCACATCTCTGAAAGATTGGGGAACTCTCAAAGCAGACTTGCTGCGCACACATAAGGATTACAGTGGGTGGACACTAAGCAAAAGATCTGTTGCATAAGCAGAAATTAGTTGAGTGTTTCAGTGTAATGACTCCAACTTCAATGCCCCAATAAACACTTCTCAATGCACTTCATTGAAATGCAGAATAAGCTTTATTAAGGATACATGTAAATCAAAGCACTCCCAAAGATCCAAATGCCAGATTTGCGCCCAACAGCCCTAACTTAACTCTCCCCCCTGCATGCCAATTTCTTTGTGCCTATGATGTCAGTGTCCATTGCTTTCACTCTCCATTCCCAGGCCTCTCTCCAACTCCTGCAGGTGGACGACCTTGGCGCCACATTCCACAGTCTCTGATGGTAACCACAACCCGGCACTTGGCACAGCTCACCCCCTCTTCACATTCCACAAGCTAACACTAACACTAACACAATTAATGGCAGGATTCAACTTTGAACCCTGACATGCTGACCCTCTAGCAGAAAGAAATGCATATAGGAGGAAAAGGGCTGGAAGGCTGTGCCACTCCCTGCAACAGTCCTACTGGCTTGCCAGGGGCTCTCTTCATGGTGGTGCATATAGGGCAGGACAAAACATATTTTTTGACATCTTTTCTTAAGGTGGACCACCAAAATCGTCTCCTCACCAAATGCAAAGTCTTTATGAACCCAAAATGTCCCGCCACCTTATCATGACACCTCTGTAAAATGCGTTTCTCAAAGCATATGGCACATACAGCCTGTCTCCACTCCACCACAACCCGTTATTCTCTTGCAGCGTCTGTTTATTTGCTTTCCACCACTCATCATTCTCTAATTCCACTCTTATTTCCTTTGTTAATGATGCTTCAGGTAACCCATCAGGAGGTGTAGCTTTCCGTCTAGTGACAGCAGCTTCCCCCAATTGCTTATCAGACTCGACCTCCTGGGTTCCAAGCTTCCTGCCCCCTGAAGTCTGGTTGATTCCCAACTGTTGTGGGGACATTACCGTGGTGACCACCTCTTCTCATTGGCTGTCATGTTGGGGCAACCGAGACAAAGCGTCTGCTAAAAAGTTTTTTCCTGCAGGGAGATATTCAGCGTGAAATTGAACCTACTGAAAAACTCAGCCCACCGCACTTGTTTTGGGTTCAATTTACGAGGCGATCTTAACGCTTCCAAATTCTTATGATCAGTTAGCACTTCAAAGGGGTGGGGAGATCCCTCCAGCAAAAGCCGCCACGTAGCCAAAGCATGACGAATTGCAAACGCTTCTTTTTCCCATACATGCCAGCATCTCTCAGTTTCAGTGAATTTATGGTAAATGTATGCACAGGGTCTTAACTTGTTGTTATTATCCTTCTGCAATAATACTGACCCCACTGCGGTATCAGAAGCGTTTGTTTGAATTACAAAGGGTTGATCAGAATCAGGATGTTTAAGAATTGGTTCAGCTGTAAAGAGAGATTTTAGCTTGTCAAAAGCTGCTTGGCATTCTGGAATCCATTTTAGCTTCGTCTGAGGTTTGCTTCCCAATTCCCCCTCACTGGGGTGTTCGGTTTTTAAAAGTTCGGTTAATGGCAAAGCAATTTGGGCAAATTGGGGAATAAACTGGCAATAGAAATTTGCGAACCCAAGGAAAGATTGCAATCTTGGAGGCTCCCACCCCAACACATTGCGGACCTTTGCAGGATCCATCTCAATCCCCTGGTGGGATATTCTATACCCCAAATAATCCAATTTATCCTTGTGAAATTCACATTTAGACAATTTGACATACAATTGAGCGTCAAGCAGTCGTTTTAAAACTTCTTTCACCAATTTTACATGCTCTTCCATGGTTTCTGTATAAATCAATATATTGTCTAAATAGACCAATACTCCTTGGTATAAAAATTAATGTAAAACCTCATTAATTAATCTCATGAAGACTCCAGGCCCTCCAGTCAATCCAAACAGCATGACCCGATATTGGAAACACCCAAATTGGCAATTAAAAGCAGTTTTCCATTCATCCCCTTCTCGTATGCATACTCTAAAATATGTGTCGGGGCGAGCGGATGGAGCGGCCTGCTTCTTCTCCTAGACACCAGTGATCCTTAGGCTGTATAGTAAATAGACACTCACACAGAGATTATATAAAATAGCCTATTTACTTATATATAGTACATAAGTATTTACAGATCACTTCCACACGGGTAACAAAATGATACACCAACGATACAGCATACACGAGGTAGAATGAGAATAAATGAGAAATGAGAAGAACGAATACAGGACATCTCTGTATTTATATATAAACTGACCAATCACCTTATAGGTCACTCTCATTATCCACCACACCCAACTGAACTCTTAGCACCTGTTGTATGAGTCACACACTGACACATCAGCACTACAACAATGGCTGCTAATTGGGTGACTCTGCAGAATATTTCCCCTTTCACCTAAATATCAAGCCTCTCAATATAATTTATATCTATCTGTAAATTCCTGGGTATATCAAACCCCAACACCCCTTCAATTTACAATAGATATTACATTCACATTTCACTTGTACAGAATAGAAGACATACACATTTGAGATATACACATCCTATGTCTATCTATGCTTAGAGGCTTTGTCATCACACCTGCTACATTACATTCAGATGGACAATATTGCAAATCAATACAATACAATATGAGAAGACAGGATACCCTGGAGAAGAAGCTGATGCTAGCGAAAGTGGAAGGCAAAAGGAAGAGGGGCCGACCAAGGGCAAGATGGATGGATGATATTCTGGAGGTGACAGACTCAACCATGGGGGAGCTGGGGATGGTGACGGCCAACAGGAAGCTCTGGCATGGGCTGGTCCATGAAGTCACGAAGAGTCGGAAGCGACTGAACGAATAAACAACAACACAATACAATAAACTTCCAATTATTGACTGATCACATGTTCTTGATCACATGAAGTTTGGTCATCATCTCCAGTCTCTGTTTTAACAAAATCTATTGTCATCGGGGTTGGAACTTCTTTGCAATGTTCCATATTGTTCTCTCTTAGCAGTGCTTCAATTTTCTTCCGCTGCTCTAGAACATAACCCCCATCAACCTTCTGAATACCTACGCCTAGGTAATTCCTAATTTCTCCTAGATCTTTGACATCAAATTGTTGTTTCAGATTTTCAGTAAATTCAATTACACTGCTTTGATATTTCGCTATAAAACATAAATCGTCTACAAAAATCAAAAGCAAAATCTGTTCATCATTTTCACATTGCTTTACATACAGACATGGGTCAGCTATACTACACTTGAATCCCATTCTTTGTAATTCCTTATCTAACTTTTGATTCCAGCAACGTGCCGACTGCTTGAGTCCATACAATGCTTTCTGCAACTTGTATACTCTTCCTGCAATATTTGATTCATACCCTGGGGCTTCAGTCATATAGATCTCTTCTTTCAAGCATGCAAATATGCTGTTGTGATATCATAATGGTGTACTACACAATTCCCAGCTGCTGCCATTGCTAAGGCAAACCTAAATGTCTCCCCTCTTAGCGTTGGTGCAAAAACCTCATCATAAGTCTGATTCTTTATCTGAGAAAATCCTTGTGCTACCAACCTAGCCTTATACTGAATATCACCATTCACTAAGGTTTTCTTCTTATAAACCCACCTACAACCTACTGCCTATGCCCCTCAGGCAACCTGGTAGTTTTAAAAAACCTTATGAGAATTAATGGCTTTCATTTCCACATCCATAGCAGCTTTCCATCTACTCTGCTCGTGTTGTGGCAACTTCAAAACTTCCTGGTAATTACGAGGTTCATAATTAATATAACACACTTTTACATCACCTGGTGTATGACGTTGAGGTGGTAAGCCCTTGTTAACTCTCTCAGATCTGCGCAATACTGTAGCCTCCTGCATCATTGGCACACTAGGGCAGAGCTTTCCAAACTGTGTGTCGGGACACGTTAGTGTGTCGGCTGCAGTGTCTGGGTGTGTCGTGGCTGCTGCTGCCTTGGAGCCCTGCCAGGATTTTACACAGGTCCTAGTGCCTGCCTTGTGCCTTGCTGCCTCCAAACCTGCTGTGATTCTGCGCAGGTCCTAGTGCCTGCCTTGTGCCCTGCTGTAAGAGTGTGTCGCGAAGTGATGCATGTCTAAAAAGTGTGTCACCAACATGAAAAGTTTGGAAAGCTCTGCACTAGGGGTTAATTCCTCTTCCTTCTTAATCACATCAGTGGACTCTCTCCGCTCTGAAAACTCAAAACATCCCTGACTAGGAAGATAAACCTCACTACTCCCGTGTAATCTCTGCCAATTGCTGTGCTCACTAAAACTTGCTGATCTAGAGATAACAACTTTCCTGCCATCAGTGAACCAGTGCTTTTGCTTGCCCTTTCCTGCGTACTTCCTTATGCACGTGAACATAGGCAGTGCACCCAAACACCTTCAAATGAGCTAATGATGGCTTCTTGCCATATAACATATAATATGGAGTTTGATTTACAGACACACTCCATAACCTGTTAATTAAATAATTAGCAGTTAATATTGCCTCTCCCCAGTATCTACTTGATAACCCTGAGTCAGCAATAAGTGAATCCTTTACTGTCTGCAATGCTGAGTATCTTTGTTCTGCCACTCCTGGCCCTGATTTGGTTCTCCTATTCACAATGCCCCTTCTACCGAGCCATTGCTGAAAACTACCACTCAGAAACTCAGTACCCCGGTCAGTTTGTAAACTACACACCTTTGTGCTATACCTACGTTCCACAAACTGCACTCAGTTTCTAAACTTATCAAATGTTTGACTTTTAGCTTTCAATAGGTAACAGAACCCAAATCTGGTGTAATCATCTACAATAACTGAAACATATTTAGCACCCCCTATTGTAGCTGGTAATGGACCAATTAAGTCAGCGTGAACTAATTCAAAACATTTATGTGACTTCCTATCACTAAATTTGCTCACAGGAAATACTTTTGACTTTGCAATCTTACAAGCTGTGCAATCCAAATACACTTGGCACTATTTCAAATTCATTCCAGAACTTGCTTCTGACATCTTTTCAATCACTTTGAAACTCGGATGCCCCAGCCTTCTATGCCATAGATGCTCACATGAATCATGTGTTGGCTTATTAATTGTGGCCACATCATGGCTTCTGCTTGTCCTGGTTTGTACAATTTCATAAAGACTGTTCTGTAAAACACCTTTACCACAAACATTATTATCCTTCATGACAATACATTCACCATTACCAAACTGTACAGTATAACCCAGTGTATCCAATTGTGAAACACTTATAATATTGTACTCCAGTTCTGGTACACATAACATTGATAATTCAACATTTAATCCTGGTACATACACTAATCCCTTACCAGTCACAGATGCAATGCTTCCATTTGCCAGGCTAACATGGTCTCTATCAGCCTGCTTAAAACTCTTAAACATCTGTCTGTTATTTGATACATGCTCACCAGCCCCGCTGTCAATTAACCACGGCCACTTTAAATCTTGTACACTTGAAGTAATTAGAGACATCTGTGCTGCGTCTCCCGGCTTGGAGATTCTCGGCTTGGCTTTAGGCTTCTGTTTCTTATCACAATGTTTCAACAAATGACTTTCTGATCCACAGCAAAAACATTTTCGCTTTACAGACTTATCAGAATAACATTCCTTCACAGACACACTGTTATTACTATTTACGTTAGAACACTGTTTCCTCCTCTGCTCTTCTTCCAAGAGCCTGCCAGATAAGTAATTTATGGTCAAGTCACTTTCAGATAACGACCCAAAGCTTGTAGCTAAAGTATCCCACGTTTCATTTAGAGAACTGAGAATTACATACACTTTATTTGCTTCTATAAATGGCATATCTCTCTGAGCCAACTCCTGAAACAAACTTGTCATATAATGCAGGTGATCCCGAATATTATCAGATACCCCTAATCTGGCATGATAAAGTTTTCGTGTTAACAAAACCTTGCATAACGGCGTGCTTCTCAGATAAACATTCTTTAAAGCTTCCCAACACTTATTGGCTAAGTGACAGTCTCTAACATAACATAATTGGCTATTCTCCAGACATAAAATTATGCTTGCCAATGCTTTCTCATCCTGTAGAACAACGTCTTCATCATCCAGGTCTGGGTCAGGGCAAAGTACACTCCTCCAAAGACCCTTACGTCGAAGATACATTTCCATTTTATATGCCCATGACAAATAATTATTGTCATTCAGTCTTTCCAGAGGAAAACCTCCCCCTACTGCTGGCAACATCTTCGCTTTGCTCATCTGTCCACAGCCCCTTCTGGGCAGACACCGATGATTAAAGACACAGACCTTATCAGAATGTCCTCCAGCTGCAAAACAAGCGTAGGAAAAAAACACACACACAGGCACGGAACCTGTTAAAGCTCCAAATCACTCCAAATAGCCACACGACTCCCAGATAGGCTTCCAAAGCTTCCAGCTCACAGACTGCACACGATCCCACGATCCACAGCCAGTCCAAAAGCTTCTGTCATCTCTGGCTTCTCTGTCGCCTCTGGGCCTGTAACCTGTCGGGGCGAGCGGATGGAGCAGCCTGCTTCTTCTCCTAGACACCAGCGATCCTTAGGCTGTATAGTAAATAGACACTCACACAGAGATTATATAAAATAGCCTATTTACTTATATACATACGTATTTACAGATCACTTCCACACGGGTAACAAAATGATACACCAACGATACAGCATACACGAGGTAGAATGAGAATAAATGAGAAATGAGAAGAACGAATACAGGACATCTCTGTATTTATATATAAACTGACCAATCACCTTATAGGTCACTCTCATTATCCACCACACCCAACTTAACTCTTAGCACCTGTTGTATGAGTCACACACTGACACATCAGCACTACAACAATGGCTGCTAATTGGGTGACTCTGCAGAATATTTCCCCTTTCACCTAAATATCAAGCCTCTCAATATAATTTATATCTATCTGTAAATTCCTGGGTATATCAAACCCCAACAATATGCCTCCCTCAAGTCCAGTTTGGTAAATATATTTCCCTTTGGTTAGATGGGCCAACATGTCTTTTAACAAAGGCAATGGGTATTGATTGGAAATACAGATGGCATTCAACCCTTTATAATCAGTGCACAGTTTTAATGAGCCATCCTTCTTTTTCCGAAGTAACACAGGTGCTGCCATAGGTGAAGTGGATGGTTCAATAAAACCCCTCTCCAGGTTTTTATCAATGAACTTTCTTAGTTCTTGCAGTTCTTTGTGAGTCATGGCATACAGTTTAGTCTTTGGCAGCACTGCCCCAGGTTCCAGCTCAATAGCACAGTCAGTTTTACGATGAGGAGGCAACTGGTTTGATTCAGCTGCATCAAACACTACTTGCACCTCCTCATACTGCCTAGGAAATTCTGCCTCCGGAGAGGTTTGATTGTCTGTTTCAATGCCTGTGGCTCCTACTTCAGTTCCTAGCCACGTGCCTTCCCGTTCTAACCCTGCATCTTTAACTTGTTGACAGCCAGTGCTTTAGCTGTAATAGAAGGGGTTCTCACCTTGGCTGGTACATTTGAAGGGGGTAGGCTAAAACCTTTTTCCAGTTCCGATGTTTCTTCATCCTCTTCACTTTCACCCGACATGTCACTCTCTGCTGAAATTGTAGTCAGAGTGGCCGCTCTCTGGGTAACTTTTCCCCCTTCTTGCGGGAGGACTTGCAAAATGTGTTGCAAAGTTTTGTTCATCATAGCCATCTGCTGACTAATGGTCTCCAATTCAAAGTCCATGTGAGATGTCTTAGCCTCTAGAGAAGCCACTCTCTGGGATTGGGTTACCCGTGTCTTGGTAGCCCGCTTGCCCATTTCGGGTTTCAGGCCGCCTCCAATTCCCATGGACCACTCCGCTCGAGTTTTCAGAGTGTGCAATCTGGGAATCTCAACAGCCTCACCGCTGCTCCCTGTATCTCCCTTTTGGGATTTCTTCTTACAATCAGTTTTATCATCAATGGCAGCCGATTTCTCTTCTTTCAGGACTGCTCCATTGTCCCTGGAAGTTCCTGGTTGCTCGGGCTCCTCTACTTGTAGTTGTTCCGCAGAGTCTTCCATCTTACTGGTCTCCGCCATGCAGATCGTCAGTAGATAGGTGGTAGATGGTCGATTCTCACCGATAAGGCTCTCTGTGATTTCAGCAGTAGCCTCGTGATAAACCGACATAAAAGGGCATTTGGATCTTTCTGTAATGACTCCAACTTCAATGCCCCAATAAACACTTCTCTTTTTCAAAGTTTTTATTATTTTTTTACAACAAAGATAAAAAACTACAAAAAACAAAAAACACTACAAACAAAAAAAACAAAAAAAAACATTAAAAGTGTAAAAACACAAAAGAAAAGACTTTTAGAAAGTTACGTACATACAGGTGACTTCCAGCTTTCAACAGCAAGAATATACAGCAATTCCCATAAACAAACCCTTCCTCTATATCAAACCATAATCACATTATTTCTATAAATCCCTCCATTAACACATATACAAATCTCTAATACAATTGCTCCTTCCCCTTACATAAAATATATATATACATATATTTAAATTTCTACTTCAAACTTCCCTCCCTCTTAAAAAATAATCCATTTAATTTTTCTTCTTCTACTATTCTATATACATCTGTCTACACAATAGACATCAAATTATAGAAACAAATAAATTGTCTGCCTTTATAATAATCTTAACCCTATTAGATCTAAAAAACAGTATAAAATGTTATTATATCTTATCAATATCCTTTAAGTTTTACAAATCTATAACCCTATAAATCCTAATCCAAACCATAAGAAAAGAAAAGAAAAGAAAAGAAAAAAAGAAAAGAAAAGAAAAGAAAAGAAATCATATTAGTCTCATTATCAATCCAATTAAATATTCTTAATTTTTATAAATTGTCTACCTTTATAATTTACAATCTTAAGCCTAATTATGCTTAAAAACAATATAAAATATAACCAGAACTTGTCAATACCTTTTAAGTCTTAGAAATCAAAAATCCTGTAAATCATGTTAACCTCATTATCAGTCCAATTAAATATTCTTAATTTTTTACCCCTCCTCAAAATATACCAGGGCATTTAAATATTTCACCATTATACCAACAGCATTTTTTTACAAAGATCTGACAGCTGAACAGCCCCCAAAAATACAAACTTTCCAGCGAAAGAGAAAAAAAACTCCCACATAACATACTCTTCTTTCCCATAACATTGATTGAAATAGTCATAACAGTTCCCCCGCTTGGCAGTTCCTTGTGCAGTCCTAAGGTTAAACAATCGTTTTAATTCCATAAACACCAATCCAGAGTTTTCAGCTGAGAATATTTCATTCTCCCCCACAACAGTAAAAACGCCATCTTTTCCAACGTCGACTTCTTCTATCATAGAATTTTCATATAGTTGTTTCATTTTAGCTAGAATCTCATCTCGAATGTCCCAGTCTGTATAATAATTTGACAACCCTTTGAAAAAATACCTTCTTGCTGACAACGTAATTCTCTGAGATCTTCTTTAAAATCTTCCATTGTTCAAACAGTAAATTATAGCACACCCTAAAAAGTTAACTCACAAAAATAGAGGTTAATGAATTAATCCAAAATTAACCAAAGAAAATATACTAGCAGACAATTTGGAAAAAAGTAAACAGAAAGCCTAATGTTTAGAATAAGAAATGTGTAGAAAGAACATTCCAACCTTGAAATTCAGCAACAAAGATAACAACGGAAAGGCAATGTTACAGCTCTCAATATAACCCAGATGGGAGGGAAAAAGCCAAAACTTTTTTTTTATAGTTAAAAATATCCAAAAATAACTATAATCACCAAGAGATTCCGCTTTTTCTTACTGTAAAAAGCTTCTCTTAAGATACAAAACTTAAAAAAACAAATTGGGTGCTTAAGATATGGGAAGGCACGACTTATTTCCCCTTTAAGGAGTTGCATACGTGGCTTAGAAAAAGATTAAATCCCAGCCTCATATTGTAGTCTTACCGCTCGGTCGCAGATGCTGTCTATGATCTCCTGGCTACAACTCACCGTCTGGAGGACAAATGGGTCAATTCTCAGCATTTTCCTTAATCCGGAAAAACACTTGGGGCTACAGAAAAACCTGCCTGCACCCAAAAAAAAAAAAACCTACCACGCTGCCAGCTCTGCCCATAGAGCTCACAGGCAAAGTTGTTCAGTCGGCCATTTCCCACAGGAAGTCCCCAATAAACACTTCTCAATGCACTTCATTGAAATGCAGAATAAGCTTTATTAAGGATACATGTAAATCAAAGCACTCCCAAAGATCTGAATGCCAGATTCGCACCCAACAGCCGAAACTTAACTCTCCCCCCTGTGCACCAATTTCTTCGCACCTATGATGTCAATGTCCATTGCTTTCACTCTCCATTCCCAGGCCTCTCTCCGACTCCTGCAGGTGGACGACCTTGGCGCTGCATTCCACAGTCTCTGATGGTAACCACAACCCAGCGCTTGGCACAGCTCACCCCCTCCTCACATTCTACAAGCTAACACTAACACTACCACGATTAATGGCAGGATTCAACTTTGAACCCTGACATTCAGCACCTCAGTTGAAACTCGACTGCTGCACTATAGGGTGCAGCTTCTATAAGCCACTTTCATGGCTTATAGAAGCTGCACCCTATAGTGCAGTAATGTTGTACTTTTTGAGTAACACATGAAGTACAGTGCTAAGATCAATTCAAGGTCAGATTGAATATTAAGCTGGACGATACAAATGCTACAGGCAAGGATGCTGGAGAACAGATTGTCCTGAATGCCTTTCCCCTTCAGTCCTTAGTACTACTGGGCCTTGTTGGGTTTTGTCCTCCTCACATGGTAGTTCAGGTTGCTCTGCCCATTTGGAGTACATACAGTATGTTGCTGCTGCTACATTGTAGAATTTGTTTAAGAGGCTTCAGTCAACTAATTGTTAGGCAAGAGCAGTAAGGGAATAGCAACAAAGTGTTGGAGGTAAGACTTGTGTGTGCCCCTAATTTTGTCTGCTTTTCTAAGGTTGGGTAGAGGACATTGTCTTCCTTGAACTAAGATTCAGTTGCCAGGTGAGTGGGCTTCTTTAGGTGGCATTGAGGCAGAGGTATAATAAGGTCATTTGCTTTAGGCAGCAAATATCCCTGGGTGAGCTTTGATCACCTGGGCTGGAATTGAGATGTAACAGAGGCCTCTGAAGTGCAGAACTTAGATATGTGGGCTTTTCATGACATGAGATGAAGTTCAACCCTTTGCCCTGCCTAAACCGAGCTTGCAAAGGATAAAGGAATCTTCTTCTTTCCATATCAATTGCCTGATCTCAAGGTACATAGACAAGAAACCAGCTTTCCTCATGTCCCACTTTTGCTTGGCTGAAAATATGCAGAATTAACTGTAAAAAGGTGTAGAGCAACATAAACTTTGTTGGGTGGAGAGAATGAAGAAGTGGGGAATGTTTGTTGGCAAATGATCTATGCCAGGGGTCCCCAACCTGTGGGCCATGGCCTGTTAGGAAGTGGGCTGGGGGGCTCCCTCCTGCAAATCCCGCCCCCGGTGCACGCGATTACCCCGCCCCTGGTGCACGTGATTGGCTCCCACCTGCAAACCCTGCCCCCTGGTGTGCACGATTGGATCCCGCCTGCAACCCCCCCAGTGCACGTGATTGGCTCCCGCCTGCAAACCCCGCCCCCCCCGGCCCGTGGAAAATTTTTCTTCCACGACCAGTCCCTGGAGCCAGAAAGGTTGGGGACCGCTGATCTATGCTATTTTCAGCTCACTGTACATGGGCAGTAAAAGAAGAAATAAAGAAGTTTTCAGTGTGAGGCAGGCTCATGATATAAAAGCAACCATTAAATTTTAGTAGCAACTAAAATAAAGGCTACAGTACTGAAGAGTGTGTGTGTGTGTGTGTGTGTGTGTGTGTGTGTGTGAGAGAGAGAGAGAGAGAGAGAGAGAGAGAGAGAGAGAGAGAGAGCGCAAGAAGGAAGAAAGGGGAAAATTAATGGGAACACCTTTAATTGCATAAGTATGTGAAGCTTACGCTTTTGTTACAGAAAACCCCCAATTGAACACACCCATCCTATGTACTTTTGCCACAACAGTGTTGCTGAACTGAGATTCCTCCTCCTCCTCTTTATTTCCCAAGCCCTGCTTGAAAATGATCTGACTTTACTGCCAGTGCCACATGATACTGAGAACAAGGGGCAAAAATCACTGTCTTGCTACAGGACTTGCTGCAATAGCAACAAAACCCTTCACCCTCCTACTCCATGCTAAAAAGAAGAGAAATAAATTACCTGCAGCATTTCCTAATTGCTCCTTGCACTTATTTATTTTACTGTCAGAGAGAGAGAGAGAGAGAGAGAGAGAGAGAGAGAGACCCCAGCTTTTGTGGGTGGAATTGAAAGGGAACAAGCCATCTTTCCTCTTGAAAGACTTGTTAGGATGGCTTCAGCCAATAAACTGGAGGAGAGGGTGAGACAAAAGTTTCCTCAGGTGATGAACACCCCCCCACTTCACAGAGCCATTGTTTCTTACAAAAGAAACAAGTTTTGCTATGGTTTTGACCACATCACAGCTCAGCTAGAGATCAGCTGGCTCAGCTGCTTAATAGGATGCTGTGGGATCATAGAGATACTAAGCGGATTCTGGAATGGCACTAATAGCACCAGTGGGTCAGGGTTAAAGCAAAGAGATAGGTGTTGCATTTGACAATTGCTATGTGCATTGGAATGATTCTTGTGATATTTGAAGTAGGTTACAATATCTACTAAGAAACAAATATTGTAATATGGTACTGTGAAAATAGCAGTGGGATAAAACAACAACAACAAGTAATTAGTCACTGCTAAGTTAGAGTTTTGATTAAAAAGTGAAAAAACTGATAGGCTTGACTGGGAGTCTGAAAACATCCTAAAAGAAGTTAGTTGCAAACTATTTATCTACTGTTTCCAGACTTTACTCTGTATACCCATGAAGCTATGAAGTTCGGAAGAATTTTTGGAGCATCTGCAGGACAAAATAGCTCACATCCATTCTAAGTTGGACTCTAAGCATGAGGCACAGTCTGGGGAGATGCCAAGGGAACGTACTTACCCTGTTATCTGGGAACGGTTTGATCCTGTTGGTCCTGAAGAAGTGGACAGGATCCTCCAGGCTGTAAATGCCACCACATGCCATCTAGACCCATGCCCTTCCTGGCTGGTAAAATCAGCCAGGGAGGTGACTTGTGGTTGGGTCCAGGCGATGGTTAATACATCCTTGAGGGAGGGGGTGTTCCCGGCAGCCTTTAAAGAGGCCCTGGTGCACCCCCTCCTCAAGAAATCATCCCTGGACCCTACTATCCTGGACAATTTTCGTCCTGTCTCCCACCTTCCCTTTTTGGGAAAGGTGGTTGAGAAAGTGGTGGAGTTGCAACTTCAGAGGATTCTGGAGAAAACAGATTATCTAGACCCCTTTCAGTCAGGTTTCAGGCCAGGATATGGGATGGAGACTGCATTGGTCGCGCTTACGGATGATCTCTGGCGGGAGCGAGATGGAGGGAGTGCATCCATTCTCGCTCTCTTGGATCTCTCAGCGGCTTTTGATACCATCGACCATGGTATTCTTTTGGGACGGCTCAGGGAGTTGGGGGTGGGTGGTGTGGTTTTGCGCTGGTTCACCTCCTTCCTCCAGGGCCGCTCCCAATCTGTAGTGATAGGAGAGGAGAGATCTGACCCGCAACACCTCCTGTGTGGGGTACCACAGGGTTCGGTTCTCTCTCCTCTCCTATTTAACATCTACATGAAACCACTAGTGGAGATCATCTGTCACCATGGGATGAGGTATCATCAGTATGCTGATGATACTCAATTGTGTATCTCCATCCCGGGTGAAGTAAGTGATGCAGTCGCTGCCCTATCTCAGTTCCTGGGGGCTGTGGGGGTCTGGATGGGGAACAACAGGATTCAACTGAACCCTGGTAAGATGGAGTGGCTGTGGATTGATGGCCTCTCAGTATCCAGGAAGTTGTCATCTTTGGTTATGGATGGGGTGGCACTGCCGCATTCAGAACCAGTGCGGAACTTGGGGATCCTCCTGCACTTATGACTCCTGCTCGAAGAGCAGGTGGCAGTCGTGGCCAGGAGAGCCTTTGCGCAGCTTCAGACTGTGTGCCAGTTATGCCCATTCCTGGACCGAGATGCCCTCCGAATAATCACTCATGCCCTTGTCATCTCCCATATAGACTACTGCAATGCGCTGTACATGGGATTACCCCTGAAGAGTATCCAGAAGCTTCAGCTGGTCCAAAATGCAGCCACATGGACAGTTATTGGTGCCGTAAAATTGGCACACATGACACCACTGCTGCACGAGCTGCACTGGGTACCAGTTTGCTTCTGGGTCCAATTCAAGGTGTTGGTTATCACCTTTAAAGTCCTACATGGCATGGGACCAGGTTACCTGAGGGACCGTCTCATCCCCAGAACATCGACCCGCCCCACCCGGTCATGCAGAGAGGGCATGCTACGGACCCCATCAGCGAAGGAATTCCATCTAGCGGGGTCCAGGAGGCAGGCCTTCTCTGCAGTGTGGCGCCCGCCCTTTGGAATATCTTGCCCCAGAGCTGAGGCAGAGCTGAGAGCTGATTCTGCCGCCTTGCGTGGGATGGGCAGGCTAATAGCTCCTCCTGGGGGTGGCTGGTGCAATAGTGCCCTCCCCATTATTAAAGATCTAGCCCTTGGATTTTATACTTATTTATTGTATTTATATTGATTATTATAATTTTATGTTTACACTTTTTAACTTTCGATTTTATTGTAAACCGCCCAGAGTTTCCCGATTGGGGGAGATGGGCAGTGATATAAATTTAAATAATAAATAAATAAATAAGCTGTGAGAAGTTGACCTTGACTTGAGAGGGTTTTACATCTTAAAAGTACCACTAAAAGTTTGAGAGAATAGCACAGACTTTATTTTGCACCTAAGAAATAGTAGTAAAGTTGCCACGTTTATCTCTATCAGGATGATTGTGGAATGCATCATTGATTTGTCTGTCATCGTAATATTTCTGAAATTAGTTTATATAGCACTAATGCAAGCATGAGCATTACACTTTTGAACTGCTACTTTACAACTCCCAACGGTTTTACAATTTTAATTAAGCAAAAGTTCCCACTGCTTTAATTGTAACTAAGAAACGACGGACATCTTCCCCAGCTGGTGGCAGAGTCTATCTATTGGAAATCAAATATAATTTGATCTCTGTCTCAGCAGTAACTTTTACAAAATTTAAACCATGGGCATGCTTCCCATGCTTCAGGTTTTGGGTTTTTTTCTCCAGCCAACATAGATGCATAATATAAGGGATGGCAGGTTTCTTATTCTAAGACTTGTAGAAGTGGTGAAGTGACAGTAAAATGCATTTGGAACACCATTTTATTGATTAGAAAACTTCCTAGATAAATGCACATATATTTTGTCTTTGGCCAGAAATTGTGTCTAAATTAGGTAAATGGGCAAATAACAAGCATCAGAGGTACTGAAGCTTGCTTGTTCATCCTATTCATACTAATAGAGTATTTAGTCATTGCAAATACATTATATTCCAAAAGGGTTTCCTCCAGTTTTTGTGTTCTTCAGATGATTAAAAAATTTAAAAGTTTGAAGTAATGCTGATCAGAGATACCTCTCTAGAGAAGCATTTTTTTCTTTACCTTTTGAAGTCTAAAGCAAAGTTGTTATTATTAGAGTTTTGTTTTTGAGAATGCACTCATGAGAGACTGCTTCTGTGCTCTCTGTGATTTGAAATGACAAAGATGAGGAATTCATTACCACAGGATGTGGTGATGGGCATTAACTTTTTCAATGGCTTGAAAGGGGGGCAGGATTGGATAAATTAATGGAGGAAAGACTATTGGTCTTGAAATCTCAGGGTTCTTTCTGGGTTAGAGGTAACATGCCTTCCCCCAGGAATATCAGTTGCAGGGGAATAATAGGAGGAGAGATGCGTGCCTTTGTCTCCTGCTTCCCAGCACTCCAGAAGCATCTGGTTGGCCACTGCCAGAAACAAGATGCTGGACTAAGAGGGGCCTTGGGTTGATCTAGCAGGGCTATTCTTATGAGGTTGGATGTCTAACTCGCTATGGTTAAATGGTTATGATGAACAGTAAGACTGTATATTGGTTAGTATCTAGCAATGTAACATTTCTTTTAGAAAGGTATGTTTTCAGATGCAGAGAAAATTCTAGGCAAAGAATTAACTGCATTGCTCATCAGGACTGTAATTTGAGACCAGAAGAATGCTCTGTCTGCAGATACATTGTCTGGTGTCCTGGCTTTCAAGAGCATGAAAAACTTCCAGTATAGGAAGGAAGACTTGGCTGCTAAAAAGTAGAATATGGACAGGTGAGAGATGTGATGGTTTGGCCTTACTGTGGGGAAAAACTCACTATTTTATTTCACAAACACGTGACTCTGGGTGGCGTACAACACAACAGTTAAAAACTCCATAACAATCTAAAAACACTATGCTGTCCTGGTCTACTAAAAAGCCCTAGTAAATTCTGTAGATTTATTCTTAAGTAAGTGGTTATTTCTTCTTCTTGGCGATTACTCGTAGCCGAGTAAGATTGTCTTCCAGGGGTAAAATCTTAACAGTGGATCTGTAAGTGTCTGTAAAGGCCAATTCTGGATCCGCACAACCTCCCACAATGAGGGCATAGGTTTCCGGGTGGAAGACGGTCACGATGAGGGTTTGCTTGACGTGCCTTCCTCTTAGCTCATTTCTCCCTTTTGCCCTGTACTCGTGCTTCTTCAAAGTCCGTAGCGCCTTTAATAAAGGCTGACCTCCAATTAAAACGCGCATGAGTTAGGGCTTCCCAGTTCTCAATGCTGATATTACATTTTTTTAAATTAGCTTTGAGAGTATCTTTGAATCTCTTTTGCTGTCCACCAATATTCCGTTTTCCATTCTTAAGTTGGGAGTAAAGTAGCTGCTTTGGAAGACGATGGTCAGGCATTCGAACAACATGACCGGTCCAGCAAAGTTGATGTTGGACGATCATTGTTTCAATGCTGGTGGTTTTCGCTTCTTCCAATATGCTAACATTAGTCTGCCTGTCTTCCCAAGTAATTTGCAGAATTTTTCGGAAACAGCGTTGATGGAATCTTTCAAGAAGTTGGAGGTGGCGTTTGTAGAGGGTCCATGTTTCACAGGCATACAGAAGGGTTGGTAGTATAATGGCTTTGTAAACAAGCATTTTGGTCTCCCTGCGAATGTCCCGATCCTCAAACACTCTACGCTTCATTCGGGAGAAAGCTACACTCGCAGAGCTCAGGCGATGCTGAATTTCAGCGTCGATGTCGGCTTTTGTAGATAGATGGCTGCCGAGATAAGAAAAGTGGTCGACATTTTCTAGTGACACACCTTTAAGCTGGATTGATGGCACTGCGGAGGGATTGGTTCGAACTTGCTGGTAAAGCACTTTGGTTTTTTTAATGTTAATCGAGAGGCCGAGCTTTTCATATGCTTCTGCAAAGATAAAATTTTAGTAAATTCTAGTAAATTCAGTAGATTTATTCTTAAGTAAGTGGTTATAGAATTATGATGAAAGCAATTCCAGAACTGTTCTGAAACAAGAATAGCTTTTAAATTGAAATAGTACAATTTAAAAGCTATTTTAAATTGAAATAGTAAAATAATGGAGTGGCAGATTGGTGTAGTGGGTAAGGCACCAGGCTAGAAACCAGGAGACCGTGAGTTCTAGTCCCGCTTTAGGTACAAAGCCAGCTGGGTGACCTTGGGCCAGTCACTGTCTCTCAGCCCTAGGAAGGAGGCAAGGGCAAACCACTTCTGAAAAACCTTGCCAAGAAAACTGCAGGGACTTGTCCAGGCAGTCTCCGAGAACTGGAAACGATTGAACAGATTAAATTTTTTTTTTACAAGTCAGTAGAAATCCAGTGTATTGATAACCTAAAATTTCACTGGAAGTAAACAATAAATATAACAAACCTCTGCACCTGAAAGTAAGTTTTATATGGATTTGGTTGTCAAAATTAAAATTTTACCTTTTCTATCTAGATAGATTAAATCATTAGATACATATGGGATTGAATCTGCAGATTAAGATCAACTTCAAGAGTTTGATTTATTTATTCATTATTTAATTTGATTTAGACACCACCCAACTTCAGTCCACTCCAGGCAGCTCACAACAACAAAATAACAAGTGTCCAATCAGAACAAAAAAGAAGATGGTAAATCTGGTCAACAATAACAAACATATCATACCCCTAGCAAGGGGCTCCAATCACCCAAGCCCAGAGCCTGGGAGATGTTGTAATTCTGGTTGTCAGAATTAGAGCATTAGAAAGTAAAAGTATACATTAGTGTGACCTAACAGCAGCCTCACTTCCTTGTTGACCCGCAATTTGTGGAAGAGGAGAAGTAGGGCTGAAAGTTCAAGGCAAAATGTATGGAGCATAAGATGTAAACAAGCACAGCATGTGGACATGAAGACTGCTTAAAGGATGTAGAAGCTAAACAGATACTTTAAAAAAAAATTACAATATCAGTGCTTTTTAAGTTGTGCATAAATTCTGTAAATTCCCCAATAGTTCCTGTTTATTGAAGGGTTCCCCCCCGCCCCGCATTAACAAGCACAGAATTGAAATATCTTTTTGTGGATTATGAGCCATTATGAAAGCTGGGTGAAGATTAGTAATCTGTGCTACTTTTATAATGAGACGGTCTCTCCCCGTGTTAATACTGATTGAAAGGAATATCATACTAAATCTGAGATCATCTTTGCTTCCTTTGTATTAAAAAAGATTTATCTATAGAAGTAGAACACAGTCCATTAATATGGTTTTAATGTTGACTAGAAAGCTCTGCGTGATTATTGTCCTCCGCATCTCCCACTATGCCCTACAATGGGCTTCCAGATGGCTTTCCTCTGGCTTTTTGGAGACTAAGTTTTTTTGAAGTGAAGATAAATTCGCCCTCCTATGAATCCCCATTTTGCTAATGGAGCCTGAGCATGATAAGATAGTATGTCTACTTAGAACGGTCTCTGCTCTGTGCTTCTGTTTGAATAGCCAAGGATTTAAAATGCAAAGGGGGCAGCTTGTTATGAAATGCTGTGTGCTGTTACTAAGAAATGCTGTGTGATAACCGATAACCGATGGGGTGGGGTGGGGGCATTGCTTATTTTGCAGATGGGGTTCAGAACAATTGATCCAGCCAGTTGACACTGGTGGCTGTGTTGAGCCTCCTGCCTCATTGGCTCCCGTCTGCCTATCTCTTCACCCATGCCTCTCCCACATATACTGACAGATGGAATGCAGGCTAGAAATGCACACATGAGCCTCCGGGTTAAAGAAGGGTGAGATGGGTGTATTGCTGATGTCATCCATTAAGCATCATCCACAGGGCATTCTGCATTGCCGAGAATGTCACATGCTGCTCCCCCAGCTGAGAGCAATTCCATCCCTTCCTGGTAGCTGAAACATGTGTTCTTCCCTCTGGGGAAAGGCTTTCGGTGCATCCCCAGCCATGGCCATATGCTCTTGACCCTTTGCAGTCAGCCTGTCGCTTTTCTCTTGTACGTTTCTCTGGGCTGCAGTTTTGCTTTCATTTGTGAGGTGCCTTCCCGCCCCACCTCCCTCCCTCCCTCCCTCCTCTTTTGGGGCACGAGGTTCTTCTGGTTTTCATTTGACGTCTTCTTGGTGCCCCTGACATGGTGGTCTTCTAGCGGATTCAGCCTGCCTTCTTTGTAAGAGCAGGCAAAATAGCATTTCACGGGGCGGCTGCAGGGAGCGTGTTGAATGATATTACAGTGTGAATGGCTTCAGCTAATTGGCATTTGCCTTACATTTCATTTTCTCCCAGCGAACAGAGGCAAAGGCCTGCCCAGAAAGGTGCCAGAGAAAAATTAAACAGCGAATGCTTCCTTCTCTTAAAGTGTCATGCAAAAGCACATCACCTCTGTCCTCTTGTTGCCAGTCTTCAACTCCAATAGCTTTGGTGAGAGTTTGCCCTGCGCACATTCCTCTGAGACACATGCTTGGAACCGAATGCAGCTCCTGGGTGTTATAAATCCTTATCTTCCATTTCCATATTGATAGTATGGGAAAAAAAGCTGCTGTGGAGTCAAATTCATTCAGACCCTTTAAGGGTCTGTTCTCCCCCCCCCCTTCTTTTCCTCTCCTCCCCCTTGATGCAGCTTGTCTTCCCTTCTTTATAAAGGGAGAACAATAGAAACGCATATTATTGAGAAAGACAACAGATTACTTTTGTGATGATAGAAGCTTCTCCACATTTTTATCTTGATACCAATGGTCTCTTGGATCAAACATTTAAAAAACGCAGAATACCCCTTCCTATTGCTTTGGACCACATAGTATGATCTCCTAAGGCTTGGACAGAAGTGATTATTTATTATTTATTACTTATTATTTTATGAATTTGAGTAAACTCCGGGAGACAACAACAACAACAACAACAACAACAACAACAACTTATTATTTTAAAGGAACTTTACTCCACAAATCCATGATGTATAGAATAAAAATAGGATCCAAATGTTTTTGTGTTCACATTGACCGAAAGCAGTTCCTGCCAGTAACTATGGGCGTTTTTTTAAATGATGGCCATTGAGAATTAATTTCCATTCAATCTGAATTATGCCTGAATTAATTTTCCCCAGGGGGTGGATGGGAAATAGCTTTATCCAGTTTCCCCAAATTCTAGTGCCTCTGTTGAAACAAGGTAGTTGGCATCTTCCTCATCATGTTCCTTGAGGACTCTGCTGGTTCAAAGTCTTGATCACATGGCTTTTCAGTTCTCAACCATATGTTGCCCCCTCCCCCCAGGGCCCCTCCCTGGGACACTCTGAGGCTCTACGCTTGTTAACATTTTGCTTCTGCTGCTGTAACTGCTGGCTTCTTGACTTTGCTTTCAAAAATATTGCATAAATGAGCACCAAGCTAAGCACGGAACCTATTCAACACCCGTTGCATGGCATTGTGTTTTTCCTAAGGTGTAAAGGGGAAATATTAATCCTAATTCAGAGCAATTTGAGCAGCATATGGATAAAAGCAATAACAGGTTTGCGAAATGGGTGGGGAAAATGCAAGAGATGAAATTTAAATTCATAGGTTGGAGCTTATTTTCGTACTGCCCCCAGTTTAATATTTATTTTTTACAGGAGTGTGAATGTAGCCTGAATACCTCTGTGTTTTGAAAATGTTCCTGTGACCGCATCATACCACAGTTCAAGGCTATAGCTGGATGGGCTGTGGTATTTGAATGTCGCTGACCGCTGGCAGCTCTCAGTGACAGCCTTTCCAATTATGGCCTTTCTCTCATGTTCCCGTGTTTGTGACAACGCTACTAGTTTTCTCTTCAGCCCTGCAGCCTGCCATTACTCTTCTAAATCTTCACATTCTCAGGCCTTTCTCCTTCATTTCCCTAACATTAAGGCTTATGCTTAGTTTAGACTGTAAGTTACCACAAGCGCTGTGACTTTACAAAGGAGTTTCAATAAAGGAACAGCAGTGTTCATCATTTCATAGTACTAAAGAGAGCCTCAGTGTCATACAGAGACACAGTTCTTTCTGGGTACTCATATAGCAGCAGTAACATTGCTTCTGCTATCCCCAAAGAAATGTACAATGGATTCATTACAAGCTGCAAAATCTTCTTCCCTCATCCTTGGAGATTTTGTATCTGCCTTCAGGTGTCTTTTGAGAGGTTCATCCGAATATTCATTGAATAAATCCTTCTTGTTAGAGATCAGGCTCCCTAAAGAAATCCTACAGTGGCTTAGTAGAGAATATAACAATTTAAAAGTTTGTATAGTTTATTATTGATTAGCCATTAGGCCACATTGAAAGTTTGTATATGAACTGTATACATTGTATGTGTGTGTGTATATATGTTTCACAAATCAAAGCCCACACTTCTGTGGTTAAGTCAATATCTAGTCTCTGCACTTGCTTCAAGCCACATCTAAGGGTGGGGAAAAGGTTATTCTGGCTTGCATTTAATGTGAATTTACCTAATTTTCACCTATCAAAACTATGTATGAATCAGAAGGCAGTTTCATGTTGAAATTTGCAGTTTGCCAAATGTCTGACAACTCAAACGTATGCATAAAAGTCCATGTACAGTATTAGAAAAAAAAGTGCACAGAAGCATCTATATTAGGGGAAAGAAAACACAAAAGCTTATATTTGGTTAAAAAAACATAATCTGTTCTTCTCCAATTTTTCAAGTGGAAATTACAAATTTATGTTTGTATAGGAGAGAAGAAAATGAATAATCTACAAAAGTGAGATTTGGCTATCCAAACACATGGTCAGTGCCATGTAAAATTCTAGTGCCTGCAGAAATTCATTGTATTCAGGTAAGAGAAGTGTGTGTGTGTGTGTATGTGTGTGTGTGTGTGTATAAAATACAATTTTCAAAATACAGCTACCTGATTTTTCAGAGTTCCTGAGAATCAAGAGCAAGACTGAAAGCATGGTTCAATCCTGGTCTTGGTTTGTGCCCATGCCATTTCTGCACATAGTAAAGGTAAAGGTTTCCCCTGCACAGTCGTGTCCGACTCTAGGGGCCGGTGCTCATCTCCGTTTGTTAGCCGAAGAGCCAGCGTTGTCCGAAGACGCTTCCGCGGTCATGTGGCCGCATGACGCACGCGGAACACTGTTACCCACCCACCGAAGTGGTACCTATTCATCTACTTGCATTTGCATGCTTTCGAATTGCTGGGTTGGCAAGAGCTGGGGCGAGTGCGGGAGCTCACTCTGTCACACGGGGCTAGGGTCTCGAACCGCCGAACTTGCGACCTTCCGATCGACAAGCCTGGCGTCTTACCCGCTGAGGCCTAGTGCCCCCTTGTTCTGCACATACTGCACCTGAAAAGTTCATTGGGTGGTGGCCTCTGGGGCTATTCGTTCGGTGATGGTCAAGCACTAGGCCTCATTGTTTCCATAAGGAGAAGAGAAGGTCGCTTGGGTCTGACGTCTGGCCTGAAGACTCTAAAGTGCTACAGCTCCATTTCTGTGGGGATTATGTTCAGAAATCCCAGGGCCCTAGAGCCTCTCCAAATGGGGAAATTAGGAAATAATCATGTCACCTATATTAGAAATAGTCACATTAACTATATTTAATTAGCTTAATTTAATGACATTTCCTTTGACTTCTGACCCTATTCATTTCTTATTCTACTCTATTGACTTTCTGGAGTGTGGCTTCTGGCTTACTACTCAGAGACTAAAAGTCACCCCCCATTTGCCCAAAAGTTGTGCCTCCTTGCTTGAGAACTTTCATACTGTACATAGCTTGACACACATATTAGGAGACCCACCCCCTAAAGTCTTTTAATGGCATTCTTGCTGAAAACTGACCTTTTATATATCACTTTCGAAAGTTTCTTCTACAAGTTACCCCTAACATCATTGGCACCAGATTTTAGGGTTCTGCAGAGACCTGGATTGGAAGGGAAAAAGTGAATACATTACATCTGTCAGTAATTCATTAAAAAAAAAAGACATGTTCTTTTCTTGAGCTTGCACAATGCCAGGCAAAAATGTGTTTGTTTTCCAAACAGATGCAACATGCATGTCTATAAGCATTCCAAATCACCTTTTCCCCTTTGAGTCTGAATCTCTGCATATGCCCTACTAGATTTAAAATAGTGACAACAAAAACTACTCCCACTGGTTGTAGTGCCCATGCACCTTTTTAAAATTCTGATAAATTATTTGTAACAACTGCAGTTTTTTATTTCTAAAATGCAGGTTTATTAAATTAAGACACGTTGTGATCTTTCTGGCACATAGGGCAGTTTTCAGAATGATTAGCATAGTGAAAATAGTAGAGAATTTTCCTTTCCCAGGAACCTGATACCCATGGATATTTTTAGACATATCCGACAAATCATAGATTAAGAGCATCTTCCCTCTTGAGGAAAACTCCTTTCACGGCCAGTTGCCGAGGTGTAGGCCACGCTGCTGTATGATTTCTTTCTTTGCACTGGCTACTGAAAAGTCAAATACAAACCATCCACTTCAGAGTTTTTCCATCAGATGTTAATTTTTGTGCATTTCACATTATTTACTTGAAAGTTACACATAAAGTCCTTTGCTACCAACTCCACAGTTTTTTTGGGCAAGTCTCTGACATGATTAGAAAGCATGAAATTGAAAGTCCTTTTGGAGATGTGTCTCCAATATGGTTGCTAAATCCAAGAGCAAATGGCCTTATTGGGACTGGAACCGGTTTGGGAATAATAGGAGCCATATTTAGCAGCTGCTGTACCATCCTGAGATAGATAGATAGATAGATAGATAGATAGATAGATAGATAGATAGATAGATAGATAGATAGATAGATATGGGATCTAATAATGTCACGGGACCATCAGTAGGCAACAAAATTCCATTTAGGGTAAATGGACCATTTTCATTCTTGCTTGATTATGAGAAAAGGGCCAACAGTGATCCAATTAGTTTCTAAGTTGAAGTTAACTCAATTAAAAGATCTTTAAAAGTTTGCAGCTTACTCCCACATTTTACTTGGGAAGAATTTGATTAGCTGGGTTAAGTAAATTAAGAGTTCCTTAACTGACATAATTAATAAGTCCAGCACTATTGAGTAACCACAATAGAAATCATTTATTTAATTGCCTTCTCTTTTCATGATGATTTTGTCTCCAATAACAGGGAGGGATGCTGAAGCTATCTTGCTAACAGGAACTTCTTTCTGGCCATGATCCAATTGTGGACTATGGTTAATACTATTCTGCCAACTTTGTTAAATACCTAGAATGGCATAATCAAAAAGATTCTTCTTACCAAAAGGTATGGCCCTTGGTGTAGCAGTTTAGCAAAAATGTGTGTCTTACAAAGAATGAGCTTTGAATATTTTCAGCAATAAAATTTTCAGTTAGTGCTGTGGCTTGACAGACATACAAAATATCAGCCACTCATGAGTTGTATGCACAAGTCATGGAAGTGTTACTTCTCTGTTAACTAATACTGTCTTTTAACAAGGAGGAAGCTGTTTAAAGTACAGGTAGTCCTCAGTTAACAACGGTAATTGGGACTGGAATTTATGTCGCTAAATGATGCGGTCATAAAGCATGATGTAATGTGACTGCGCCACTTACAATGGCAGTTCTGGCAGTCCCTAGTTACTGTCGTTAAGTGAGGAACTCACGTGATTGTGACTTCTGACTTCCTTCTGGCTTCCCCATTGACTGCTTGTGGGAAGCCGGCAGGGGAGGTCACAAATTGTGATCAAGTGACCACAGGATGCTGCGATGGTTGGAAATCCAGGCCAGTTGCCGAGCACCCAGATCATGATTACGTGACCATGGGGGTGCTGTGCCGGCCAGAACTTTGAGGACTGGTCATAAGTACCACAAGTTCAAACTTGTTTGGAAACTGCTTTTTTGTCAGCAGTTCATTTTTTTAAAAAAAATCAAATAGTAATTTTATTTAAAATTATAATTACAAAGATAAAAACTAATACAAACTAAAAAATAGAAAAGAATAAAAAGAAAAAATAGAAAATGCAGCAAATGCAGAAAAGAAAAAAATAGAAAAATAGAAAAGAAATAAGAAAAAGAAAAGAAATATATAAATAAATGACTTCCCCCTTCATCACAACAAGTAAAAACAATTTTAGTAACTTATTACATTCTCTTAAAATACAACAAATGATCTCTTCTTCCCATCTCCCATCTCTTATCTATAAACAAATCCTTAAAAACTTTGTTATTTCAGTCTTGATCAGCAAAAGTTCATTAAGGGTTACCAGAGATAACAACATATCTATCTCAACCTTGATGAAATAAACCAACTTTATATTCCTTCCTTTTACTTTTAACAATCTTGATCTTTAGTCCCTTTTTTAAATAATGTCCTAGAAGTTGTTTTCATTTTTTCTTTGTCCCTTCTCACAAAGTTCTTCAAAGCTTTAACAAGCCTCTTTTGTAAATCCAAAATATCCAAAATTATCCAGGTCACTCTCTTGGTTTGTTATTTGTATATCCCTTTTAATTATTAAAACATCACCCAGGGTTTTTTTTGTATGTCCAGTGTAACAGAAGTTTCAGCTGGTCCAGAATGCGGCTGCGTGGACAGTTATTGGTGCCGTAAGATCGGCACATATGACACCTCTGCTGTACGAGCTGCATTGGGTTCCAGTTTGCTTCTGGGTCCAATTCAAGGTGTTGGTTATCACCTTTAAAGCCCTACATGGCATGGGACCAGGTTACCTGAGGGACCGTCTCATCCCCAGAACATCGACCCGCCTCACCCGGTCATGCAGAGAGGGCATGCTACGGACCCCATCAGCAAAGGAATTCCATCTAGTGGGGTCCAGGAGGCGGGCCTTCTCTGCGGTAGCGCTTGCCCTTTGGAATATCTTGCCCCCGGAACTGAGGCGGGTTTCCTCGCTCCCGTCCTGGTTCTGCCGCCTTGCTTGGGATGGGAATGCCAACAGTTCCTCCTGGGGCTGGCTGATCCCATGAAGCCCTCCCTAATATTAACAGCCATCGCCTTTGGATTTTATATTTATTTATTGATAATGATCATTTTGTATTTGTATTTTTAACCTTGTTTTATTGTGAACCGCCCAGGGTCCCCCGATTGGGGGAGGCGGGAGGCAATATAAGTCTAAATAAATAAAAAATAAACAAACAAACAAACATCTTTTTCCATATCATTCTTGTAGCCTGTGATTTTTAAATCCACTTTCAGATCAGTCTCAATCTTGTCAGGTAAAACTTGTTCCTTTTTCATAACATCTTTGAAACACAGGCTATCTATAGGAGCAGACACTCTTAAAAGTAACTTCTGGGTCCATTGTTCAAAAATATCCTTCAATATGTCCAATGTTAAACTATTTTGCTCCATTATGTATTAGTAAGTCAAATTTAAGTGTTCTTCTCCTTTAATTGTAATCTTTAGTTCCTTCTAGTTCCCTCTAGCGTCCAACTTTCAAAGTTGGACATTACCTACAAAGTTGGTATGGACACTCCATACCTGAAATGGGCCATTTTATTTTCCTGTGCATCCCTGCTTCCCCAAACAATAAACCTCTGACTTGCCTACGACCTTTTCGATTTTGCCTGGATTAGGATCAACCATTATTTCCATCTCTGTAACCGGGGTATCTCATTTCAGCACTGAGCAGAATTCCTTTATTTGAGAAAAAGGAGGGAAGATCACCTCAGCCTTGAGAGCTCTCTCTGTACTTTGCCCCAGCTCACTGTTGGGGATTCCACTCAGTACAATTTCACCACCTATGTAGAGCTGTTAATTCCTTTTGACTAAGACATCCCAGACAGCTTTGGAAAAAGTTTAAACTGGAAAGGGCAGCTCCAATAGGCAGGGTACTTGCAAGTCAGTTCAGTTTTTATCTCAGTACAGGTAGTCCTCGACTTACAACCACAAAAGGGACCAGAAAATTTGTCATTAAGCAAGGCATCACGTGACCAGACCCGATTTTACAATTTTTGCAGTGGTTGTTAAGCGAATCACGCAGTTGTCCATTGATTTTGCTTGTTGGAAGCCAGCTGGGAAGGTCGCAAAGGGTGATCACATGATCCCGGGACGCTGCAACCGTCATAAATACATGCTGGTTGCCAAGTGCCCAAATTTTGATCACATGACTGTGGGGATGCTGCGACAGTCATAAGTGCGAGGACCGGTCAAAAGTCACTTTTTACAGTGCCGTCGTAACGTCAAATGGTTGCTAAATGAATGGTCATAAGTCGAGGACTACCTGTACTCTTTAAAAAAGTGAAGTCACTCTTGAGCTGAGCTTGACTCCTGGCAACTAAATGGACATGATCTTGTTGGTTTTCTGGGAAGCTACAATGAACTGCCTTTTCCTGAGATTTTTTTGTTTTTTACTTCCCAGTCTAACCCATAGTCTTGGTGCTCTTCTGTCCAAGCACTAACTAGGTCTGATCCTGCTTATTTTTTTCAGGAGAAGCCAAGGTCTGCCAGGTTCTTCTGCCTGCAGAGATCCTTGCCCCATATCCCCACCCCTCTGAACCAGACCCAAACATTTGGCCAAAGTTACTCTGGTGACATAATAATGCCACTGCCCCCAGGAAGTCAAAAAAGTTAAAATGCAAGCAAATTTCCCACCCCTGATGCAGTGAGCTACCCAATATTTGCAGGGACAGTGTTATACACAAAAATGTTAATTTTCCTTTCAGATGAGGAGTGGTATATCATTTATTAGCCTCCAGTCTTATGGTGATGGTATGTTTGGGGCAGTGGTGCGCTGGTAAATGTTTAAGAACCAGCTCTGCTAGCTCTGCCACTTGCTGTGGAACAGCTGATCGGCCAACTAGGCATTGTAACTCAGCTCTGCTCTCAACCGGCTCACAAAATTCCTGAAAATTTAACAATCGGCTCTCGTGAGCCAGTACAAGCCAGTTCTAGCACACCACTGATTTGGGATGACTGTTGGAGCTGTATATTCATTACTGATGATGCTCCCTGGAAATTGTTTGCCCTTCTGAATTTGCCATACATTTAAACACAAATGGTGTGTGCTTCTGAATTTATCATGCATTTAAAGGATAAAGATCAGTCTGTATTGAGTACTCACACTCAAGAGTACTTTTGTGAATGTAGGTTTAGCTAGCATGAAGAACAAAAAGCAAGAGAGAAGAAGAGGCCAGAGACTTGCTTATGTAAATGTGGCACCAATCGTGCCACTTTATGGCATGGTTGCTTTTTCACCCTGCCAATGAGATAACTTAGTGAGGAGGGCTGATCTGGGCAGGGAAGAATTCTCAGTACAGTCACCATCTCTCGTCTTCCTTATTTTAAAAAATCGCCACAAACTGCAGCATCGAACACTTGCTTCCAGAATGCTGTGTTTTAGTGTGTGTGTGTGTGTGTGTGTGTGTGTGTGTTTAAGAAAAAAGAAAGGAAATGTTTTTTAAAGTTTTGGAAGCCGGTTTCTTTCTGTTGCTGTGACTTGGCCAAGCAATTAAAAATTAATGTAGAGCTCCATTTTGGAGAAGAAACAATAAACAAAAGGAGTGCAACACAATATTCAAGGCTTAATCTCTGTGGGGAAAAAATGGTTTGATGAGGATAAAGAAAGGGGATCAGCAGGGAACTATGCCTTGAGTTCAATTAGGTTGGGCGGGTAATGAAATGAAACTGGAGTACTTGCCCTTTAGTATTGTGCACCGTTAAGTAAAAAGATAGGGAGCAGGTCTGAGAGTATGCCTGCGTGTGACAGAGATGTTTTTGTGAGCCTATGAAAGAAAGAGATGCCCACAATCAGGTTCAGAATAGAATGATGAATGAATGCACTTAGCATCAAAAAAGGAGATGGATGAAGGTTAGCACGCAACCACTGCCAATGCACGAGCTAGTCTGTTTTCATTCTGCTGGGATGGATAGGAGAGGCGTCATCTTTTCTACATTACCTTATCCACTCCCTGGAGCTGCCTCATGAAAGGTGTTTCTTTTTTGGCTCTGTACAGAAATATAAAGGAAGAAAGATGGATTAATGTGGATTCCTGTTGGTTTATCATAGCTATATTTGCAAAACTGGTGTTTGGAGGTGTACCTTATTCTAATAATTTTGTAATGCTGTATTGACAATCTGCTCCATGTTTCTAATGTAAAAAGGGCTTTACAATATTCTGTGGGCTACACTGTTCCAGTTGTGGGGGGGGGGGCAGACACAACAGTTTCAAGCTCTGAAAAATTAGAGTTCATCGTGGGTTGAAGAAGACTGAAAAAAAGTCCCTGTCAAAATGAAGGGTGCTTGACCCACTTCCCTTTTGTCTAGGTCAGGGTTTCTCAACCAGAGTTCCGTGGAACCCTAGGGTTCCCCGAGAGGCCACTAGGGGTTCCCTGGGAGATCACAATTTATTTTAAAAATTATTTCAAATTTGGGCAACTTCACATTAAAGAGGTAAGTTTCATTCTTTATTTTTAGTTTAAGAACATTGTTAATGCATATATACAGGCCCTCACATGAAACGAATATAATAATTTTGTAACTTCTGGCCTATATTTGAGCCTGAATGTGCAGGGGTTCCCCGAGGCCTGAAAAATATTTCAAAGGTTCCTCCAGGGTCAAAAGGTTGAGAAAGGCTGGTCTAGGTGAACAAACAGCAGGATTATTGGGAAGTTCAAGATCCAGTGAAGGATTCAAACATAATCATTTCATAACTCCATTTGCCTTGCCTGACAGCTAGCAAAACATGCCCTGCCACCACATTTTCATGCTCTGGCTACTCTGTGGGGGTGGACTACTTGATCATGAGCCTGCTTGTTAATTTTTGCCTCTTCTTCTTTCCACTAGTTGAGCCTAGAAAACAGCTGTCCATGATTTGTTTTTAAACTTACCATATGAATGCAAGGCATGTGCCCAGAACTAACATGGGATCAATGCCATAAAAGACCGTTGACTGCTATCTTCTTTGGTTGGTTCTGGCTGAATGGGAAGCTAAAATCAAATCATGGACAGGGAGGAGAGCATGGGCAAGAGAAGGTATGTTGGGTCTTAAATCATGGTTTAGGATGCTCTATCTTAAAACAGCATAATTTAATGTGTGAATGTGTCCAGTCTAGAACTGGGAATCTCTGAGACATCTCTCATATATAATCAGCAGTGAGAATTGGGCAATGATTGGTGCTGCCTCCGCTGAGTTGCTTTTGTACTTTTCATCTACTGAATACCATACCTGTTTCCATGATAAGCCTGACAGTGTTTTACTAATTTGTATATTACTGCCAAGCATGCTTTTATTGACTGATTACAAGGCCTCCTAGTCTGCTCCAATTACTTGAGTCTAAGCATTTTAACAATATTTTCAAATAAAATATAAACATAACAATCGTACAATAGTTTACTTTACCTTTACCTAACAATTGTACAATATATAAATGCAATAATCTTATAGAAGCATTCAGTGGTATACAGTGCCCATTATTCATTCCATTACTCCAGAGCTTTCCAAACTGTGTGTCGCGACACAAAAGTGTGTCGCCACACACAGTCTGGTGTGTCGCCACACAACCCGGAAGCGCTGATCATCATCAGCGCTTCCGGGTTTTCCCGCGGCGACACACCAACGGCGGTTGGTGTGTCACCACGGGAAAACTTTGGAAAGCCCTGCATTACTCTATCAACTCATCAGTCCTCAAATGTTCTTCAAAACATTGACTTGACTAGCTTTCTAAATATTAAAAGTGAGTGTAAGTTACAGTTAAGCCCAAACATGATGTGACAGGGGCATGAGAGACTGTTATTCATACCTCCTCTTCCAAGAATGGCCACAACTGGAGCACCAACTAAAGCTGGGCAAAGCTTTCCTTGCCACAGCTTCCACCTGATGTTCCAACAAAGGGCATGAGTCCATGAGTACCTTCAGTTATGAATCATTCTTTTGGGGGGAGCAAAACCCCACCTAGAGCAAAGTTGGTGCTGACCCAGTCTCAGCTGGCTTCTGGATCAACAGCTATTTTGCCTTACCTGGGGTGAGTATCATCCTATTTTTCCACATCCCCATCCTTACCGTCTCCAGACACTCCATCAAGTCTTTTACTGCATCTCCCATTTGGTCTGCAGTAGAGGTGTATAGCTAGGTGTCATCTGTTTTCTGATGATACGATAACCCAAACTGTTGAATTACCTCCTAGAGCAACTTCATGTAGATTTTAAATAAGATAGGGTAGACAGTCAAGCCTGACCTCTTCTTGTTCCTATAACAACTGGAACTGACCACTCAGGAAAGAGTTGTGATGGAATGTGAAGGTGACCTTGGAAGATGGGGAGAAGAGATGCTGCCTAGGGAACAATCAAATAAACGAGAAAGGAGTCCACAACAGAGTAATGGTCAAAGGAAGAAACTTAGGAAGGACCCACCCTAACCACTCAGGTGGTAAATAAGGAGGGCAGGAGATTTGAACTTTCAGACTTGCAGGGTTCTGTTAATGCAGACTTAACAATAAAGTATAATTAGCTCATCTAGTCGTGTTTCCTGTCTGGTTTACCTGGAAAGGCTGACAAGAGTGGAACCACTACAGAACAGTGCCTCCAACTCCTAACTCTCATAGAAGTTGCATAAGGATACCATAGTCTGTGTTCTTAAAGGCTACTAAGAGATCTAGCAAGACAAGTACGGTTGCACTCCCTCCCCATCGTAGTGTCATCATAAATGTTTATTGTAAACCGCCCAGAGTCTACTGCGGTAGAGATGGGCGGTGATAAATTTGATTGATTGATTGATTGATTGATAAATAAATAAATCATTGTCAAGAGCAATCAGTGAGATTTCAGTCCCATATCTGGGGCTGAACCCTGACTGAAAAGGGTCCAGATAATTTGTTTCTTCCAAAGCCCTTCGTAACTGTTGCCCTACCACCTTCTCAACAAGCTTACCTAGAAAGATGTCCATTGTAGTTGCATTCTTTACATTGGGCAACTTTCTAGGGAAACCTGTTGAGAAGGTGGTACGCCTTCCTGCATGTCTCCCTCTCCCAATAGCTCTTCCAGCCCCTGTCCCTTCCCTGGTACCATGTTCAAGCCAGATGGAACAGGAACCCAGCCCTCAGGTGACAGAGCTCATTTCACCAAGGATTTTGTCTACTTCCTCAGTCTCAACAGGTTCGGACTTTTGATATTTGTTTATAGACCAATGGCAAACAATCACTAGATCAGAAGTCAAGACAACAGAATGTTCCCTAACTATAATTTGGGTTGATGCCTTGGCTTAATTCAGAATAAATACTGAAAGAAGTACATTCAGATGAACATGTTTTTTATTTCAACCCATGCTACTTTGCAAATCTGGGCTAAATCTTAGAAATCAAACGTAATTATCAACCCATCATTTCTGGACAAGAATAGAAGGGATAACATGTAAAATTATTTTCTAAATTACAACTTCTGCGGTGACACATGTTTATTCCCCCATACAATCCATGGTATCAAACTACATTAATACTACTGAGAGGTCTGTTTAATAGCCATACTTGTGTAATGTATATAATTTTAATCCAAAGCCTTAAAAGTGGGGGTGGGGATGATAACCAGATTCAATAATCAGACTATTTTCTCCAGGACTGTAAGGTTCAAGTGGACAAATAAGGTGGGTTTTAATATGGAGTAATTATCTTTAACAGACAGTACTGCATTTGATAAAGTGTTACATTGCCTGCACCGTGGGTTATCTTAGATTAAAACTATAACCATATTACCTCTATATAGTTGTCATTTGATAGACCGGTTTGTCTTGGGTTCAGTCTTTTCAGTCTGAGTGATGAACCATACCAGAAATACTCAAGTTATTGATCCATGAACTAAAAGACTATTGCAGGGTAAGAGGAACTACTATTATTGAGGAAAATTTTTAAGTTAAAAAAGGCTTAAAAACTTGACGCTGGCTACAAGTAGAGGAAGACTGCAGGGTATATTCAAACAAATATTAAATTAGTTGTTAACCCTTGTTAAGGTTTTTAGTGGTGAAGATGAATGTTGCATGATAAATACTCTTTTGGAGATTTTCCCTTCCAATTTGCTTTGCAAGTCTAATTTATCTTCCTAGTTTCCATTAGTATCTGAAGTCATGTATAGGCATTTGTTACCTGATGCTGTTTAGGAGTGAAGGCATGAGTGATGTGTCATTCTTGATAACTTTACCACTGAATCAATGTGCAGAAACTCAAAGCTACCCTGAACATTCAGTGTCTCTAAAGGGCATCACAAATTTTCAGTCAATTTTGCCCTCTTGCTTCACTGATGTCTGAATCGATACACTAGTATGATGTTTGGATTGACAAAACTTTAGTTACTTCAGTTGCTGTGAAATAAGTCAGCCATATGACTGGGGCACTACAAGAGGAAAACAAAAGTAGATAAGAAAAATTAAACTGTAGTTCGTGTTCTAAGTTAGTCAGCACAACCATGTTTGACATGATTTTTGATTAATTTTTTATTAACTGTTGAGGGTTCACAGTATGATGAAGCTGTAACAAGACTGAAAGGTTACTGAAAATCTTTGGGGTAATAAGTAATACCTATGAAGATCACCAAATGTTAAAGCTGGAAAGCATATGAATAATTTCAGAGTTCTTCAGCTGAGTGTGTAAAATACTGATTTGTCGAATTTGATGTCTCTAAGGTGTCTTTCTCATGGTATTGAACTAGGATATTATTTAGTTACTTATCTTGTTTTTATTTTCACCATAAGGTGCTGCAGTAACATAAGTAGTTTTGCTCAAAAGGCATCCATTAACTTTGGAGCTGAGCAAGAGCTTTAAAAAAGGATATCCTGATTCAAACCTAATGTTATTTCAATGGTACCACCTCATTTTTATTTCATATTGTCTCCTGTTCTGTTCTTCTATCAAATAGAATTAATTAAAACATTTGAGTTACACCCAGAGTATCTGTGAGCAGAGATCCATACAGAGTAGTTCTTGCTTATGGAAATATTCCCTCTTCCAGCTGCAGTTCTCTTCATCTCCCCAAAGCTACTTTGTAGGCTGAAGAGACTGATGAAATGATGGGGAAGATGGCATATTCCCTTCACTTTCTATGAGAGGCAGTCTCCTGCCAGATTGACCCCCATTCCAGTAATCTGAAGGACTACTGTAGAATCCAGCTGTTGCCACTTTTCAAAAATACATATCATTTGTGGAAATGAGATTGTGAATAAATGGTTTCTTCTTTTCAGAATTTAAGCAATGAATTACAAAACTGTATAGGAATCAAGGATAACAAGAAGAAGAAGAAGAAGAAGATTTTCTGACATTTTAAGATAATGGGAGGAGAATATGATAAATCAGTATATATTTTTAAACAAAATATAATTCTGTAAATGGGATGACGCATCCTATAAATAAACTCTTAGCATTTCTACAATTTCTCATTTCAGAGAAAATGGAACCATTACCATGTTTTCTTCTTTTCAGCAAACCAGTATTTCAGCGGTTTTGAGACCATGGTTAGAACTGAGCCAGGTCTACTGATGCTATAATATTAATAACGGAAGCATCTTCTGTGAAAGTAGCTGTTAAATGAAGGGTAAATAACTTTCACACTACTGAAAGTGTAATGTCACTGGCCAGAATGTGACGTTACAGTTTTCCAGTGCATTGGGTTTATTTGACATACAAGATACGAGTCATATAAGAGAGGTTAATTTGGATCCATGAATGGAGCAACTTAAGTGACAGTGCACAAGTTGGATTTATTTTTTTTACTTATTCCAGAGACACCGTATTCCTTGGCTGTATGTTATGCTGCAATTCATATCCTATAGCTTTTCTAGCCTTGTAGCCTATTTAAAGAAAGAACAATTTGCTTGCAAATGATATGTACTGGAAAACTAAAATACACCTTTGTTTGGATCAATGATATTTCAAAGGGGTGGGAAATTGCTCTGGCTGAAAAAATAACATAACCACCAGGTGGTTTAAAAAAAAATCCTACAGTGAACGAAACATTTATTCAAATCTGGTCACCACTTACAAGTTTTTTTTCCCTAATAGATGATCTTCATCTCTATAAAATTCATTCTGGATATAAGTATTACATATAAGTGTTCTAAATGTTTTTCTCTGTAAGACCACTATATACCATATTCCTAAGTTTTTATTATTTTTTTCTTTGCTTTTTTGTTTTTAGTTTATGTTTTTCCTAAATACTTATGGCACTTGGCAAAAATTGATTATCCAATTATATTTATATAATCAAATGGAAAATGTATGGTGTTTGTCTATGGATATTTCATCCACCCATTACTAAGTGTTGTAGTTAGGCTTAAGCTACGATAGGGATAGGGGGAGAGAGAGAGAGACAGACAGACAGACAGACAGACAGACAGACTGCACTCACACACTCATGGCTAACTTAACCATATTTTACTCTATTAACCCTGGCAACACACTAGCCTAAAATGTGGCTGGCTTGACACTGTGTTTTGTGAACTCAAAGAAAGCAGTGGAATTGAAAGCAGTAAGGATACAATAATTACCATCCTCAAAGTGGCTATTCAGCATTAGATAGACATGTATGAATCAGAGTAGGGTCACATGGTCATATTGATTCCAGCTTTGCTGCAAGTGATCCTGGCTTTTAAAAAATTAAAGATAGTGTGATTTCTTGGCAATCACCATCCACCACATCTTTTTCTTTTCTTTTTCTAGGGAAGGATGAATGCTTCTCAGACTTTGCTTTGTTGGGATCCAAAAACAAAACAAAACAAAACAAAACAAAACATGAATTCATTCCAAGCAATATCTGTAGCAGAATTCTTTTTAATTCCTACTGTTCAGTGTGGCACAGAAATTCTTCTATTGGTGAACTCATTAAGACATTTTACTAGTAACCATTCCAGTGTCTTCCTGTTCATTTACCTAGTAGGACTGTTATGTCTTGTATAAACTGTAAAAAAAATAGAATAAATGAGATGCAAATAAAATAATGTAATAGAACAGGATATGAATATTTGTGAATTTAGATAAAGTGGATATAGTAGTATTATGATGGCGATGTTAAACGTTCTTACACAGGGACACTTCATTGAATTCAGTGGGGTTAAAATGCTCAGATTTTGGCTGGGAAACTCAGCCAGTATCTTAGCCTGCAATATAAACCAGGCCATCATTGTCTGGACATAGCATTTTATGCAGATAGTTGGATAAGAGGCAGCTTAGCCACCAGCAGGAATGTGGGCATGGCAAACTTCTCAGAAGGGACCCTCCCTAGTTTCTTAGGCTATAAAAGCAAGCGGGGGAGAGATGTACTTTCAGACTTGCAAGATTGTGTTAATGTAACCTTACAATAAAGATAAAACTAGTACTTCTGGGTATGCTTCTTATCTGAACTACCTTGCAAGGCTGACATCAATCTTGCAAGTCTCAAAGTACATTTCTCCCCTGTTGCCTTTACAGCCCAAGAAACTAGGGAGGGTCCCTTCTGAGATGCTTGCCATGCCCACATTCCTGCTGCTGCCTAAGCTGCTGCTTATCCAACCATTGCCATGGCTGCAGCTCTTCCCCCTGTCTCCCAAGGTCATTCCCACATACCATTACACCCTCAGTCATGGAAACTTACTAGATGACTTTAAGCCAGTTACACTCTCTCAGCTCAACCTGCCTTATAGCTTCAAATTGGAGGAGTGAGTGCTGTATAAACTTCAGGGGAAAAGCCAGATATTGTCAGTCAGTCCTTTGAGGTAAGCCAGGTCAGGAACAGACTCCACAAGAAACACTGGAACTCTGCTTTATTGATGGAGGCTATAATAACAGAATCTTGAAAGCCTGCAGTATTTTCCCTTCCCTCCCTCTTATACCAAAAGAGAGTGAAGTTAGAGTCACTTAAAGTTGCTTTCTGACATCTTCTTCCTTTCCCAGGCTTAATTCATGTTTTGCTAACTGCTGCATTCCTTCTCCCAGGTCATCTATATGGTTCTCTACAGATAGAATTCTAAAAAACAAATATCAGAATTCTGGCATGTATCTGTAAGATCTGTAAAAGAGGTCCTATGTCATCACTGAGGAGATAGAAAGGTTGCATCAAAGCTATAAGAAAGTATTTATGAATGGTTTAAATTAGATAATGAAATGAAGCTCCAAAAGGGTGAAACGTTTTGTGAATATTCCCTAATTATATTCTCAGAATGGCTTCACTAGTATTCTTAAATAAATTTAGTTCATCCACACTACAGGTAGTCCTCACTTAACAACTGTTCATTTAGCAACTACCTAGAATTACGACAGTGCTGAAAAATTGACTTATGACCGTTCCTCGCACTTACGACCATTGCAGCGTCCTCTGGTCACATGATTGTGATTCGGGTGCTTAGCAACCAATGCACATTTATGACGGTTGCAGCATCCCATGGTCATGTGATCACCATTTTCAACCTTCCCAGCTGGCTTCCGATAAGCAAAATCAATAGGAAACCACATGATTTGCTTAACAACTATGTGGTTCACTTAACAACCATGTGATTCACTTAATGACAACTGCAAAAATGGTTGTAAAATTGGGTCTGGGTTCACATAACAACTGCATTGCTTAGTTACCTAAATTCTGGTCCCAACTGTGGTCGTTAAGCGAGGACTACCTGTAAAGCCTATTATCTCATACTGAGGTACAGATTTTCCACAATCCCTAGAAATAGAATTAAAATGGTGGCTTTTCACAAGCACTTAATACAACACTCTCTTTCCCAGAATTGCCTTCCCATGACTACCATCCTTTTATAATGCCACAAGAAGGATGTTTCATTTAGTCAAGAGTCTTTTAAATACCAATTGAAACTTTCATATTCAAAGGTTCAGCTCATTTTATTGCTTTCCTACTTGGCATACCTATACTGTAGGATTAATATAAAATTACCCCTGGATTGCCCCATACTTGACTGCTTTCTTTTCCCTGGATATGTAATTACTGCTTTCTTTCCTCCCCCCTCAATGCTATTTCTTTCCATGTGGTTAAATTGCACCATTTCCATAAAATACACAGAACAAAGACAAAAATAGTAGCAAGATGCTAGTAATGTTATAGCCTCTATACATAGGAAACAAAAGGTGGTCATCTAAGAAGTAATTGATCACTAACTTTCCAGCTGCCCTGAACAAGAAAACAATAGAACAGGATGAAATTGAAATAAGCAGCTTTCAATTTAAGTGTGTTTCTTTGTGTGTAAATAGCAGTTTGCCTTTATTGGATAGGCTGGAAATTTTATTTTTTAAAACCATAAATCAGATCTGAAAAACATGGATGAACAAAGAGAATTCAATTGGGCTGTGGTATTTGTGGATTTCCTTACAAATTAAGTAACAAAGGACTGTGATTTCAGAACAAAGGCCTTGTTTGGAAAGAGCTCTAGCTGAATGTCATGGCTTATCTGCAGCCCATATCAGAAGTCTGTAAACTTTATTTCATTTTAAATAAAAGGCTAATCCAGAGTTTGCTCAGCCAAAAGGTGAATATTGCTTTATCATCTTGAAGCTTACCTCATTACAGGCACTTGGTATTAAAATAAAGAATATAAAGCAAACAGTTGTAGAAATGAATTTACTTATCAACCAGAAGCTGCTTTGTTTTATTAGGTTGACTGTCTTGCCCGATAAAGTGCGTTTTCCCACCTCTTCTGGTTCCTTTAAATGTGAATGTTGTTAAAAACTGTTTATCTCTTGAATATTGAATATTGCAATAAGGAAGATGCATAATACAGTTCATAGGCATGAATCCAAAAATGTTGATCTTGAATATACGGCTCAAAATGCAATTAAAATGCCTAGCAGATAAAGGTGATTTGTTTTTATTTTTGCTCACTCTTGCATTCTGCCCTCCAGTTCCATTTTGGGAAGTTAAAACCTTCAACTTCTAAATTAGAATCTAGTGGAGATAAAGAAAAATCCTCACACAGCCGTCTTCCTTTTTCTGTCAGTTTTTCAAATAGAAGGTCCTGTGGGGAACGTACCTATTAATAAAGGAGGAAGTGGGAGACCACTTCCTCCCACAGCTATCACCTTATGGTGTATATAGTCTCTGTAATCGGCATTGCGGCTACTGCCATTTTATCTACCCAAACTACAGAAAGAAATAAGTTTCCACTAAACTGGAGCAGCAGATGAGAGCTAATCTGGATAGAAAATAAAGGAAGGTTTCCTATGATTTACTCTCCCCATAGAGTAGAATAGATTCATTCATTTCTATGTATGGGAAACATACTGAGAACAGCAGCTTGTGCGATGGCAGAGTATTATATGTGGCTTAGATAAGGCCTCCTAACCATCATCTCCTCATGTGAAAAGCAACAAATGTTAGCATTGCCATTTGTTTGTTGTCCACCTCAACCGGGTTACCAAGAAGCTCAGCCATTGCAGTGTTCATGCTGCTTTCTCTCTCTCATTAATCTAGTGCCCTGGCTGAAGAATCTGTTTTGTTCTGGGTGGCCACCAAAACAAGAATGCTGGAGGCAGCCAAGAACAGAGCTTTGTGATGACAAAACAATGTGTGAGCTACTAGTGTTTGAAGGATTTAAAGTTCATAAGCTTTGTGTCTCCTATTGTAATTGAATTAGCCAGAGTTGCCCTCATGTGAATAGGCAAACAGTGAAAACCCTGGATAAATGCAAAAATATTTCTTTCAAACGACCTGCCAGGGAACTTTAACAGGTTAAAATTGAACTGTCCTCCTCCCCAGATAGGCAATCAGCTGCCCTAAGAGATCATGCATTTAAAAATATGTCCATTTCACATTCCTTTTTGATCCATCATCTCCATAAGATTGAGCCTTGAAAGTCTTGCTTTCTGCTGTCAAATCTCCCAACCCACATTCATTAATGTGGACAGAACTGAGCATTCCCCCCGCCCCCGGGTCATTATTGCACCCCTTTTGCCCTTTCCCTGCACTGTACAATTCCTCTGGAGTCCAAACTCACAGTGTTTATTACAGGATCCAAAGTACACAGGCTCTCTTTTGTGCTTATTTGGGGGTTATCTCTCCCAGAGTCGTTGGGAGTCGGGAGGCATACAAGTTTAATAATAATAAGAGCTCATTCATATATTAGTAAAGGTAAAGGTTCCCCCCGCACATTTGTGCAGTCATGTCCAACTCTAGAGTCGTGTCTGACTCTAGGGGCCGGTGCTCACCTCCATTTGTTAGCCAAAGAGCCAGTGTTGTCCCTAGATGCTTCCGCGGTCATGTGGCCGGCATATTACTTGTGTCTTTTTTAGCATTGTCTCTTCCTCTGGAACTAAACGTACATTTTCAGAACCACAGCTTCCCTCTTTGTGCTTGTGCTTGTGCTGTCTGATTATCTTGTTCTTCTGGGTAATAGGACTGTGCAGACCTTTGGATTCTGTCCCAAAAATATACTTTAGAGCAGGGGTACCCAACCTTTTTGGCACCAGGGACCGGTCGTGGAAGACAATTTTTCCATGGACCAGGGGGGCGGGGTTTGCAGGCAGGAGCCAATCACGTGGATGGGGGCGGGGTTTGCAGACGGGAGCCAATTGCGCGGATGGGGGGCGGAGTTTGCAGGCAGGAGCCAATCACGTGGACGGGGGCGGGGTTTGCAGACGGGAGCCAATCGTGCAGACCACCACCACTCACCTACTGTGCTGCCCACTTCCTAACAGGTTGGGGACCCCTGCTTTAGAGCATGCACAAAAATGCATGTAGCACTTGACTGCCACTCTTTAAAGCAGCCATGTCTTCTCCCAGGATCATGAAGCATGTAAAGAAATGTCTGCTTTAAAGAGTAGCAGACATTTTCAGCTACTCCTCGGGTTATGATGGTAATTGGGACTGGAATTTCTGTTGCTAAGTGATGCGGTCATAAAGCATGATGTCATGTGACTGCATCACTTGCGACAGCAATCCTGGCAGTCCTGGTTGCTGTCATTAACCAAATCCCACCCGGTCGTTAGGCTCCCAGCCCCGAGCCTCAGTAAGGTAATTATGCCTCCTCTTCAACCCCCCCCACCTGCCTATCCCCCCCCCATCTCTTCCCTTTTGGCTGCTCTGCCCTCCACCACCTCTGCCGGCCCTGCCACCCTAATGGCTCTGCCACCCTGCACTCTGCTGGCCTTGCTGGCCCCAGCGGACCTTCGCCATCTTCTTCCTCCCGCTGCTGACCAGGTGCACCTGGCCTGGCCCTTTGCAAGGCAGCTGCTGGCCACGCAGGCCTTCTTCCCAGGGCCATGTGCAGCCTTGTCCAAATCGTGCGTGGCCTTCTCGCAAGGCTTTATAACTGACCTTATGTTCCCAATAATGTGCTGGGAAACTAGAATGCCTCAGCTTTGAAAGGTTTGTATGCAAAACACTTGTACGGAGTATGCATGTGATTTGATATAGAATGGTAAAGTATTAACATTATGCTAGCTAAGCATTTTAAAATTTAATGCTTGGTTTTCCTGCCTTTAGTGTTTTTGAACGTTTCCTGTTGAAACAAAATCACTTGGGACGTTGCCAGTTCAAATATTCAATAGCAGCAACTATTTTGGTCAAGCCCCAAGCAGTAGGGCAAAATCATGGAAGCATGAACTACAAAGATTTCATGTAAGGTATCTTTAGTACTAGCTTGGGGGTAAATACAGAATCTTGGAAACTTTAAGGGGATTTCCAACCCTCATCTATAGTGAATTTATTAAAGTGGAGTCTCTTTGAATGATTTGAAATGCTTCTTCCCGGATTCCTTGCCACATGGGCTGAGCTGCCATTTATGAAATAAGCTGCCAATTGACTTGCCTTTTATCTCTTGATTGTTTATATCTCCCCGCTTCCATTCTTTTTTCTGCCTCCCCACAATCTCACACAAATGACACCTAATAATCGAAAGGCTGTATTAGCAATAATAAATGTTTACAACTCCTGATTCTGTTATCTGTAAGTCTAAGTCAGACCAAGACTGATCACTGACCAATCTTGTTGAGAGTGAGGCAAACGGCAATTTGCAAGGACTCTTTTAATCAGTAGTCATTTCCTACTAGGAAATTGACTTGTCCATCTAGTACAAACTTTTTGGCTTTCAATAATGTGGCAAATGCTTATATTGGATAAGACATAATTGTTATTTCTATTATTTTGGAGATGTCAGACACAATGTGATGACCCTGATTTCAGATCCCCAAAACAGTCTCCTCAATGCAGTTCATGTGAATTGCAGAAGAAGCTTTATTGGAGATACATGTAAATCAAAGCACTTCTAAAGACCCGAATGAGGATTCCCGCCAAAAGGTTGAACTTCCTCTTTCTCCCCCTGTACCAGCCCACTCCGTCCCGTTGATGTCGATGTCCATCTTTCCCACTCCGTGCCAGCCCCCTCCTTTCGCCTGCAGGTGCTCGACCTTGACGATCGCCTAAACAGTCTCTAACGCCTCTGGCGCTCCGATGGAATGCGCTTCCCCCACTCCCTGCGCTCCCTTGCTGACACATATCTTCTGAGCTCTTTTGCCGCTCATGGCAGGATTTGCACTGGGGCGAACCTGACACGCAAGTTCTTTAGTGCTTTTAGGTGATACATTGGGGCAAATTAATCCTGGCAAGGTTTAGGCAAGATTTGTTGTAGTATTCTTTGTTGGTAAAGATGGTGCAATAAAAAATATATGTAGTTGGAAATATTGGATTCCTGCATACCATGTGTACATAACAAAAATCTGTGGAGTAATTACAGTCATTGGGTCTAGAGGTTACCTTCTCATGAGAAAAAGAACAATAGAAATAGAAGTCCACAAGTATATTCCTATTACGCTCAGAGGCAGGAGGTGACACTGCAGCTGACAATTGGGTTACATCAGTTCTGCAAAGTAGCTCACTGTTGTTGCTGAGAGAGAGGGAGAATAGCATATTACATCTGTGAAGTCTGGTAGTTCAAGGTTGACATCCAGTCTCCTGACAGAGGGTGTGGAAAGTGGGTAAGGACTGTAAAATTAAAGATTACTTAGCAACCGAAGGATAGGGAAAGGGACAGGGGAAAAGAGATTTAAGGGGCACTTGTATTCCTACTTACCTGATACTTGGATTTTTTTTTCTGATGCTGTAAGTCTTCAATTCTGATGGCGATGTAGAAAATGGTTGGGTACATCAGAAGCCTTTTTTCAAACACTGACATTTCAGCATGAGATATTAAAGCTGGCGTCAAAGTCTCCAGGAGCTAGGCTATCTGTTCCCACAATCTCCCTAAGGTCACTTTGCAATAATGTAATGGGTGTCTCTGGTCCCTGCTGCACATGCATGACCACGTGGACACATGTACTGTACTGTATATGCTGCAGCCCCAGCCCCTTTTATGTACCAGGGTGGCTCATTTTGAGCATTTATGAAGAAAGTTACATTTTCCAGGTACTTTTTAAAACATTAATTTATGATAGACGATTACATTGTCTTCCAAAGTGAAAGGGTCTTCATTTTTATCAGCACAACAAGCTGCTTTGGATAGGTTAGGTTGAGAGGTGATGGCCATGTTCATCTCAGAAATAATTGGAGGTGAAACATGTGCTTATGTTTTTTGTGCTAGGGTTTTGTAAAAAGTGCAATAGTAAATTAGTGTGTGCATTTTTATTTTAGTTTTCAACCACCCATGGACTAGAGGTCTTTTGCTTTCAGGAAAGCATGGAAGATGATTTTCAGTAAAATTCGTGTGTTAGCTCCATCACAATCATCCCAGCCTATCAAGGCTTTGATCTACATCATGGGTCTCCATAGCAGAGTGGTCAGAAGGAGATACATGTAGAAGCCATAGCTGTAAATCAATCTGAAAAGGGATTCTATGTTTTCAGAAGAGGGACAAGTCCATCCTAAGTACATTAGTCCATCTCATAACGTGTTCCCATAAGAATCTGTGGGAGAAGACCATCAAAGGAGAAATACAGTATAGTGGCCACATAGGAAGCAATACTTTGAGCTCAGTATGAAAGAACAATGCAGTAAGAGAGCCATGAAATACAGCTTTGAGTCCAGTTACTGCCAGGTGACAGAGTAGCTTTTAGGGCAGAGCTTTCCAAACTGTGTGTCGCGACACAAAAGTTTGTCGCCACACACAGTCTGGTGTGTCGCCACACAACCCGGAAGCGCTGATCATCATCAGCGCTTCTGGGTTTTCCCGCGGCAACACACCAACGGCGGCACGCAAAAACTGAAAGCGGCAGCAGCGCTTCCGGGTTTTTGCGCGCTGCCGCAACGGCAGCACTTCCGGGTTTTCCCGCGGCGACACACCAACAGTGGTTGGTGTGTCGCCGCGGGAAAACTTTGGAAAGCCCTGCTTTAGGGAGTCTTTCCAACTATGGTAGCTTTAGCTTGAAAAAGAAAAGAAACTGAAGTAGAACTCAGTCTGTAAATGGGAGAGAGCATCACTTTAACTGTATGGTAGCAGATAATAGTGACACTCTTGATAAGACAGATCCTTTCTTTGGCCTTCTCGCATGAGTGGGAGCCTGATGTCCCAGCTGTACTATCCAGCTTTGTAAAAGTTCTAGAAGTGGAGCTCTCATTCGGTGGATTAGTAGATGGTTAGCATTCCAAAGATGCCAGGTTTGAATTTGGAGTATGAATTAAGGAGAAGGAACTGGTAAGAGCAACACTGGCAACTAAAACAGTGCAGTATACTAGCTAGGCAGACTAGTGCATAGAATCATCGTTTTATTTAGGTGATAGTCTGAACAAATCATGTCCATGCCAGTTTCTAATTTCACTTCAATTCATACACCTCACTTGGGCTGCAGATGTATCTTTAAAGCTGCTTCATGGAAAGCAGAACAAGCATTGTTTGTACTTTGCAGCATCTCATACTGACCATGGTTGCACCTTGCAACAGTTTTCTACAACTGGGTGCTCTTCAGATGTTTTAAGATACCAATCCAATAAGCTGTAGCAGGCATAGTAGCCAGTGGTCAAGGATTACGGGAATTATAGTCCAGAATATTCACAAGCAAGACCAAGATAAGGTACATTGTTTTTTGTATTACATTTCTACCAACATGTGTTTTCATGGTTGCCGCTGGCTTCAGATATTAAATGGTTACCTGGTTGCATGTAGAGACACAAAATATATAGGATTAGCCATTAATAATATGAACCAGTTTGGTCTAGTGGTTAAGGCACCAGGCTAGAAACCGGGAGGCTCTGAGTTCTAGTCCTGCCTTAGGCATAAAGCCAGCTGGGTGACCTTGGGCCAGTCACTCTCTCTCAGCCCTGGGAAGAAGGCCAGGGCAAACCACTTCTGAAATCTTGCTAAGAAAACTGCAGGGACTTGTCCAGGCAATCGCCAGGAGTAAAAAAAACAAAAACACACCTGACTTGAAGGAACCAAAAGAAGATATAGCCAAAGAAAACACATGGATCTTTAACACATAGCCATAGATTCAGAGTCATATTAAACCATAAAACAACTCTACTTTCAGTTTGTCCTGCTGCCACAAACCTTGGCTGTGTCCTCAAAATAGCACATCACATGATACTGGCCAGCGATTATAGTGACAAAGGTGGAATGTCTGGAGTTCAGCAACAAGGTTGAGATTTCTATAGGCTTCCTCAGAATATGATGGGAGCGGATCTTTGAACCTTTGGAGAAAAGTGTGCCTCTCTGAGTGAGAAGAAGGACTCCTGGGCTATGGGTACAAGAGCGTGCTGCATTTTCTGGGATGCCTAAAAGAGAGTGGGTAAGCAGAGCCATATGGTTTCTGGGTCACCGCCATAGTCAAGCATGTGTTTAATACTATATGCAGAAAGTCTCAGGCATCCCTAGGTGGGGTTAGAAAAAACTCCCACCTGAAACTATGGATAGTTGTTGCCAGGCAATGGACAAATAGTTGGACTCAGTAGAAAGTGAATTCCTCTGCTCCCTCCACCCTTGTGTGGGGTGCCTTATCCCTTTAATCCCCCATGAAGCATCAGAATTGAAAGTGATTTTCTTCTTGGGACTGAGACTGGATGTGAACTCTAGACATTTTCTGGTATAGAAGAGTACAGTACATAGAATATATAACCCACTTACTGTCAGGCTCTTTTTGAAATAAAAAGGAGATCCTCGTTCAGGAGAGTTGAGATAAATAAGGACAGCAATGTATTGGGGAGCCTTTGTCATTGCTGTTTTAAGATGCTTGTCCCACTCTGATTAAAGTGTTTCACTTTTTAATAAGAAGAGGAAAGTTCTTGAAAGCAACTGGAAGCAAAGTGCTTTTGTGCTTTTGAAGCCATGGAAATTTTAGCTGGCCCACATGTTTCCTTCATTTTTATAACTGTAAACATTCACAGAGGAGTGTGGAAAGCTTTTTTTTTAAAAGAACAATGTTTCACACACACGTTGGTATCGAGGTCCCTGATGTGTTCTTTTTTGTCTGTAAGCACCAATGAAAAGCTTGTTTGTTCGTTTTTTAAACTGAACTTCAAAAAGTAATTGAACATCGTACATCCAGCAAGCAACCTACCTTGTGAAGCAGCTCAGGGACTTGGGATCTCTGCAGAAACTCTTTTTAAAATAAATTGCTGTAGATGCAAAATCCAATGTCTGTAGTGCAATAGAATTCATGGGAATTTGCTATGACCCCCCAGCTTTGGATCCATTCTGCTGTACAGAATGCATGTATCTGCTGATAAGAATTCATTATACTGTCCTTTCACAAAGGACCATGAGTTTTTGGGAGATAGTTTTGTTTCTCGCCCTTTGCATTTTGTGGGTGTGTCATCTTCAGGGACCATAGCATCCTCGTTGATAGAAAAGTATTGTCTCTGAATGTTTTGCTTTATTTCATTTTGTAAAATACAAAGCTGTCAGTTATTTATTTGTTTAAGGATACAACAATCAGAGCTCGGGGAAGGTAACACCCCTTGAGTTGTGGGGAAACAGCATATGAGAGAGACAGATAAAAACAGGAATTTGGAGAAGAGAAACTGAAGTACAGAAAAGGTTAGTTGTTACTGGAAGAGTGCAGAGTTTCTTCTCAGTTGAAGAAAATGTGATTTCTTAGACCGTATCTGTACCAGGTCATAATATGCCAACTTTGGATCTCTTTACTCTTATGGTTGCTACTTCATATTGCAGGCTATACTGTATATGCCCTTCCAAAAAGGGGAGGCAGAGGATTGTTTATTTATGTATTTATTTTGCATATGTCAGCTAGAAGAAAGGTGGATGTCATTTGCACATGCATAGGACATGTCTTGTTTTGAAAAAGCCTTATCTCAAATGTACAAAGGGAAAAGGAAATCAATGTTTTGTTTGCCATCTATTTCTAGGATGATCTATAGCTAGAAATAAATTAATATGAATCATATATCTGACTTTTGATTTATCACAATTTTTCCTGTAAACCACTCCCTGGTTTAGAAGCTTCATGAATGCCGGGGAACCATAGTTCAAGCACGCACACACTCTCTTTCTCTCTCTCAACTAGCTGAGGATGGTTTTATCTTTAGAAGTCTTTATGGAACAGAGAGGCAGTGGCTGGTCAAGAGTAAAAATAGTTCTGAGTTTTCAATGGCTGCATTCCTGATTGGAGCCTGAAACCATGAATCAGGACTCAGCACTCAGACTGCACAGGACTGAACAAGGGAGCTGAGCTGCAGAGGCAGGAGGGCAAGAACCGGCTAGGTCTGCGATGAGTCTCCCCACAACTTCGTTGATCGTCTGGGAAGGGCCTGTGCTGCTTTTGCATTCCCAGCAAGGTACTGTGAGATGATCTTGTTTACACTGAGTAGGTTCAACCTTATACCGTCATGTTAAAAAAAAATGATAATGCAAAGGACCAAGTCTGAATTGAACTGTTTAATTGTTTTTTTCTCCTTTGGTCCTATTCTTTAGGGTCTGTGTCACTGTTGCCCTTGTGGAGGCCTATTTTAGATATGTGTTCTGACTACCAGCTTGGTTTCAGGAATGCTTTCAGATAATCAGTCTTGCTTGGGAGAGCTGTGTGTATGCATTTTTTGTTCTTGGAGATTCCCAACAGTTCTCATTCTATCAAAAGCATGGTACAATGACTAAGGCTACTTAAAATATTTTTAAGCAAGATAATTTCTGGAGAAATATTTTCCATAAATATTTTCAGTATGTGTTAGAATAGAAAGTGATAGACTTGGTTTGAGGAACAGATTCTAAGTTAGGTATGAGAAATATCTAGTGCATGGTATAAGGTAGCAGATAAGTGCCAAAAATATTTGTTGGAACAACAGAGGAAAATACCATTTCAGGCTGTAGCATCATGTCAGAGACGGGGGTTCTCTCACTTCTCATGCACATTGTTCTGATAAAACCTCTTTGTTTTGTTTGTTTGTGTGTTTGTTTTTGAGGATGTAAAGTTGGACTTTGGTCTAGTGGTTAAGGCTCCAGGCTAGAAACCAGGAGTCTGTTAGTTCTAGTCCTGCCTTAAGCATGAAAGCCGGCTGGGTGACCTTGGGCCAGTCCCTGTCTCTCAGCCCTAGGAAGGAGCCAATGGCAAACCAGGAGACTGAGAGTTCTAGTCCCGCCTGAGGCATGAAAGCCGGCTGGGTGACCTTGGGCCAGTCACACTCTCCCAGCCCTAGGAAGGAGCCAATGGGAAACCAGGAGACTGAGAGTTCTAGTCCCGCCTTAGGCATGAAAGCCGGCTGGTTGACCTTGGGCCAGTCACTCTCTCTCAGCCCAACCCACCTCACAGGGTGGTTGTTGTGGAGAAAATAGGAGGAAGGAAGGAGTATTAGGTATGTTCGCCGCCTTGAGTTATTTATAAAAATAATAAAGGCGGGATAGTAAACAAACAAACAAACAAACAAACAAATAATCCCCCTCCCAAAAAACCCCAGAGCAAAATAAAAAAATAGTACTGTTTCTTTTGCTTCCTAATACTTAAAATGAGATGGCAAGCGGAGGAAAGAAATTGTATTTACTTAAGACTGAGGCAAAACAAAATAAAATTTGGTAGATTTCAGTAATTAGATAGAATAATAAGAAATTCCCAGTCCAACAGAAGACACAGTGATTTGTGAATAATCATTGTGGGGAATTTGGTGCTGGGTGACCTTAACAGACTACAGTATGTTCCTAGGCTTGATAGAGTGAGACACTTATCATCAAACCCAGAGCAGTTCTTATACATTCCTCTACAGGACGTTCATCTCTCTTTGGCGTCTTACCAAGGTTGAGCTGCTGACTGCAAAGGCACACACTGTGGACCACTTATAGAGACTGCTGAAAAATGTACATGGAGACCGCTGAAAGACCTGCAGTTAGACATGAGGTTCAGTTTGGGTATGCTGAGGGTCTGCATAGTTATATCAGAATGCAAGTACTATAATTGACTCCCTAATCTGTGATCCCCCTTTTAATGAATCTATAATTACATGCCCTGCAGATTGATCCCATCTGCAACCCACCATGACCTAGAATTCTGCCCTCCAGTATTTCCCAGATTGCTCTTCTCCTCTTCAAACAGGAGACCTACTGCCACCAGGGTTTGTTTTATTTTATTTTTTTTATTTTTATCCCGCCTTTATTATTTTTATATCAAGGCGGCGAACACACCTAATACTCCTCCCTCCTCCTATTTTCCCCACAACAACAACCCTATGAAGTGAGTTGGGCTGAGGGAGAGTGACTGGCCCAAGGTCACCCAGCCGGCTTTCATGCCTGAGGCGGGACTAGAACTCACAGACTCCTGGTTTCTAGACTGGAGCCTTAACCACTAGACCAAACTGGCTCTTTCATTTACAGAATTTCATTCATTTACAGAATGAACATTTTTTTATTCAGTCTTCGTGGTCATCTCTGTCCCGTAGGAAGGGACGAGCATAGAATTTGCTCTGCATGTAAAGGATTGTATGCAGTACGTGATGAGGTGCAGTGCATGAATGCATTCAGTCCTCAAAAGAGTGAATCATATGAAGGTTTCCTACTAGCACCCAGGGTAAAGTTATATCACATTAAGGCAACAGAGCAGACTGATCACTTGCTCTAAAATATGGCTCTACTTCATTATGGCTGATGGCAGTTCAGGAGATGTGGTGCTTGATGGTTTATGTTTTTATTGATCGTCTGAAGATAGTGCAGTCATAGCAACCATTTATGTTATGAAAAGCTCCACTGACACATGATATTGTCATAACTTTCTTCATTTAGGAGTAGTCATTTCATAGGGCTTTGCGAAGATTGAATTAAGAATCTTACACATAGCATTTCTATTGATGGGGGGGGGAGGAGGAGGAGGAGGAGGAGGAGGAGGAGGAGGAGGAGGAGGAGGAGGAGGAGGAGATTACCCCCACCCACAGCCACTATTTCTTGTGATACTCTGTTGCACCACCAAAGAATTTTCCCTTAGGCCCTGAAATACTATATGATAAGACAAGCAAAGCATTGGCAGTTTTAGTGTGGGTGGTTCATCTGTCCCAGATTGTTTCTATTCATATCCACAGTGTAAAGGAGGAGTCATGGTTTTATGTTCAGAGTCAATCCTGCACCTTCAGACCTAGGAAACGTTGCTCAGGTGCCCTATGTTTCACATCTCACTTGTAAAATACTGGTATTTCTTAACATCTCTCCAATGGGTGACTTGCTCACCCGAGAAACTTTGGAAAGCAGGAGTCATCTAGGTAATTAGACAATACTGTAATTAGAGATACTGCAACTAGTGATAACTAGAGGATTGTCATTCAACTGTCTACTGCCATTTCTGCAAAGCATTGAGCATATGCTTATTTTTAAGCAGATGAGTGATTTTGCAATTATTTCAATTTGTATGACCAAGGTAAAACACAAATTTAAGAGTTTTGCATAATTGGGGTCTGGTGCAGAATTATTACGTTTAATGAAATTGGCAAGATCAGGAATGCTTTCTTTCCTTGTGATCTATTAATTCTCTCAGAATTTTCTGGGGGAGATGGGTGGTGATAGAAATTGGATAAGTAAGTAAGTAAGTAAGTAAGTAAGTAAGTAAGTAAGTAAGTAAGGTTTTTATCATACCATCCATACATTCTATCCATTAGGAGAGAGAAATTCTAACTTGTAAACTTGTAAGAAAAGCATTTACCTTGCATACATATAATCAACAGAATATTCAAATTGTTTAAGAAGGATTCAGTAACTATATTTAAGCAAATAGTTCATTTAAAATAAACTATAACACAACACTAATCAGCATACTTAAACTGACTGAAATCATTCCATTGAACTATGGCCAATATATATCTAATTCTTAAGAAAACCTTGAGAATATGCACTTCTGCTATTTTATCTAGTTGTTGAAGAGGCTGTAAACACAATATATGTTTGTGTTCGTGATCACAATATTCCAAGCTGGCGACCGGGGAGTAGACACTGACCGCGGCTCTAAGGGGGAGAATCCTGGTCTCTGCGAATCCCTGTTCCCCAGCTCCTATTTGTCAACTAGGGGTTTTGAGGAAGGGATTTGGTGGGTTCTCCGGCCTTTAGAATCTGGGCTGGAGTTGGGAGATGAGTGGAGCCCCCCCCCGAGCGGAGCATGATAGATCGCAGCGGTGACAGCAAACCTGGTGGATTTGGGCAGACCTCCTGTGGACCCTGGTGGACCGTGGTGGATTCCAGTGGACCCCTGTAGACCCCAGCAGACATCCCTGATGGACTGGGCGGCTTTGGCAAGGTGGTGGAGTATGGTGGGCCTCGCGGGCGGAGCCTCCCGGCTGGAACAGCACAGCACAACAGCCTTTGGCGGCAGCAGACACAGCAAACTCCTACGGCCTTAGAGAACTCTGGCGGTTTCTGAGGGGCTCTCTAGGCCTTGATAGACCTTGGCGACTCTGGCAAGGGGACCGAGTGTGACAGACCTTGCGAGTGAGCCTCCCAGCTGGAATGGCACAGTGACAGAGTGCGGCGAGCTTTGGGGCAACGGCAGACTGTAGTGGAGCTCCTGCAGGCCTTGGTGAACGGCAGCGGCCCTTGGGAGTTGCCGAGCCTCTTGCTTGGGGACAGACGGAACCCCCCCGGGTGGAAAACTGGCCTTGATGGCAACTTGAACTCCAACGTTGTGGAGTGAGGCTTGGTGGTGCAATGGACTTTGGTGGGGTGGGGTGGGAAGGCCGGAAAGTGCAAGGGACCTGGGGGTGGAGTGGTTTTCTGGCAATACCCCCATAGGTTTTGATACTATAAGGGACCCAGTGGACGAAGTGGAGGACTGCCCATTTCCCAGCCTATTTAAGGTGGTGGAGGGCTTCAGGGGTCCCTTGATGTGAGTGTGGCACTCCCCCCATAGGTGAGAGACATGGGGAGGGGGTCCAGGGTTGTCTGATTGTGTGTAAGAGTACCCACCCCTGAGTGAGAGACAGGTGGTGGGTAGGAATGGCTGGGGTGTCCCTCTTCAACTAGTGAGAGAGGTTGAGGGGGGCACAGTGGGTGGTGGTTAGGACCCAACAGCACAGAGAGCGAGAGCTGGTGCACTGGGGGGCCTACCATCGCCCAAGGTTGACTGAGTATGAGAGGATGGATGTGTGGGGTAAGGGACCCTTGTTTAAACCCAGGATTTCCTGAGGTCTAGGAGTGGAGGCTACTGGACTAGGAAACTCTGGGGGCTGTAGGGCGGGTTATCCAATCGAGGTGGTGACGGGTCGGGGATGTTACAACGGGAACTGGAGGGCAGGCCATCTTCGGGGAAGACGTGTGTTTGTTACTGGTGGCGTGTTCCGGCCCTCTGAGTTCAAACCCAGGGCCTGGACAGCAGATCCTTGAGAGCCCTGGTCTTTGGCTGCTGCTTCTTAATGCCAGGCCACTGAACAACAAGGCCCCCCTCATATGTGACTTGATCACAGAGGAGGGGGCAGACCTGGAATGTATCACCAAGACCTGGCTGGGCCCAGAAGGGGAGGTAGCCCTTTCGGAAATGTGCCTGGCTGGGTTTCAGGTGTGGCACCAGCCGAGACACTGAGGCAGGGGAGGAGGCAGTTGTCATCCAAGAGTCTATAGTGGCCTTCAGGGGCACTGCTCTGCAAGTGGCTGGTTCTGAGAACCAGTTTTTCAAGTTGGGTTCCCGAGAACAGTTGGGAGTGTTGCTACTGTACCAGCCTCCCTGCTGTGCAGCAACCTCCCTGCCTGAGCTGCTGGAGGCCGTCTCGGGGTTGGTGGTGGAGTTCCCCAGACTTATGGTTCTGGGGAACTTCAACTTGCTGTCCCTGGGACGTGCCTCGGAAGCAGCTCGGGAGGTCATGGCAGCCATGGGCCTCTCCCAGATTATCCAGGACCTGATTCGAGACAGTGGTCTCACCCGGGGCATGATTTTCTTGTTGGAGCAGTGGCAATGTGATCTGAGGGGAGAGTTAGATCTGTCCCCATTGTCATGGTCAGACCACACCCTGGTGGCCCTGGTAAGACGGAGTGGCTGTGGATTGACGCCCCCTCTGTATCCAGGAAATTGTCATCTTTGGTTCTGGATGGGGTAGCACTGCCCCATTCAGAACCAGTGTGGAACCTGGGGGTCCTCCTGGACTCACGACTCCTGCTCAAAGAGCAGGTGGCAGTCGTGGCCAGAAGGGCCTTTACGCAACTTCGGGTTGTGCGCCAGCTAAGCCGATTCCTGGATCGAGATGCCCTCCGAACAGTCACTCATGCCCTTGTCATCTCCCATATAGACTATTGCAATGCGCTCTACATGGGGCTACCCTTGAAGGGTATCCGGAAGCTTCAAATGGTCCAGAGTGTGGCAGCAGGGACAGTTATTGGTGCCGTAAAATCAGCACACGTGACACCACTGCTGCGTGAGCTGCATTGGGTACCAGTCTGCTTCCGGGTCCAATGCAAGGTTTTGGTTATCACCTTTAAAGCCCAGCATGGCATGGGACCAGGTTACCTGAAGTACCGTCTCATCCCCATAACATCGACCCGCCCCACCCGGTCATGCAGAGAGGGCATGCTATGGACCCCATCGACAAGGGAGTTTCATCTGGCAGGATCCAGGAGGCGCCCGCCCTTTGGAATATCCTGCCCCCGGAGCTGAGGCGGGCTCCCTCGCTCCCGGCCTTCTGGAAGAATTTAAAGACCTGGTTCTGATGTATTGTCGAAGGCTTTCACGGCCGGAGTTCAATGGCTGCTGTGGGTCTTCCGGGCTGTGTGGCCGTGTTCTGGAAGTTGTGGTTCCTAACGTTTCGCCAGCATCTGTGGCCAGCATCTTCAGAGGGCAGGAGCACAGATAGAAGCAAAATCTCTGTGCCCAGGTAGAGTGGCAATGTTCTATTTATAGAGCTAAATTATAGGAGATTAGGTGGGTTTTTTTGTTGTGTTGAAATGTTAACGAGTGGCTGATGAGCGTGATTAGCATGTTCATTGTGAGAAGTATTCCCATGTCCTGGTGGTTGGACTGAGTTCGTTGACCTTTTGCAGGCTGTGTTTTTCAGGACTGGTAGCCAGGTTTTGCTAATTTTTAAACTTTCTTCTTTTTTATTGTAACTGTGCTGGTGTTTGTGAATTTCAATGGCTTCTCTGTATAATCTGGTGTAGTGGCTTTTGGTGTTGTCCAGTATTTCTGTGTTTTCAAATAGGATTTTGTGTCCCATTTGCTTGAGAGCATGTTCAGCTACTGAAGATTTTTCCGGTTGCTGTAGTCTGCAGTGTCTTTCATGTTCTTTTATCTTGGTGTGAATGCTTCGTTTTGTGGTTCCGATGTATACTTGTCCACAGCTGCATGGTATGCGGTATACTCCTGCAGCGGTGCGGGGGTCCCTTTTGTCTTTTGCTGATTTTAGCATTTGTTGTATTTTTCTGGTGGGTCTGAAGACTGTTTGAAAGTTGTGTTTTTCCATCAGTTTTCCCATGTGGTCAGTGACTCCTTTGATGTAGGGCAGGAATACTTTGTTTGTGGGGGGCTGTTTTTCTTCAGTTGGATGTTGTTTTCTTGGTTTGATGGCTCTTTTTATTTCATTCTTGGAATAGCCATTTGCCTGTAGGACCCAATTCAGATGGTTAAGTTCATTGTTGAGAAATTGGGTTTCACAGTTTCGATTAGCACGATCCACCAAGGTTTTGATCATGCCTCTCTTTTGTCGTGGGTGGTGATTGGAATTTTTGTGTAGATATCGGTCCGTATGGGTGGGTTTTCTGTATACTTTGTGTCCTAGTTTGAGGTCCGGATTGCGTATGACCAGCGTATCTAAAAATGGAAGTTTGCCATCAGTTTCTTTTTCTATAGTGAATTGTATATTGGGGTGGATGCCGTTTAGGTGGAAATTTCTCCGTAGTGCCCTCCCTATTATATGAGATTTTATAATCCTTTGGATTTTATATTTATTTATTCTATTTATATTGGGTTTGGATTGTAATTTTATGTTTATATGTTTTTAACTGTTGATTTTATTGTAAACCACCCAGAGTCCCCCATTTGTGGGAGATGAGCGGTGATAGAAATTTAAATAATAAATAAATAAATAAAATGATTAAACTGACTGAAATCATTCCACTAAACTATGGCCAATGTATATCTAATTCTTAAGAAAACCTTGAGAATATGCACTTCTACTATATTATCTAGTTGTTGAAGAGGCTGTAAACAAGCAAGAGATTATCTCCACATGTGGCCGACTTTTTTTGGAAAGAAGTAATTGTCCAGGCAATTAGACAGATACTACAATTAGAGATAACTGGAGAACTTGCTAAACACCTTATTAGGTTCCTTAAATGATTTCATCACAGATAAATATGACAGATTAGCAGTATTTTTGTTGCATTTAAAATGCTAAATACTTATCCTTATTGTAATGATTCATGACTAAACTAATCTTGAATATTGTGAATGTGACAAGTTTACTAATTTTATTAAATTGCAACAAGGTTAATAAAAAGTGAATAAGGCTGAAACAAACTGGAACAGGCCACTGAATATTTTTGGAGTTTAGGAGATCATTATAATGTACACATTTCTAATGATATTGTTAGAAGTAAATTTTATCTTACCAAGTTCGTTCCTGAGCCGGGAGTAAAGAAACTGACCAATTGCATGAAGTTAGGAGTTTATTCACCCAAGAGCAAAAGCAATGACAGCAAGCTGTTAGGTGGGCGGCCGCGCAGGACCCCCTTCCTATAGCACATTATATAGATTCCATTCAACTCCACCTTTAGAAGACCACCCCTTACTCAGTTACCCATACTCCACCTTACCCTCATTCCATATTAGGAATTTCCTTCCTTCACTCCATATTAGGAACTTCCTTCCATCCTTGCTAGGGCTCCTTGACCGTTATTAAACAATATATTTCCCCTGGAGAAGCTATCCTTGGAAAGTACACTTTATCTTTCTATGGGCACAGCTATCTATCAAGGCCTGCTAGAAAGGAAGGGTAAGAAAGTTAACAAAACTCTTCAAGGAAATACAAAATGGTTTCAGAGCCATAATACAAGTGCATATGTTTCTAATATATGAATATGAAATATATTTGTATTTATATATACAGAAATGTAAGAATATGTTTACAATCCAACAATATATTCAATATATTAATAGTAATATATATGCCTGTTAAATTTCTGAAAAGTTTGAAAATGAATTTAAAACTTATAGCCAAGCGACTTCCAGTGGGGACAATGGCGCTTGAGCTAGTTTTTTTCCGCTGTCTGTGGACTGACCTGTCAGAGTGGCTTTTTTTCTTGGGCTCAGGCAGGCTTCCTTGGAGCCCAGAAGCGTTCTCCGGATTAAGGAGAACCCCAGGAATCACCCCATGTGTTTTCCAGATGGCTGGTCACAGCCAGAAGACCGCAAACTGGCATTTCACGATCAACTGGTAAGCAATCAGCTGGGAGGCGGGGCCGTCATCTTCTTCCCAAGCCGCTCTGAAGCCAAAACGGACCTTAAAGCTGCCCACCCCATTTTTTTTGTTTGAATTTTACCAAAGAGAGGCTTTCTGCAACAAAGAAATGCAAAATCTCTTGGTGACTCTCATTATTTTTGAAAATTATTAACTGGGTAATTTGGCTTTTTATATATAATTTGTTAAATTGAGATTTAAAAAACTTTGTTTTTTTTAATTGCTTTTTTATTAAAGTGATTTTTGAGGAATATAAAATTTTCTCTTCTTCGTTGAATCTGCGGATTGGAGTTCTGATCTATTTGCTTTCACTTTCCCATGGGAATGCTGTTTGTTATTACTTTTTATTTTCTTGATTGGCCACACCGGAGATAGAAAGGCTGGAGAGAGTGTTCAGTTACAGCGTTAATGACTTTACCTTCCTGAGGCACTAGAGGGTGCCATAATCTATCTTACTGTTAAGAAATATGGAGGAAATTAATTTGATATTTAAAGATCTCTACAATGCTGTTCCATGCATATATATATGCATATATGCATATATGCATATATGCATATATGCATATGCATATACATATACATATACATATATATATATATATATATATATAATAACAGCGTTCCATGCGTGTCATGCGGCCACATGACCGTGGAAACGTCTTCGGACAACGCTGGCTCTTCGGCTAACAAACAGAGATGAGCACCAGCCCCTAGAGTCGGACACGACTGCACAAATGTGGGGGGGGGGAACCTTTACCTTTTACAATGCTGTTATTCAAATATTGGAGCATTTCTCAGAATTTGTGGAGTCCAAATTGTCACAAGAATCGAGAGAAACTGATAAGGCTGAAAACTACCTTAAGAGTAAAGTGGTTTCTCCAAAGAAAAAGATGAGAATTGGTGACTTACATTTAAAGAGCCAGTTTGGTCTAGTGGTTAAGGCAACGGGCTAGAAATCAGGAGACTGTGAGTTCTAGTCCTGCCTTAGGCAAGAAAGCCGGCTGGGTGACCTTGGGCCAGTCACTCTCTCTCTCAGCCCAACTCACCTCACAGGGTTTCTGTTGTGGGGAAAATAGGAGGAGGATTAGGTATGTTCGCTGCCTTGAGTTATTTATAAAAATAATAAAGGCGGGATAGAAAATAAAATAAATAAATAAATAAATAGTCAAAGGAAAATTGCGTTGTCAAAAGTTGAAGATAAGAAGACAGTGTTGCCACCACACCATGATCAAGAAAGAGAACTAAACTCTAGAGGTTGGAAGATTTGGACAAATATTTGGGCTTTTTAAAGCAGGTTGTAGAATTTGAAATTGACAAGGAGAAAGCTCTGTACATAATACTGAGACATGTAAATTCCTTGGTTTACTTTGAAGTGGGATAATTGTATAAATGTGTTTATCAGGATGGTTTCTTAAAGGTTTGGATAAATGGTTATGCTGTTTTGAAAATTCTTACATTTTTGGTAAATGCCTAGGTTTAAATGTGGTTATCGGGATGGTTTTTTAAGGGTTTAGATAAATGGTTATGCTAAGAATCTCAGGAAGGATGAAACAAGGTGGATAAGAAGTCCGTGAATAACTGGCTCCTACTGCACACATCTTTGTAATCCTTTGTAAATAGAGAAACAGGGATCTTCAGTTTATAATGGGTGTCTCCTCTCTGTTCTGTGCAGCACAACACTAATATTATTATTATAAATAATACATTAAAAAAAACACACATCTTAAGTATTGTCTAATTTGTTTTTTGGGAACAGCAAAGTTGCTGGACCTGTGGTAAGAGTTTCCTCCTTATGTCTTCCTGCAGTGTGCTCTTCTCTCCTGCACTGAACATAGCCTGGTATTGGATGTGAAATAGTAACATACTTTCTGTTCTTCCATACCCACCATTTTCAGAAAGAAAACCAGTAATCGCTTTAAAGTAATAGGGAACTAGAGGAATCCTCAGTAATAGGGAACTAGAGGAATTGTGGAATGAAATCAAAGTTGTTAAGGATGAATGTGAAAAGAGACTGCCAAAGACCAAGAAACAGAAGAAACCAAACTGGATGTCAGAACAAACAGTGGAATTTGTAAAGAAGAGAAGTCAAGAAAGACAGAGATCTCAGGAAGAAACTTAACACAGGATTTCAGAGAGCTGTTAGAAGAAATAAGGAGCAACAAAATCTGTAAAGACATTGGAGATGGAAACATACATGGAAAAACAAGCAAAGTCTTCTTGAAGATCTCTGAACTCAGGAGATTCCAACCTCAAACTGGTATGCTAAAGAGTGTCAATGGATAGATAGTATGTGGAGTCCTTGGTGTTCTCTGAGCCTTGTTTTCTTGCAGACATTTCATTGCCAGACTAGGCAACATCTTCAGTGCAAAAAGGGAGTGGGACTTGCTTTCTGTTTATATATCATGGCTTGTCCTGCTTGTGTTGGTGGAGGTGTTGTTCACTCCTTGGGAGTTCCTTCATTGGGCTGTTGTTTGCTGTTGGTTGATTTACTAAGTTAATAGTTCCTTGATTAAGGTATAATGTACTGTTGGATTGTTCCTCTGGTGCTAACCTTGGTGTTAATCTTTGCATATCTGAGTATTGATAGCAGGCAAGGAGGTGTTCTGGTCTTTTAGATTTTCTATTGTCTCTTTTGAATGGTATGTAAATGTTGTTTACCTCTATGTGTCTGTTGATGGCTGCTTTGTTTGAGTGCCAAGCTTCCAGGAATTCTCTAGCGTTTTTGGATTTGGCTTGGTTTAAGATGCTCACAGGAATTCTCTAGCGTTTTTGGATTTGGCTTGGTTTAAGATGCTCACAGTTTCCCAGTTGAAAGTATGGTTGAGTCTGTCCATATGTTGTGAGATTAAGGAGTTTTCATTGTGTCTTCTGAGTGCTAGTTGGTGTTCGTGGATGCGTTCTGCTAGTCTTCTGCCTGTCTGTCCTACGTAGTGGCTGTTACAGTCCTTACACTGTATGTTGTAGATGACTCCTGTTTTTTCTTCTTGCGCTACTGGGTCTTTTGGGTTACTTAAGATGTTTTGAAGGGTTTTGGATTCAATTGGATAGATAGCAATTGATTGGATAGATAGTAACTGATTCAAAGAAAATCAAACAAAGATGGAGGGAGTATACTGACATTCTGTACAGTGGAGACGTCAATATCTAAGATATTCTGTATTTCCAAGAACTTTAGTACAGTACTAGAAGATGAAGTTAGATCAGCACTCCAGTCTGAATGCTGTAGGAATTGATGGAATTTCTACAGAAATATGGCAAGAAACAGAAGTTGAATTGGCAAAGTTTCTAATTAAATTATCCTAGCAAATTTGGAGAATGATGCATTGCCAACAAATTGGAATAGGTCAATCTACATAGCAATGCCAAAAAAAGAGGAGGGGTTCCATCATGTCAAACTGTGGAATGTCCTTAGGAAAATGGGAATCCCAGAATACATCATTGTCCTGTACACAGGACAGAAAGCCACAGAGACTGGATGGGATATGGCAAAATATACTGGCTTCAGTTTGGCAATGGAGTGAGATAGGGCTGTATAGTTTCTCCTTATTTATTCGATATGCTGAATATATATTTAAGGAGGCTGGATTGGAAGATGAGCCAAGTTTAAAATTGGAGAAAGAAACATCAATAACCTGCTGATGTCACCACTATGATAGGTGAAAATGCAGATGATCTGCAAGTTATGGTAATGAAAATAAAGAAGATGTAAAGAAATGGAACTAAGATTAAATATAAAGAAAGTCAAACTCATGACAGCAGGTATAATAACCAGACTTAGAATTGACGGTGTAGATATTGAAGTGGTGGATAGCTTCTGCCTTTTAGGATCAACTAACAATGGTAAAAGAACCAGCAGTCAAGAAATTTGTGGCAGACCAGCACTTGGCAGGGTAGCAATGGAGGTCTTGGAAAAGATACGCAGATGCCATGATTGTTGCATATATTTTTTATGTCTTGAAATATGGAAGGCTAGTTTAAAAAAAAAGCCAAGCCTTGAAGTTTCTTTCTGGGCTCTGAGAGCACATGTTCACCCCCCTTCCTCAGGAATGTTAATTTACTTGGAGCCAGCTAGTCTGGGAGTTTGAGCCAATCAGAATTACCTGTTTGAGCTTTGCCCATATTGGGAATCTGTTGCCTAGGTGTTTGGTCACATGCCAGATCCTGTCCACTTAGGTATGGCCAGGTTGCAATTGTAAAAAGCTTTTAAAAGTGTTATCTCTGCTTTTGTTCTCCCTCCACTCTGCTCTGCTGCTGCTATCTCATTGTGTTTTTAAAATGTGAGTAGCTTATGTTAATCAGCCATGTGGCTTACTGGCTGAATCTTTTCTGTTCTTTTGTTTTTAAATAAAGCAACGTTTTACTACAAGCTTGTCTTTCAATATTTTTCCATAACTCTGATCACAAATTTTTAAAACAAACAATAGGTTCTGGCCCCAGCAAATGCTTTCTCGATCAGAGACAAAACTTATGGAAATATGAAAAGAGGACAGCTGAACTGTTTCATCTGCAAATGAAGAGGCTTCCTTTGTTTTTTTGAAACTTGCTGGCAGTTACAAGAAGTTTCACTTGGAGGCGGAGTCTAGCCTCGTGTTTTCAGCCTCGTGGATTAATCCAACAGGGGAGAAAGGAAGAAGCAATGGCGGCTGCTGGATCTTCAAGTTTTCAAGGTATGCCCCTGGAAAAGCTTTCTAATACTAATTATTTGAACTGGTCTTTGAAAATGGAGAGTTTCTTGAGGAGAGAAAATTTGTGGTCTGCAATTTCTGAACAAATTCCTCAGAATCCAGATCAAGCCTGGCTGAGGAAAGATGAGAAATGCAAAGCCTCCATTATTCTGGCTGTTGAGGATTCTCAGCTTATACATGTAAGAGGCAAAGAAACTTCCAAAGATTTATGGGACTATTTACGTGATTTATATGTGAAAACTACTCCAGGCAGCAATGTTATTTTAACCAAAAAGCTGTACAAGTCTTACTTGCCTGAGAATGGAAATTTGCCAGACCATCTTCATAAACTGCAAAACTATTTTGTGGAGCTTCAAGAGCGTGGGATGGAATTTACCCCTCTAATGAAAGCTTATATAATGCTGTCTTCGTTAAATGAGTCCTGGGACACTTTAATTTGCTCCATGGAGGGAATCCCTGAAGCAGATCTAACACCATCGTTAGTGTCTACCCGGCTTCTTGCTGAGTGGGAGAAGAGACAAGAAAAAGCTGCCTCCATTTCTACAATAAAGTCTTCTCGTGGCCAGCAGAGGGAGCGGAAAAGCTTTGAATTCCAAGCTTCTGTTTCTTCCAGCCGGTGATGCTTTACATGTGGATCCCCTGCACATCTGCAGAAGGACTGTGTCCAGTTTAAAAGCAAGAAGAATTCTAAGAAGAAAGAAGAAACTTCTAGAAAGAAAATTCTTCATGCAAAAGTTGTAGAGAACTGTGATGATAAAGACTTGTGGATTCTTGACAGTGGGCTCAAATGCCCACATCTGTAACAATAAAAATGCTTTTCTGTCTCTGTCTAAAACTAACAAACAAAGAGTTTCCTTAGCAGATGGATTTGTATCCAAGATCGTGGGTGAAGGTGAGATTAATCTTCCATGTTTGGGGGAAACTGTTCAAAATGTTTTGTTTGTGCCTAATTTTCAAAGTAATCTCTTGTCTGTGGGACAGCTAGTTGCCTCAGGTTACGTTATAACTTTTAAGAAAGAGGGTTGTGAAATTAGGAAGGATGGTAAAGTAATGGCAAAATGTTTGCAGAAAGATTATCTTTACATTGTACAAAAGGCTGAAAAGTAAACTGCTAAAGCTGCATTTGAGAATAAGCCCATACACGATCAATGCATCCATTTATTACATAGGAGGTTTGCTCATGCTAATTTTAAGTACATATCTCAAATGCCTAGTTATTCTGCTGATTTAAAATTGAAACCTTGTGATAAGTATCTGGATTGTGCAGTTTGCAAGGAGAATAAAACCACAAGGGCTCCTGTGAAGAAGTTTTCTGATAGGTCCACCTCTAGGCCTCTAGAGATTATTCATTCTGATGTTATAGGCCCCTTTTCTCCTAGTCTTGGGGGAGCAAGGTACATTTTGACCTTCGTAGATGATTTTTCCAGGTACACATTCATTTATTTGTTGAAACACAAAGATGAGGTTTTTGATAAATTTAAGAGTTTTGTGGCTTGGGCAGTGTCTGCCTTGCAATCAGACAGAGCTGGAGAGTATCTATCCTCAAAGTTTAAAAGCTTTTTGTTAGAAAAAGGGATAGAACACATTTTAGCTAACCCTTACACACCAGAACAGAATTCTGTTGCAGAGCAAAAAGGGCGAACACTGCAGGAAGCAATGATGTGTTTGCTGAAGGATGCCAGTTTACATTTTAGGTTTTGGGGAGAAGCTGTTTCTACAGCGTGTTATGTTCAGAACAGGCTGTTTAGCAGTGCAATTCAGGATGTGCCATTTCATTTGTTCTATGGTGTGAAGCCTAAAGTAAACCATCTCAGAGTTTTTGGTAGCACAGCTTGGGTGCACATTCCAAAACAGCTGAGGCGCAAGGGGGCTTCCAGAACAAAGAAAGCAATCTTTGTAGGGTATGAACAGAGTCAGAGGAGCTACAGGTTCATACTGGATAATCAACTGATAATTAGTAAAAGTGCTGCTTTTGCTGAGCAGAATTGGGATAAAATAAACTCTAGTTCTTCAGTTGATTTATCCATGGGGGAGCAGCAAAGTTTTGCTGATGGTGATTTGCAGGAATCACCTAGTGAAGTCAATGAGCAGGAAGTTGACTTGTCTGGAAAGTCAGAGGTTTCTGAGGACAATGGTGGAATTCAGAGTGTAAGTCCTGTCCTACCTCGCAGGTCTGAAAGGATTAATAAGGGGGTTCCACCTGATCGTTATCAAGTAGATGTTGTAAAGGCTTTTCACATTCACACAGAACCTGAGTCTTTAGAGGAAATTAATGAGTTGCCATCTGAAATAGCTAAGTGCTGGCATGAAGCCATGCAGCAGGAGTTGGATTCCTTAAAGGAAAATAAAACTTGGAAATTAGTAAGTTTGCCTCCCAATCAGAAGGTTTTAGGTTGTAGGTGGGTGTTCAAACTGAAAAAAGATTCTGATGGTAAAATTCAGAAGTACAAAGCAAGGTTGGTAGCAAAAGGTTTTGCTCAAAGAAAAAATGTGGATTATGACAAAACTTTTGCTCCAGTGACAAAAGCTGAATCTATCAGGTTGCTTTTAAAGGTTGCTGCCATGAAGAAATTGTCTGTCTATCACTATGATATTCAAACTGCTTTTCTGTATGGTGATTTGGAGGAAAATTGTTTATGCAACAACCTCCTGGTTATGAAAAAGAAAACCATCTTGTGTGTGAATTGCAGAAATCCATCTATGGATTAAAGCAGGCAGCACATTGTTGGAATATTAAGTTAGATAATATTTTGCAAAATTTTGGGTTTCAGAAGGGAATTGCTGATCCATGTGTGTATGTAAAAAATGATAAGCAAGGTGTAATGTACTTGTGCTTGTATGTTGATGATTTGTTGCTGCTCACTTCATCTGATGAACAAAAGCGTGATTTTGAGGTTTGTATGAAAAACAATTTCACATTGAAATGTCTTGGAGCAGTTAACAATTACTTAGGATTAGAAATTCAGAGGGAAAAAGATGGCAGTTTTCTCATAAGTCAGAGTAGTAAAATTAAGAAACTGCCGGAGGATGTTAAAATGCAAGACTGTAAGTCTGTCTCCTCCCCCATGCTTCCCGAGTTTCTAAAAGAGGAGGGGGAGAAGGGGGATGGTGAGTTATCTGAAGGAGATAGTTTCAGGTCAGCCATTGGTAGTCTTCTTTACATTGCAAACAATAGCCGTCCGGACATTTCTAACAGTATGTCCATTTTGAGCAGGTTTGTGGAAAATCCCACATCTGCTGCAAAGTCTGGATTAAAAAGGCTTTTTCGTTATTTAGAAGGCACCAAAGATTTTTGCTTAAGATTGTCTGCTACAGACACAGGAAAAGTTAGAATGCTGGTGTGATTCAGATTGGGCTGGAGATCTCAGTGATAGGAAATCTACTTCTGGAAGTGTAATTCAATTTGCAAAGTCCACTATTGCTTGGTTCTCCAGAAAACAAACAGTAGTAGCCATTAGCACAGCTGAAGCTGAATTTTATGCTTTAGCACAACTGTGCAATGAGGTAATTTGGTTTACACAATTGTTGCAAGACATTGGAGTCATTTTAAGCCAGCCTGTAACAATTCATGAAGACAACCAAGCCTGTATTCATTTGGCTTTATCTGAAGGAACCAGAAACCGCACTAAGCACATTGATGTGCATTTTCATCTTGTTAAAGATTTTCTAGCCAAGGAAAAGGTTATTTTGAAATACTGTAATACTAAATTAATGTTAGCTGATATTTTCACCAAGCCTCTAGTTGCTAGTAGGCACTGTGAGTTAATTACCAAACTGGGTTTGCTTCCATATTCTTTCTAGTCATAAAAAAAGGGGAGTGTTGCATATATTTTTTATGTCTTGAAATATGGAAGGATATGTCTATGAAGGTTCTCATGGAAGGCTAGTTTTAAAAAAAAGCCAAGCCTTGAAGTTTCTTTCTGGGCTCTGAGAGCACATGTTCACCCCCCTTCCTCAGGAATGTTAATTTACTTGAAGCCAGCTAGTCTGGGAGTTTGAGCCAATCAGAATTACCTGTTTGAGCTTTGCCCATATTGGGAATCTGTTGCCTAGGTGTTTGGTTACATGCCAGATCCTGTCCACTTAGGTATGGCCAGGTTGCAATTGTAAAAAGCTTTTAAAAGTGTTATCTCTGCTTTTGTTCTCCCTCCACTCTGCTCTGCTGCTGCTATCTCATTGTGTTTCTAAAATGTGAGTAGCTTATGTTAATCAGCCATGTGGCTTACTGGCTGAATCTTTTCTGTTCTTTTGTTTTTAAATAAAGCAACGTTTTACTACAAGCTTGTCTCTCAATATTTTTCCATAACTCTGATCACAAATTTTATAAAACAACAAAAATCATGGTGTATACCTATAAAGTCAGAATTGTACAGGCAATTGATAAAAAGAATGTTGACAGTTTTGAACTTTGATATTGGAGAAAACCTCTGAGAATACCATGGATAGCTGAGAAAACAAACAGCAAAGGACAACCAGCTGCAAGGTGAATGGACTCAATTACAGGGCAATGGGTGTACTGTTGGAAGATCTGAAGGGTGAGGTTGGAGACAGATCATCCTGGAGAAGGACTATCTCTGTGGTCATTAAGACTTGACATTGACATGATGGCACATAATCAAAATCAATAAAATCACGTCCCTCAGCCTTCCACTGTGCATCAACCAAATACTCTTCTGATATCCCTATAAACAGATCTGTGGGAGTAGCACTGTATTAAGAGAAATTGTACTTGGGTTCCACATTGATTTATTGTTTAGGAAAGCTCTTACTTTACTTAGGTGTTTAACTGGAAGCCAAAAGTATTCAGAAACTTCACAATCACAAATGAGAACTGAGCTATGTTTGCTTTGGGCATGATGCATCAAAGAAGAAAGGAGACATTTCTTAACTAGCTTCATGTATCGTAAGGTAATTTTGGCTTGATCACAATGCTTTATTCAGGAAAATGTTGAGTTTTATCTAAATTACTGTACTTCAGTGTTTGCTTCAATATGAATCCAGAAGTGCAGCATCTCAGCACTTTTCTTTAGAAACCCATAGTCCTTGCCAACATCCTTCAGTTTCCTAAGAGCTATTTCAGATAACATTCTGCTGTAACATGCAAGGTGCTGTTAAGTTTTTTCTTGCCTGAACTTATTCTGTGAGGTAATCTTTGATATTTATGGCTAGAAGTTGGACTCCTTGTCTGACTACTTGGTGTTTATGGCTGTTGCTGTCATATAAGGCTGTACTGCTAGCACTTCACAGATGAAAATAAGGACACGCATATGCATGAAAAACATTTTCTTGTGGAAGCACTTTTTGCCTGAGCATCTTGGTCAGCACTGTGCATTGCTGAAGACATCTCCACCTGCTACTACAGAGCTTTCCAAACTTTTCATGTTGGTGACACACTTTTTAGACATGCATCATTTCGCGACACACTCTTACAGCAGGACATCATTTCGCGACACACTCTTACAGCAGGGCACAAGGCAGGCACTAGGACCTGCGCGGAATCACAGCAGGTTTGGAGGCAGCAAGGCACAAGGCAGGCACTAGGACCTGCATGGAATCATAGCAGGTTTGGAGGCAGCAAGGCACAAGGCAGGCACTAGGACCTGCGTGGTATCCTGGCAGGGCAGGTTTGGAGGCAGCAAGGCACAAGGCAGGCACTAGGACCTGCGCGGAATCACAGCAGGTTTGGAGGCAGCAAGGCACAAGGCAGGCACTAGGACCTGCGCGGAATCCTGGCAGGGCTCAGAGGCAGCAACAGCCACGACACACCCAGACACTGCAGCCGACACACTAACGCAGGGCTTTCCAAAGTGCCGCCGCTGGCAACACACCCGGCGGCGGCGGCAGCGGCGGCGACACGCGCGTGCACGGCGACGGCGCGCGGGGGCATGCGGCGACGCGCGCGCATGGCAGCGGCGCGGGGGGGCGTGCGGCAGTGCGGGCGGCGGGCGGCGGCGGGCGCGCGCACGGTGACGGCGCGGGAGGGGCGTGCGGCGGCGCGGGGGGCGCTTCCAGGTGGTGTGGCGACACACCACACTGTGTGTGGCGACACACTTTTGTGTCGCGACACACAGTTTGGAAAGCTCTGCACTAACGTGTCCCGACACACAGTTTGGAAAGCTATGTGCTACTAAGTGGATAATACTGTAGCTGTCCTGCATATGCTTCTGAATCAGATGCCTTAGTCAGTTAACTGTACTATGCACACACACAGCCAGCTTCAAAACAACTCTTGTCATAATTGATAATACATTTTTCTCTTGACTGTTGTTTTTCAAGTAGTGATACTGAACTACAGAGACAGGTTCCATGAGCATTTGTATTGCCTTATCCAATTTTAACATGTGTCACATAGAAGCAGTCTTTTCTACCTCGATGCCCTCCAAATGATCTGGGATTCTCAAACTGCAGATTCTGGGAAGTGTAGTGCCAGCACAGCTGGAAAGCACAATATTTGGGAAGGATTTGTTTGAAGCACCCAACTACCTCCTCTCCTAATCAGCAATCTCAGGACATATGCTGTCTAGGAAATATGCTATTTCTAGCTAGAAATTTCATCTCAGAATGTAAGATCCTGTTATGGATCATGAGCTAAGAAATCACATGAGACAAGTGTGCTCACCCTCACATTTTCTATCAGGCTTTGGCATAACTAATAGTTGGAGAGGCTTATTCTGGTGATGAGCACTTTTTTCAGAAAGAGAGAGAAAGCTGCCCAGGGTAAAAATGAAAATTTTATCTGCTGGATGATGAGTTAATGGAATATTAAGAGCAGATGATGAGCTTTCCTTGAAAGCGAATAATGAGTAGGAATTGCAACAAAAGTCTATTGCATTTCTAAAATTGTAGGCAGAACGGAAAGTTAATGCCATTTAGAGAAAGGTTCATGTGGAAATCTATCACACAGAGATGCTTGGTAATCGTTTTTGCTTCAATTATATAACACCACATAAAGTATTTGCTTGGAAATCCTAGTGTAATAAATACAGATGGCAGGTACTAAAATGAATTGTCTTGTAAAGGGATGCTGCGAGGCAAGAAAATGAAACACAAAATCTTGCAGTTCATGCTCCAAGGTGAATTGAGGCAAAAGTAGCCACATCCCTTCAGTTTCAATCCTTATTTTTCCAATGGCCTTCTAATTTTGTATGGCGAGTTTCTCTGAGGAGATGATGGATCAGGGTGTTACATCAGTCTTGCCAGTTGCCTTTACTTTTTGTGAGTATCACAATAACACATGGTGATGTACTGTATATGGCCAATGTCATATCATAATGTGGAACAAGCAGCTATAGTTGAGCACCGCATCTTGAGGTTTTGAGGCATTCCTCCTTCACAGATACACCTCTTTTTAAATAATTGACAAAATTCTGTTCTGTTGTCAAATTTCCAGTTGCTTTGTGTACACTTTTTGTTTCAACTTTTGAAGTTCTGCAACTAGGACTCAACTTTCTGGGAATGAAGTTGGCAAAGAATACGTTTTTTATCTACACCTAGTTTTATATATTATGGTCTAGAGATCTGCCAATGACTTATCACATAGAACTGGGGCACCTTTTTGTTTTTGATTTGATTGAGAACTTTCCCCATATTTTTAATAATAATAATTGTTAATAATTTAATAAATTCAATTTAATAAATTAAATATAATTTAATAATTTTTAAATTTTTACTTGAAAAGTATCCAGAAGCTGCTGTTGGTGCAGAATGCAGTGGTGCAGGCAGTTATGGGCGCCTCTAGGGCTGTGCATGTAACACCTCTGCTGCGCAAGCTGCATTGGGTGCCAGTGTGCTTCTGGGTCCAATTCAAGGTGTTGGTTATGACCTTTAAAGCCCTTCATGGCATGGGACCAGGTTACCTGAGGAACCATCTTGTCCCAGTCACATTGACCCATCTCACCCGGTCCGGCAGGAAGGGCATGTTACGGACCCCATTGGCTAAAGAATTCCAACTGGCGGGGTCGAGTAGGAGAGCCTTTTCTGCTGTTGCTCCCACCCTGTGGAACATCTTGCCCCCTGAGGTGAGGTTGGGCCCACTCTTCTGTCTTCAGGAAGAGCATCAAGACCTGGCTCTGCCAACTAGCTTGGGGATCCAAGAGTGATAGGCAGCCCTGGTGACTTAAAGACTCTCTCTACCTTTTAGTTTCCCTCTTTTATCTTCTATTTTTTGTATTTTTGTATTTTTATAATGGTTTTTATAACTTTTATTTGTAAACAGTCCAGAGTCACTTTTATAGTGAGATAGGCGGTGTATAAATTTAATGAATAAATAAATAAAATAAATAAATAAATAAATAGAAGGAATGATAGACCTATTATTCTTACTTTATGCATGTATTTTGAAATATATTTGTAATTCTGATAATTTTTTCTTCAGAAAGAAGTCACAGAAGTTGGTTTTTATGTTAACAGAACAGGAGACTGTTAGTCCCACTTTAGGCATGAAAGCCGGCTGGGTGACCTTTCCACACAGATGCACATTTCTTTTCTGTTCAACTTAGGCTTCCTACATAATACTGGCATTTTCTCATTTCCAGTTTGAGACAATTATTTCAAAATACTTCCAAATGATTGAAAAGTGCATTTTGAATGCAGAATAATGGTTTCAGATCTGGTAATGTTTTGCACACCCCTGCTTTGTACTTATTTATGTTGAACGGCTATTTGGGGCCAGTGTAGAGGAGTATAGATATGGCCTTGAAGAAAATATGTGGCAACCATTAGTAAAACTTGAGCTTAGGCCAGGAAAACAGGAAACGATGAGAAAGAAACTCTAGACTGCCCTGCCTTGGTTCTCTTTGGAATAAGAGGGAGGGAAGGGGAAATGCTGTCAGGCTTTCAAGATTCTGTGCTGTTCTAGCCTATATTGATAAAGTAGAGTTCTGGTATTCCTCGTGGTGTCTGTTTCCTGACCTGGCCTACCCTGAAGATCTGACAGTCACCTTCTTAGTTTGGAAATAACTTTTTAAGCTCTTTCCAATCCATTTTAATGTTTAATCACCCTAAATAATTTGGTGTAATCCATAAATGTGAACACTTCATTGCTCATTGAGGACTTTTAATGAACAAATTAAAAAATACCGATTCCGTGTCTGAAAGGACCCCACTTTCTGTATCCTTGCTTTGTGAGAATTGTCTATTCTTCAAATAATTGGAATAGCTGTCCTCTTATCCCATGACTGATATTTAGGTATTTTGATGACATGGGCAAAAACGTTTTGAAAATCCAAATAATATTCTTTACCATCATTCCCTCTTTTATTCTGCAATCACAGGAGGTTAGTAGGGGAAACCCGTAATATCCTCTAGCAAGAACTAGAGAAGACAATTCCAGTGTCTCAATAGATGTCAACCCTTCAAGGTAGCCTAGACTTGAACACCAAAGTCATGAATACTAAAACTACTTTTATTATAGGGTTACAGTAACAGAATCTTGCAATTCTGAATGGGCCTGTCCCCTCCCTGCCTTTATCCTAAAGAGAATTAAGGACAGTCCAGCCTGAGGCGCTTACTCAAATTACATTCCTGCTTTGGACTGAGATTTCTCTTATGTGACCATTGCCTTGGCTGCAGCATTTTCTCCTCTTTCTCAAGGTTATTCTCACAACACATTACATCAGAACAGTGAAATGAAATAAGCAAAGTTTGTAGAATCAAGTCAAAACCAATATGTCAAGTAGTATAATAAATAAATAAATAAATAAATAAATAAATAAGTAATAATAAGTAAGTAAATAAATAATAAATAAATAAGCAAATAATAAATAAATAAGCAAATAAGTAATAAGTAATAATAAAACCCTATTCTTCTGTAAAAGATAATTCAGCCCAAGGAAATGGAAGCAGGAAAGTGAGCTTTTATTGTCAAAATGTTCCTATATATGATACCATCTCAGCAGCAAAGGAGAGCTCACACCAGCATCGTGCAGGAAATGATAATCTGTAGTCTGCAAGGCTACGGAAATGAAGGTTTTGCCAGGAGTTTTTCCTTGAAAGGACAACAGCAGGGCAATGCTCTCTGATTTGGAGGACTCTGGATATAGGGCTGAATATATTTCCTTGATTACTATTTGTAATTATTATTTGATACTCAAATACTTTGGCCACCTAATGTGAAGAGAGGACTCACTGGAAAAGACCCTGATGCTGGGAAAGACTGAAGGCAAAAGGAGAAGGGGACGGCAGAGGATGAGATGGTTAGATAGCATCACCGATGTAACGAACATGAATTTGAGTAAACTCCGAGAGACAGTGGAGGACAGGAAGGCCTGGCGTGCTATGGTCCAGGAGGTCACAAAGAGTCGGACATGACTAAACGACTGAACAACAACAAAATATTTCCTTGATGGATCACTCTGAGTCACATTGTCATCAGTGTCTTCTGCTGTACTTAGAAAGATCCAAGAGCCAGGAATCATGACGTTCTTACCCAAATGCTTGTTGACACTATTACAGAGCTCTGGAAAGTTAGCACAGGCAGAATTTCTCTTTACAGAAACAGTATGTTATTGTTAAGCACAATGTTCTCTCCTTTATGTTTTCTTATTGTGTATTTAATACTGCTTTCTCATAATCATTAGTTTATATTAGATTTGAGGTTCTTGGAAATGGTCATTTTCACTATATCACAAAAAAGGGATGAACAAATTGATTCTTCTAGAGGAGGTAGAAAACCTGTTGTCAAAACAATCTCACTTTCAGTGTGATATTACAGGCTATGTTCCATGATAAAGATTAATTGACACTTGGCATGATCCCCTCCTTTGGCTGTCTTTTTCTGCTCTCAGATCAACTATAAATCAAAGCCAGGAATCTGTCTGCATTTCTAGCCAGCCAGATGCCAATTGGATGCTTATAAACAAGGCATGATGGCAAATCGTCATTTTCTATTATTTTATGTAGCTTATGTGATAGGCAGAAATATGTGACCTTTCAAAATAGATGTTCCATTCTTAGATTTCCTGGCGAAGAGCCCTTGATGCATTTGTCCTCCATACATTTTTTAAAACTTTCCTTGTAAAGCTCATCTGAGCTAACACTAATCATCATATTTTATAGCAATGCATTCCATAGGTTTGTTATACCTTGTGAAAGGGAACACTTCCTTCCAGAATTGTAAGCCTACTGGCAAATCATTGTATTTTACGATAAGCCCATATGTTCTGAAAAACAAAATTATTATATTCATTTCATGGGTGGAGGGAGGGAGAAAGAATAAGTTCTTTCTGCAAATGTAGTGTCTTCTAAGACTTTGGGGAGACTTATTTAATGCTTTCCTTTTGGGGGGAATGGTGAGGGATAGTGATACAGTGGTAGGACACATGCTCTGCAAACATAAGAAGGTTAACATGGTAACTAAAGTACATTTTGAATCAAACTTGACTCCTAGCAGCTTCATAGAAATACAGTATCCATGCCATTTGCTTGGCAACAACACAGAAGTGGTTGTTGTGGGTTTTCCGGGCTGTGTGGCCGTGTTCTGGCAGTTTTGGTTCCTAACATTTTGCCAGCAGCTGTGGCTGGCATGTTCAGAGGACAGGAGCACAGCTAGAAGATTCTCTCTGTGCCCAAGTGGAGGGTGTGTGTTCCTGCTGGTGTTTATAGCTGCTGAGAGGGTGTGTGTCTTCTGTGGGTCATTTACAAGAGATTAGAAGAGGGTTTTTTGTGGTGATTAGGGGGTGTGGTGCTGTCGTGTGTGGGATTAGCACATCTGTTGTGTGAGTTGTTTGTATATTTCTGTGGTTGAGTAGAGTTCATTGACCTTTTGCAAGCTGTGTTTTTCAGGACTGGCAGCCAGGTTTTGCTGATTTTTAAGCTTTCTTCTTTTTTATTGAAACTGTGTTGGTGTTTATGTATTTCAATGGCTTCCCTATATAGTCTAACATAGTGGCTGTTGGTGTTGTCCAGTATTTCTGTGTTTTCAAATAAGATTTGGTGCATGCAGAGAGGGCATGCTTCGTACCCCCTCAACAAGAGAATTCCATCTAGCGGGGTCCAGGAGGCGTGCCTTCTCTGCGATAGCGCCCGCCTTATGGAATATCTTGCCCCCGGAGGTGAGACTGGCCCCCTCCCTCCTGGCCTTTCGGAAGGCCCTTAAGACCTGGCTCTGCCACCTGGCCTGGGACGACGGAGGTGGTAGTGCCTCCTGGGGTTGGCTGGCCCCGTAGCCCCATGATCCATTCTGTGGGTCCTAATCCATCTTGGATTTTATTTTATTTATTTAGGCTTGTGAGATATTTTGTATAGTTTTTAAATTTTATTTATTGTAACCCGCCCAGAGTCCCTTGCATGGGAGATGGGCAGGGAATACATTTGAAAAATAAATAAATAAATAAATAAACAAACAAACAAATAAATAAACAAATACGTGGCTTGTCATTGCCTTCTCCTGGTATGCCTTTTCAATTTCCCAATCTACCTGCAGCCCTAGAATATGCTGAAGGTCTCCTGTCCACTCTGACCTTCTTTGTTAAGTGGAATTTATATTTGGCATCTCCATTTAAAAGGATGTTAAGTAATGTCCTTAGCAAAGACTTCTGACTATGGCACTGGAAAGCTGTGCCTTGCCATGAGACATCTATAGAAAGGGGTGAGTCCTAATGACACTTACTGTAGATCTTGATTAGTCCAGTACTGACATGCCCCTGGTACTCCTTGCCCTTTCTATGCAAACAACTGCTCCTGCCATTTGAGCAAAGCATGCATATGTTCTTTCATAGCTAATTGTCAGGCCCGGCCCAAGAACGTCCAAGAATCAGTCCAGCCAAACTTCAGTTCTTTATTTGCTCATGCTGTACAGACAGAATCTTGCCAGACTAAAGCTACTCTACCTAACCAAAGGGGAAATAACCTGGGAAAGCTCTAGGGTGGGGCTATTCTGAATCTCTTGGTGTTCCCACAACTGCCCCCTGGACTATGTTTCCTCTTATCTCTTTCCCCTTCTTGGAATGTGCTCCCTCCTTCCTGAGAACCAGCGGCACAGCCAAAATCCACCATATCTGTCCTTTGCAAAGAGAATCCTTTGAAAAAGCTTTAGAAATGAGTGTGCCTGCATAGGTTTCCCCTACAAAGTGAGGGGAAAAAGTTGTAGTTTGTTTTCCCAGTATCATAGCCTCTTTGTTTGCTGTAAATAAACACAATGCAAGCCCTTTATTTATTTTTCATTGCTTTTAATTTATAGATCTTGAATTAAATAAAATTAAATTTATTTAATTTCCTTTTCCAAAAGAGAAAAAAGAGAGACACATACACCCTGCGGATGAACTGAAATCTCATGTACAAAACAAAAGTAGGCCCACACGTATCTTCATGTCTTCTTATACAGTTACATTATTAACATTAGGTCAGTCGGTTTAAAAATAGGAAAGTAAACATAGATTAGTATTTGCAGCCCTAATTTCTAAGTAGTCCTTAGATCAGCATTCCTTGTCGTTAAATGTTTGTATGAATAGAATTGAGAGATAATCTCATCAACCAACTCTTTAGTAGATGGAGAATTGGTGTTCTTCCAATCTTGTAGTATGATTTTTTGTGTGTGTGATTATAAAAGTGTGCATTATTCATTTTTCTTGTCCTATTAATGTCTAAATCAGGGTTTCTCAACCAGGGTTCTGTGGAACCCTAGGGTTCAGTGAGAGGTCACTAGGGGTTCCCTGGGAGATCACGATTTATTAAAAAAATATTTTAAATTGGGCAACTTCACATTAAAGAGGTACATTCCATTCTTTATTTTTAGTTTAAGAGCACTGCACATGCATATATACAGGCCTACACAAGAAACAAATATAATAATTTTGTAACTTCTGGCCTATATTTGAGCCTGAATGTGCAGGGGTTCCCCGAGGCCTGAAAATTTTTTCAAGGGTTTCTCCAGGGTCAAAAAGTTGAGAAAGGCTAGTCTAAATCATTGGTATATAAAAAGAACATGGCCATGTATAAAAGCCAATGACTCTTCCAGAATAAAACTAATGTATGAAATAACTTCTGTTAAAAATGATCCACTATTAGACCATATCATCATATGAAGCAATGTTGCATTTTCTGAAAAAATGTATAAATGTGTCCAACAGGGATGAAATAACATTTTTGTTGAATTAACTGTAATTTTAAATTTACAGAAATGTAGCATACTGTATATTGTAGATGCAAAAGAAACTTCCATTGATGTTTATATACTGTACACTCCAGTTCTTCATTCTGTGCCTTCCTATGCCTTTTCAGTGTATTCTAGCTGCTATTGTTTAAAGTTATTAGAGACCTGTCATTCTGTAAAATGCATGCATTCTGTAAAATGTATGCATTAATTAAGATATTGCCTTGAATGTTTCAATAAATAATGCTTGTGCTGCAACTTCTCAGAAAACTAAAATTCATCATTAAGTGACCTAAGAATTCTACACCCAGCCCTGCTGCCATTTTCAGGTTGGTTTCCCTTAGGTTAAGGGGGCGTGGTGGCTCAGCGGGTAAGACGCCAGGCTTGTCAATCGGAAGATTGCAAGTTCGGAGGTTCGAATCCCTAGCCCCGCGTGACGGAGTGAGCTCCCGCACTTGCCCCAGCTCTTGCCAACCTAGCAATTCGAAAGCATGCAAATGCAAGTAGATTAATAGGTACCACTTTGGTGGGTAGGTAACAGCCTTCCGCGCGCATCATGCCGGCCACATGACCGCGTAAGCGTCTTCGGACAACACTGGCTCTTCGGCTAACAAACGGAGATGAGCACCGACCCCTAGAGTCGGACACGATTGCACAAATGTGCGGGGGGACCTTTACCTTTAGACACATGTAGGGGTTAGAGATGTAGGATGCAAGGCAGAGCTGAGGTGACAAAACAAGGCTTCGCTGAAGCGACAAGACAAGACTGGGCTGGAGCAACAAGGCAAGGTTCTGCTGGAGCAACAGGACAAGGCTTGACTGACTTGGCAAGGCGAGACTGAGCTGGAGCACGTGGCAAGACAGCTAGGCAAGATTCGGCTTCCCGTGGCAAGGAGGCAGGGCAAGATTCTAAGGAAGCTGGATTCAATTCCGAAATGGCGAAAGGCGCTGCTTCTGGTTCTGCGACGGCTGCAGGGCAGGCTTCTGAAGATGATTCCGGCTCGACTTCTCCGAAAGAAGCTGTTAGCTCAATGGAACGTTTGTCTCCGGCGACTGGGTCCTTGCGCTGGTGTCTTTTTATCCTGTTCTCTCTGCGCCGTTCTCCTCGGGGACCAATTTACTTGGCATGCTTTTCAGCTCGCCTCTCCCTTGCGCTGATTGGTGGCTTTGAACCTGCTCTAGATTCCGGACCAATCATTTGCTCAGGATTCTCCTGCTCTGCTGAGTCGTGCTCAGTTTCGGTTTCCTGCTCAGCATAAGTTTCATTTTCCTGACCGTGCTCCGGATAAGTTTCGTTTTCCTGCCCCTTCTCAGCGTTTCGTTTTCCCCTTGTTCAGAATCAGAGTCAGACTGAACTCTGACAATTGCATTAAATCAGAGATGTACACTTTTTTCAGGTCAAGAGCAGCATTTCCAAATTTAGATGAAGCTAGAGTAAAAACATGGATGAGGCCAGGAAAAAAGTTTGAATGAACTTAAATTTAATTCCATTGAAGAAATTAAATTCAGGCAATACAATTGTTCCCCATGCCACATTGAAAATGACATCTGTACGGTAAATTTTTAAGTTGTAGGAGCTACATCCAAGGCTTTCAGAGGCTATGGAAGATCTGAGGACTTCAGATTGCACTCTGCATTAAATAGCATTTTCCAGCAGCTTTTAATTGTTCTAATAAAAGAAGGGTAATTCTTTTTGAGAGTGGATTCCGAAAATGCACCCAACAACAGTATTACTTGACCCGGTAGGACAGAGACAGCTGTGAGTGGTCAATATTGAGAAGGATACAAAGTCTATTGGGCATAGCTGGATTGGGCAGCCTATCAACTAGAGCAGGGTCGGCAAACTTTTTATGCCGGGAGCCATTTTGACATGCTCGTGCACATTTTGAAATGCTCGAGAGCCAGGGGGCGGGGTTTGCGGGCGGGGGCCAATTGCGTGGAAGGGGGCAGGGTTTGCTGGCGGGGGCCAAACACGTGGAAGGGGGCGGGGTTTGCGGGCGGGAGCCAATCGCGCGGAAGGGAGTGGGGTTTGGGGGCGGGAGCCAATCACGTGGAAGGGGGCGGGGGGCTCACGGAGGGAGGGGGCGCAGCCAGCGGCTCCGCGAACCCGGCCCGGCCGCCCCACCGGGAGTGGCGAAGAGCTGCCACCCTCTGGCCGGCAGGACGGGCGCGGGAGAGCAGAAGGCTGCGCCCTCTCCACCGGGCGGGACCCGCGCCTCCTTCCCCGCCGGCGCCGGTGCCCGAGCACAGACACCAGCCGGGACCCCGCACGGAACATGCCGCGCGCCGCCAGCGCCTGACGTCAAGGCGGCTGCGCTTCCGCGCCCGGCGGGCGGGTGAGGCAGGGAGAGAAGGGGAGACGGAGGGGCTCCCTCTCCAGCCTCTGCGCCCCTTCAGGCCCGTCTCTGCGAGGCCCGGCACGGCAGGGAGGCGCTGCTGGCCCAGGACGCGGCGCTGTCGGAGGCGGCGCAGGAGCGGCTGCAGGGGCTGCTGCGGCTGGAGATGGCACTGCTCCGCGGCATCCAGGTGCTGGGCGAGGGCACAGGCCCGGGACGCGAGCAGCAGGGCAGTGCATGGGGCCTGGCCGGGGCGGTGGCGGTGGCGTCGGGGGAACGGAGCCGGCGGAGGTTTGCCGGGCGGCAGGACGGGGCGGGCGGCGCTGCTGGGGCTGGTGGCGGAGCTGGAGGGAGCGGAGGGACCAGGCGTTCCCGTGGGCGCAGCATGCGCTCTGCAACCCACCTTGGAGAAGCGGCCGCGGGAGGCCCTCCGGGTGCACCCTCCCGCCCCATCAATCCCCCCACCCCGCCGTTCGGCGTCCTCTCCCCCCGCTAACCCGAGCCCTGCGGCGGCCGGGGGAGCCGAGCCACGCTCGGACCGGAGGCGGCCAAGGGGAGAGCAGGCGGCTCTTCGCCCTGCGCCGCCCTGCTGCTCGCGTCCTGGGCCCACGCCCTCGCCCAGCACCTGGATGCCGTGGAGCAGCGCCATCTCCAGCCGCAGCAGCCCCTGCAGCTGCTCCTGCGCCGCCTCCGACAGCGCCGCGTCCTGGGCCAGCAGCGCCTCCCTGCCGCACCGGGCCTCGCTCAGTGCGAGAGCCAGGGGGTGGGGTTTGCGGGCGGGGGCCAATCGCATGGAAGGGGCGGGGGTGAGTTCAGCTGTGGAAGAGCCACACTCAAGGGGCCAAAGAGCCGCATCTGGCTCGCGAGCCGCCATTTCCGACCCTTGCACTAGAGAATTGTTTTTATAAAGAACAGTTCTCTGGTTGAAAGGCTGCCCAGTTGAGCCCCACTTTAAGAAATAAAAAATCAAAAGAAGAAAGAGAGATATTGAATTAGCACCTGGATAGCACTGAATGTGCATTTAGATCACATGGCTACAGCCTTCTGCACCATGGTGAGATATATTCATATTTCTGCTCTAATTACAGTAGTTATTTCTATATGTACAAATTAGCATATGCAGGTATGGGTCATGCAGTTCCTCTTTCTGGGTGATGTGAAACAAACCTTGTTAGTTCTCATGTAGAAGCCATCTTCCACAACTTGTCCATATTGATTGGGGATGATGGGAGTCATAGACTACTCTATTAACTGCTGACAGCTGTACTCCTCATGTCCCTGACTTAGGAACATGCTGACTTACTTACGCTTGGCTATTGAATGTAAATGATACCTAGCCATTTTTCTATTTTAGAAATATGAAGCAAGAGAGCTGTATGAATATATGCTTGGCTCCATAGTAGCTTAAAAGGGTAGGCAAATTTAAGAAGTGTAAATATTTCAGTGATATTTAGCTAAAATATCCCAAAATGGACCCTAAATATTGAGGTACAAGTATATTGATAAGCATGTACAAGGTACAAAATTGAATATGGTCTCTCTATCATGCCTTTTGTTTTCCTGAAAGCCTCTGACTAGTTCCTGGGGACACAGATTGCTTCACTGGACAAGCCTTAATCTGATTCATAAAGAGGTATTACATTTTGTTGTTGTTGTTGTTCAGTCGTTCAGTCGTGTCCGACTCTTCGTGACCTCATGGACCATAGCACGCCAGGCCTTCCTGTCCTCCACTGTCTCTCGGAGTTTACTCAAATTCATGTTCATTACATCGGTGATGCTATCTAACCATCTCATCCTCTGCCGTCCCCTTCTCCTTTTGCCCTCAGTCTTTCCCAGCATCAGGGTCTTTTCCAGTGAGTCCTCTCTTCTCATTAGGTGGCCAAAGTATTTGAGCTTCAGCTTCAGCATCTGTCCTTCCAATGAGCAGTCAGGGTTGATTTCCTTCAGGATTGACTGGTTTGACCTCCTTGCAGTCCAAGGGACTCTCAAGAGTCTTCTCCAGCACCACAGCTCGAAAGCATCAATTCTTCGGCGCTCAGCCTTCCTTATGGTCCAACTCTCACAGCCATACATTGCTACTGGAAAAACCATAGCTTTAACTATACGGACCTTTGTCGGCAAGGTGATGTCTCTGCTTTTTAATATGCTGTCTAGGTTTGCCATAGCTTTCCTTCCAAGGAGCAAGCGTCTTTTAATTTCATGGCTGCAGTCACCATCTGCGGTGATCTTGGAGCCCAAGAAAATGAAATCTGTCACTGCTTCCATTTCTTCCCCTTCTATTTGCCAGGAAGTGATGGGACCAGATGCCATGATCTGGGTTTTTTTAATGTTGAGTTTCAAGCCAGCTTTTGCACTCTCCTCTTTCACCCTCATCAAGAGGCTCTTTAGTTCCTCTTCACTTTCTGCCATTAGGGTGGTATCGTCTGCATATCTGAGGTTGTTGATATTTTTCCCGGCAATCTTAACTCCGGCTTGTGATTCATCCAGCCCGGCATTTCTCATGATGTACTCTGCATATAAGTTAAATAAGCAGGGTGATAATATACAGCCTTGTCGTACTCCTTTCCCAATTTTGAACCAGTCGGTTGTTCCATGTCCGGTTCTAACTGTTGCTTCTTGACCCACATACAGGTTTCTCAGGAGACAGGTAAGGTGGTCTGGTACTCCCATCTCTTTAAGAATTTGCCACAGTTTGTTGTGATCCACACAATCAAAGGCTTTAGCGTAGTCAATGAAGCAGAAGTAGATATTTTTCTGGAACTCTCTTGCTTTTTCCATGATCCAGCGAATGTTGGCAATCTGATCTCTAGTTCCTCTGCCTCTTCGAAACCCAGCTTGCACTTCTGGTAGTTCTCGGTTCACATGCTGCTGAAGCCTAGCTTGTAGGATTTTGAGCATAACCTTGCTGGCATGTGAAATGAGCGCAATTGTACGGTAGTTTGAACATTCTTTGGCATTGCCTTTCTTTGGAATTGGAACGTAAACTGACCTTTTCCAATCCTGTGGCCACTGTTGAGTTTTCCAAATTTGTTGGCATATTGAGTGCAGCACTTTAACAGCATCATCTTTTAGGATTTTAAATAGCTCAGCTGGGATACTGTCTTCTCCGCTAGCTTTGTTGTTAGTAATGCTTCCTAAGGCCCACTTGACTTCACTCTCTAGGATGTCCGGCTCAAGGTCAGTGACCACACCATCGTATTTATCAGGGATATTAAGATCTTTCTTGTATAGTTCTTCTGTGTATTCTTGCCACCTCTTCTTAATCTCTTCTGCTTCTGTTAGGTCCCTGCCTTTTTTGTCCTTTATTATGCCCATCTTCGCACAAAACGTTCCCTTGATATCTCCAATTTTCTTGAAGAGATCTCTAGTCTTCCCCATTCTATTGTTTTCCTCGATTTCTTTGCATTGTTCATTTAAGAAGGCCTTCTTATCTCTCCTTGCTATTCTCTGGAATTCTGCATTCAGTTGTTTATATCTTTCCCTTTCTCCCTTGCCTTTTGCTTCCCTTCTTTCCTCAGCTATTTGTAAAGCCTCATCAGTCAGCCACTTTGCTTTCTTGCATTTCTTTTTCTTTGGGATGGTTTTAGTTGCTGCCTCCTGTACAATGTTACGAACCTCCATCCATAGTTCTTCAGGCACTCTGTCTACCAGATCTAATCCTTTAAATCTATTCCTCACTTCCACTGTATATTCATAAGGGATATGATTTAGGTCATACCTGATTGGTCTAGTGGTTTTCTCTACATTCTTCAATTTAAGCCTAAATTTTGCAATAAGAAGCTCATGATCTGAGCCACAGTCAGCTCCAGGTCTTGTTTTTGCTGATTGTATAGAGCTTCTCCATCTTTGGCTGCAAAGTATATAATCAATCTGATTTCGGTATTGACCATCTGGTGATGTCCATGTGTAGAGTCGTCTCTTGTGTTGTTGGAAAAGAGTGTTTGCTATGACCAGCGTGTTCTCTTGACAAAACTCTATTAGCCTTTGCCCTGCTTCATTTTGTACTCCGAGGCCGAACTTGCCTGTTATTCCGGTTATTTTTTGACTTCCTACCTTAGCATTCCAGTCCCCTATGATGAAAAGGACATCTTTTTTTGGTGTTAGTTCTAGAAGGTGTTGTAGGTCTTCATAGAACCGGTCAACTTCAGCTTCTTTGGCATCAGTGGTTGGGGCATAGACTTGGATCACTGTGATGTTGAATGGTTTGCCTTGGATTCGAACTGAAAGCATTCTGTCGTTTTTGAGGTTGTACCCCAGTACTGCCTTTCCCACTCTTTTATTGACTATGAGAGCTACTCCATTTCTTCTAAGGGATTCTTGCCCACAGTAGTATATATAATGGTCTCCTGAATTAAATTCGCCCATTCCTGTCCATTTTAGTTCGCTGATTCCCAAGATGTCGATGTTTAATCTTGTCATCTCATGTTTGACCACATCCAGCTTACCTTGATTCATAGTTCTTACATTCCAGGTTCCTATGCAATATTGTTCTTTACAGCATCGGACTTTCCTTCCACTTCCAGACACATCCACAACTGAGCGTCCTTTCGGCTTTGGCCCAGCCGTTTCACACTTTCTGGAGCTACTCGGAATTGCCCTCCGCTCTTCCCCAGTAGCATTTTGGACACCTTCCGACCTGAGGGGCTCATCTTCCGGCGTCATATCTTTTAGCCTTTTGATACTGTCCATGGGTTTTCTTGGCAAGGATACTGGAGTGGTTTGCCATTTCCTCCTCCAGTGGACCACGTTTTGTCAGAACTCTCCATCATGACCTGTTCTTCTTGACCTGACTTCATTGAGTTACGCAAGCCCCTTCGCCACGACAAGGCAGTGATCCATGAAGGGGAGGTATTACATACACAAACACAAATTTAGTATTATTATCATAGTCAATTTGTTCTTAACTATTGTAAGATCTGAATCTTGATTCAGAAATGTACAATATGTCACTGCCTTCAACAATTCTAGTAATATTTTCAAAAGTAAGCACATCATGATAGTTAGCTGCTACATCTCTGGGAATAAGATGTATACTCTGTATTTTGTTGATTCTTGTCTCAATAGGGGCAACATAACATCTCTCTCAGATATATCCCAAATAATTACTTTCAGACGTAAGACTTAGTAAAAAAGATTCAGAGCTAACCCACTACTAGGAACGTCATGTATTTGCCTTGTCAGAGGTAAATTCTCTGACAAGGAACGAGTCCCTTGTTTAGGGACTATTTCTTGGTCCTCTAAGAAATAAATCTTCCACAACCTGATGGCCTCTAGTTTGGTTGGACATATTGATTGTGGATGATGGGGGTTGTGGTCTAAAGTAGCTGTATTAACTGATGACAGCAGTACTCCTAACCATACTTACTATAGGGGGAGAAAGCTCCTAGGGCTTGCTTCTGAAGGACATGCCTAGAACTAAGACTTGTTTAACTCAGTCATACTTTTCAGCAAAATCCATTGAGGTTCAACTGTGAGTTATCAAATAAAGGTCAGCCAGAATTTTGTTTGTTGCAATGATCAATCTAAAATGCCACCCTACGCTCCCATACTTTTTCCACTTCAAGCCTTACTAAATATTGAACAGCCAATAATTGCAGATTGAATGATCAAGAGTTGGCCCAAATCATGTTTTCGTGTTGCATTTTTCATTCCAGTCACTTCTTTCCTTCCCTTTGCAATTCTATCTGTCTCTTCTAGCAGCTGGTGGAGATCAGAAGGCTCTGGAATGTGGGAGATACTGCTCAGCTGATGAGCTGCCAGGCTGCTTCAAAAAATGCAGGCAGGAGCTGCCTTCCCAAGACACTTACATAGCTGAGGCAGCTGCACCAGAATTTTGCCTCCTGGGCCATTGCCCACTTTGCTTCCTGTGGTCATGTGAGTTCTGAAGACATGCTCATGCATGCAGAAATCAGCTCTTTATTGGCATATCATCATCTAGCAAAATAAGTGCTCTTTTCAAGCCAGTGTGCAAAGTCACTGCAAATGTCAGAAAACTCAGGAATACATGTACATGTACATGGATATTTACAGAGAGAGAGGGGGTGGGTGGGCAGATTATTCATGAATTAGCTCTAAGCTATTCTAGAACAAACCTACAGAAAATAGTTTAATTTCTATTAAGCAGAGTACCAGCTTTCCTAAAAGCTTGCCATTCAGTTGTTCATCGGCCAATGTATGACAGGGTTACAGTCTTTGCCTAAGGAGAAGTGCCAAGAGGTACAGTAAAGACAATTCACAAAGGTTTTTCTTTTTCGCTTGGCATTCCCATCTTAGATTCCTTTGCCCAGCCCATTTATGTTGATGGCAGATGGCTTACAATTCAGTGGTTTGCTCAGCTTGCAGGACAAGGTGATCACATTTGGAGTCTCATTCAGAGTAGCCTCTTGGCAGCAGACATCCAAGAGCAGATTACTTCATCCTTGCTCTTTAGGGTTACTTGCCAGGGTTCCTTCTGATTGCCAGAATTATACTGCATGAGGAAGATAATCCATGTTTCCGTAATAGGAATTGAGACTATCATCAAATGGGAAATATTCCAAGGCAGGGTTGGAAATCTGGAACTCTGGGGCCACAGGAAGGCTTCAGCCTAATTCATGTGGACTTTAGCTTAACAGCACAAGCCCTTTCCAAGCAATTAATCTGGTCCTTTGGAAGAAGAGTCTGTCTTTCCTTTGCAATTTGTTGGGTAGAGATGGAGACTGAAAAGATGGTGTCAGAAAGAAAGCTAAAAAAGAATGCAACCCCCCCCCCCCAAAGGGTTGTCCAAAATAGAGGTAATGGATGCCTGACTTAGTTTTTCCCAGCAGACTAGTCTTGTGGGAATGTGGCCCAGAAAGAAACTTAACCTATCCTTGTGCCAAAGGAATTTGGAAATGAGGACACAACACAGTTACTATAGCAGAGCTTTCCAAACTTTTCATATTGGTGACACACTTTTTAGACATACATCATTTCGCGACACACTCTTACAGCAGGGCACAAGGCAGGCACTAGGACCTGCGCGGAATCACAGCAGGTTTGGAGGCAGCAAGGCACAAGGCAGGCACTAGGACCTGCGTGGAATCCTGGCAGGGCTCAGAGGCAGCCGCAGCTGCAACACACCCAGACACTGCAGCCGACACACTAACGTGTCCCAACACACAGTTTGGAAAGCTCTGTACTATAGTACCTGATTGTCTTGCTCCCCCTGCCATTTTGCCAAGGACATAGAAACAAATATTGGATTGATTTCTCCCTTGCTTCTTTCTACATATCAAGGTGCGTTGGAAACTCATATTCCTCTTACCAGGCCTTGAGATTCAGTAAACCTTAATAAGGCCTGACTACCAATGAAAAGAAACTCAGGGACCCCAATGCTTCAACCAGAAGCTGTGGACTATGAGGCTGCCTTGAACAGCATGTACTCTTCAAGATCACTGGCTACCAGTGTGGTACATTGGCTAAGATGTTGGCACAGGACTATGGAGATCCAGGTTCTAGTCCACCTTCATCATGGAAGCCCACTGGATAAATCTGGACCAGTCCCTCTCTCTCAGTCCAACCTACCCCACGCACTAGTTGTGGGGATAACATGAGGGGAGATAGTCCTATGTATGCCACCTTGAGCTCCTGAAAACAAATAAATAAAAAGCCATTAATGTATTGTCGAAGGCTTTCACGGCCGGAGTTCAATGGCTGTTGTGGGTCTTCCGGGCTGTGTGGCCGTGTTCTGGAAGTTGTGGTTCCTAACGTTTCGCCAGCATCTGTGGCCAGCATCCTGCCCTCTGAAGATGCTGGCCACAGATGCTGGCGAAACGTTAGGAACCACAACTTCCAGAACATGGCCACACAGCCCGGAAGACCCACAACAGCCAAAAAGCCATTAAGTGGCCTCTGGGTTAGTCAGGCTAAGCACAAATGCCAAGAGCTTGGTCTTTGTCTAGTAAAGGAGCTGCAGTACACCTGGCTGCGACTACTCATGTATGGCCTCTCCTGGACCACAATAATAATATTTGATCATATCTAGGAGTGATTTCTCTAATGTGTTGTACACTGAACAGTCTCTGAAGACTGTTCAGAAATTGCCAATCATTTCTAGGTTATTGAAAGGGGCTGCATTTTAATAGAATTCAAATAACTTACTGAATTCCAATCTGTTTTTAAATTCATAAAAGGTGGATGGTATTAGAGCAACATTGGGAATCTCTTGCCTCTTCAGTATTCTGTAAAGGGTAGCACTAAAAGGACTTAAAAGTGGTTTCAGGTTTGGGGCGTATCTTCAGTGACTCTCTTACCATAGGGAAGAATAGGGAACTCATAGCTTCAGGAACTCCCTGAGGATCATACTGCTGAAATTGAGTAGCAAAGCAATTTCTCTCTAATTTAGATTTGTGGGTGGGGGGTGGGGAGAAACAATGAAAAACAGGTGTATTAATTCAGGGGTCGGCAACCTTTTTGGCACCAGGGACCACTTCCCTCGGAAAAAAATTTCCAAGGACCGGGGGGCGGGGTTTGTGGGCGGCAGCCAATTGGACGGATGGGGGGCGGGGTTTGCAGGGGTTTGCATGCCTGCTGCTCCATGCAGCATTTTTTCCTGGTACCAAGGGCATTTTCGGGGTCCCCGGAGCCTGCCCTTTCAAAGGGGTACCCCGGCGGGGCACGGGGTGGACTTTTCCTCCCCACTTTTGCTCCCCACAGTTTTTTCGGCCCCTACCAGGTAGCTCGGGCACACCTCCACTTCTCTGCCACACAGCTGATCGGCACAGGGATTTTCCACCCCGGGAAAACCCCCCCCCGTCACTTTTTGCGGTGATCCAAGGCTTTTTCGCCTCAAGACCGCAGCTTTTCTTGGCAGAACGCCACTGTCACGAGGCAAAACAGCCTGGGATCACCGCAAAAAGTGATGGTGGGGGGGCACCCCGGGGTGGAAAATCTCTGCACCGATCAGCTGTGCGGTGCCGGAGCACCAATCAACTGTGCGGCGGGGAAGCGGAGGCGTGCTGGAGCTACCCGGTAGGGGCAGAAAAAACTGCAGGGAGCAAAAGTGTAGGGATGGAAAAGTCCGCCCCACGCCCCGCCGGGGTGCCCCTTCGAAAAGGCAGGCTCTGGGGACCCTGAAAATGCCCTCGTTGCCAGGAAAAAACACTGCATGGAGTGGAAGGGAGGTGAAAAGCCTCACCACACACGTGCACGCACTCTGCCGCCGCGAGGAGAGGCTGATTGGCAGGGGTGCTCCTCGGCCCACCTCCGCCCTTCTTTGCCACACACTGATAGGTGGAGGTGTTTCCCCTTCCGAGCCCCCACCAACCAGCTGCTCCAGCTCACCCTAACAGCCCACGGGCCACCAGTGGGCCATGGGCCACAGGTTGCCGACCCCTGTATTAATTCATGTAATTATCAGACTTTATCCTGGCACAACTGTAAATTTTGGCTTTCCAGGTACTAAAACTTTCTTTGGGAACTGACTGAATTTGCAGTAGTCTCACAGCCATGCCTCAGCTATATTGCTTTCTTTACTCCAGACAAATTGAAGCTTGTACACACAGAGGTTCTGCCTGCTGTAGCAGCGGTGCTATGGGAGCTAGTGAGAATTTTGTGAATATTCCAAATTATTGGGATCAATTCAGATCTCTAAAGGTATTCCACACCTTCAAGGGGATGACAACAATGCTGAGAAATGTTCTTGATGGCCAAAACCCCTTTGTTAAAAAGTCAGTCCCTTTTGGCTGGAAGGTGCTGGTTGGAAAAAACTGCAGAGGAGGTTACCTCAAAATGCTGGAGAGGATTGTAGAAGTACACTCCAAAGGCAATTGCAGTCTCTACCACAAATGGGGCAGGTGGGATCTGGAGGATGGAGGATGGGCTGAGAATGTTTGAGATGAAAGGATTATTGGCATCCAAATCCCCCCTTAAAGTGACCCACTTCTTGCTAACATGAGCAACAGTATTAGTGCAGGAGAATTAGGAATAAATTTATAGTAGAAACAAACCTGCCAAATGCTGTAGGTCTGTGATAATACAGGAGAAGAGGCTCCCAAGACTGAATGGCTTCTACTTTAGCTGGATCCATCTGGATTCTTATGGAAGAAATGTGGTATTCCAGATAGTATAAGACTGGTAGATCAAAAGTGCATTTCTTTAATTTAGCACACTGTCTGCACATTAGGCTGTTTGGCAGCTGCCTAAAACGGATACTTTCCAAGGACATTTATCATAGAATTTTCTTTAGCAGATTTACTGAGAAGAAAGGGATGGGGTCACAAGAATTCTAGCAACTGAACTATTTCCCATTTAGAACTAATACATCCCCATGGACATTAGGACAGTTTTTTTTAATCCTTCCTAACAGTGTTCCTGTGATCCAGTAAGGAGGCATGTCTTTTCATGGATAATGAAGAACCATGCAGTTGGCTGTTTATGTAACAATCTCATGAACCTTTATCAGTCTGAGGACTAACTCTTACACTGTCATCCCAAAGGCACCGAAGAACTACTTGGACCTGGTTGGTAAGGAAAGCTGGATCCTCCAAATAAATCAGCAAATCTTCCAGATACACAACCACAAATTTCTCTTAAAAAATCATGAAAAATGTAATTAATAAATCTCATTTTTAAAAGTAATTTTATTAAAAATTACAATTGCAAAGATAAAAACTAATGCAAACTAAAAAATGTAAAAGAATAAAAAGAAAAAATTGAAAGTGCAGAAAAGAAAAAACAGAAAGAAAAAAGAAAATAAAGAAAATAAGAATATAGTAAAGAAAAAGAAAAGAAATATATAAAAATGACTTCCCTCTTCATCAGAACAAGTATAAACACTTTTAATAACTTTATCACCTTCTCTTAAAATAGAAAAAATGATCTCTTCTTCCCATATCCCATCTCTTATCTATAAACAAATCCTTAAAGCCTCTTCATTTCAGTCCTGATGTCAGTAAAAGCCCATTAAGGGTTACCAGAGATAACAAAATATCTATTCTAATCTTGATCAAATAAACCAACTTTATATTCCTTCCTTTTACTTTAACAATCTTGATCTTTAATCCCTTCAAATAATGTCCTAGAACTTGAATTCTTCAAAACTTTAACAAGCCTCTTTTGTAAATCCAATATAGGAAAATTATCGAGGTCACTCTCCTGTATAGTCGAAGGCTTTCACGGCTGGAATCCGATGGTTGTTGTGAGTTTTCTGGGCTGTGTGGCCGTGTTTTGGTAGTTCTGGTTCGTAACGTTTCGCCAGTCGCTGTGGCTGGCATCTTCAGAGGACAGGAGCACAGCTAGAAGATCTTGGGCACAGACAGAATCTTCTAGCTGTGCTCCTGTCCTCTGAAGATGCCAGCCACAGCGACTGGAGAAATGTTAGGAACCAGAACTACCAGAACACGGCCACACAGCCCAGAAAACCCACAACAACCGTCACTGAATTGGTTTGTTATTTGTATATAACAAATTTGTATTTCATCTGTATACAAATAAATCTCATGAAAACTGAAGGACTACTCACCAGTTTGAACAACAGAACTGTATTCAAACTTCCCATAGAGAATTTTTTTAATCCATTCAATCAATAGAGAGAATAAAAGGCTGTTAAATAATAATGATTGACTTTCACGTGAATCAGATTGTAAGTTCCTCTGAGATCCAGATTGGCAAAAATGCATGCCTTCTGCAGTTGTTTCAAGTGTTTGGAAATGAGGGGAAGAGGGTAATGACTCCTAATGCTTACAGAGTCAAAGAGCTGTAATTTTGAACTACCCATACAGAGCCATCTTTCTTCTTAACAAAAAGGATGGGCAAGAAGGAATGGCAGATAATGCCTTTGGGTAAGTTCTTGTTTATAAATTATTTCAGGTAGGCTGTATTTGACACTGATAGTGGCATTTTGCAGGAATCTGATCTCCTGGAATGCAAGTGATAGTACTGTCACAAAACTGATATGGGGGCAGGGTCTGTTTGTTTGTTTGTTTGTTTGTTTATTATTTAAATTTATTCCCGCCCATCTCACCGAATAGGGGACTCTGTTTCCCCTATTTCAAACATATTATCATAATCTGAAAAATTGGCAGGCAGAGTAAGAAGGTACCAATCGAACATAAGGACTCCAAGGACTCCAGAGTAAGAAGGAACTGTCACTCAGGGGTAGTGATGCTCCTGATGATGACTGTAAGTCTTGCATGCTGGCAATGCCAAGGTGAAGTTACCCTGGTCCAAATTAATGCATGGATTGAGAGTCTGATGGTGAGTTGTAGAGGTACAGTATGATATGTGACAGTTGTGTAGGATTACGTCCAGCCTGCCAGGCTAACTGGTCCATTTGGGCTACCACTTGATTCTGATACTGGCGCACGAGATTGGCAGCCAGATCACTGGTTAGCAGGGTTACATAGTTTATCCTTAGTCTCTCTAGACAAGGGCTGCAGCGATGGGAATAAAAATTAGGCAGATCACACTATCAGGCTTCTCACTGATATGACTGTAAATCTCAGCTCTTCAGACCCCTTATTTAGGAACTTACTTACTCAGGTGTAGTGTCATAGACATGACTTGGCTAGATTGGTTTCTTTTTCACAGACAAAAGAGCAGTTATATACACAAAGAAGATCTGGCTACTGCAGTATTCAGCAGTCAAAGCCTACCTAGAGGTATATGCTTCAGGATTTAAACTCTAGGCATCTTCCTCCAGCTTTTCTGAGTCAGTGGATATTTGGTTCTTCTCTTCTGGGCTGTGGAAGGTATGGCACAATGGTTGTCTTGCGCTTGGGAACTACTCATTCTTGTCTCTCTGGCTTCACACAGCTAGCATTCTTTTGGAAAAGTTCCCAAACCTCCTAAAAGTTAAAAAAAAGCCTGAAAACCCTATATTCATCTCCTCTGATGATATCTTTAGAACCCTTCCCATCCCTCTCCTTCTCACTCTCTTTCTCTCTCCCCATTCCATAAGGTATCCTTATGTACACCAGAAGGAACCCCAGTCCAGTTTTTTGCTTGTGGGTAAGCCTACACAGGTATTTTTTCCAATGGTGGCCTCACCATCCCTCTAGGGAGTAGTAGAGATCTAAAATAAGGCACCAGAAATTGCTGCCTTTTGGACTACAATTTTGTTTATGTACAACTGACATTTTAAAAAGATCTGTGCATGAATGTTAACAAATGTCAGTTATGCAGAAAAGCCAGCACATAAAAGAACAGTGCTGCCACTGCCAGACAATGAGGAACAGATGCAGTGGCAGCAAGAAGGAAAACAAAGCGGCAGGGACACTGAAAATTAACAAAGACCTGCCTCGTAGAATATGCACATGCTGACAAACCCACACTGTCTTCCGGTCAATATCCTACCAGAGGATAATATTCAAAGGCTCTTTTGAGCATACAGAACTAACATATGCCAGGGCTCATTTCCTCCTTGTAAAAAAGTGAGGGCCTTATTGTAGTTTCCAAGAGGGCTTTTCCTCCTTCAGTAATGGAAAGAAAACCTGGACACTGGCTGAAATGTCCTCTGTAAGGTTCCTAAATGACACATGTCTTATTATCGCTGCTCTTCATCTGTGGTTTTTGGGCAAGCTTTCATCTCGGTTTTCAATGTCTGGCCACCACTGAAAGTGTTATATCGATCCTATGGTGATGCTTGAAGCATGAAAAAAAAAGGTCCCAAACCTTTTTTTGCTGTAGTATAGGTTGCTATCAGCTACAGTTCTTACCCTCTGATATTGCTCAAATAGCCCCCAACCAAGTCTTGTATTAGCTTGGATCAGACACTGAAATATTGCAAGGTTTGATTCCCTGAAACAAACACCTCAGATTTTAAAATCAGTATTCAGGTTCTGTTTGATGCTGGAAACTCATGATTTCTGAAGACTTCTGAGAAATCAAACTTTTGATGTCTCAGGAAATGGAAAGGCATCTAATATAAGTGAGCTCTTCTCAAGTGTTTGACTACCTCTCCCCACTTCAAACATTTGGAAAGAATTGTTCTAGTCAGACATGTACAGTAGCAAAAGCGAAAGACGGAGAAGAAAGTAAAACTGTGTTCTGTCTTAGGTAATGTCATGAAATTCTGGCTGCCATTTTTCCTTTGCAAAGTGGGTTTAGTAAGGAGCAATTTGCAAGGATGAAAGAATGGGTGGAAGGAAAGATACTTTTAAGGAATGAACCATAATTCAACATTTTTCACTTTTAAGACTTCAATGGGTCACAGATTGTCAGACCGACCACTTTCCTCACTGTGCTGTGTGTTAATTCAGGTCAGAGTTAGATATGTATATAATCCACTGTTTTTTTTTATCCATTCAGTCGTGTCCGATTCTCGGAGACTGCCTGGACAAGTCCCTGCAGTTTTCTTGGCAAGGTTTTTCAGAAGTGGTTTGCCATTGCCTGCTTCCTAATAATCCACTATATTTAACATCAACAATTGTGTATTAACATGTTATCTCTAAAATTGAATAAAAATATTCAAATCAACTTATTAGTACCCAAACTGGTACCCAAACTGCTATGGCTGACCCTTTAGAATGACAATAATATCTACAAAGGCATTTTCATTGTCACTCCAGTGCCAAATGGGTCCAACTATTGTCCAACCTGCCTTATCACCCAAGTTTCATAGAAAAACATGGAGGCTTTTGGGTGGGTCAGAGGGGTAGTTAGAGATGACTGATTAGCATGGTCTGCCTTGCCACACCAATTGGCCGTAAGGCGAAGGCCTCAACAGAAAATGGCCCTTCTAATTACAGGAAACTCTCCCAGAACATTTATGCTTTGATACCTTGCTGTTTCCTCCAGTCATACCTTTGCTATTGGCTTTCCTCAGCCAGTTTTCCAGAATTGTATGCATGAAATGTTTACAACATTGCTTCAGAGGGTTTCTTCTTTCTTTCTTTCTTTCTTTCTTTTTTTGCAGGGGGTGCATAATGGACTCTGCAATAGTAAAATCCAATGCTGGGGGCGGGGGAATGGAGAAAGTGGTTGAAATAGATGGGCTTTATGTAGCTGAGTATTTGTGCAGTAAAAAATCTTTTATTATTTTTTTAAAGAAAGTTTTCCTTAGAAATAATATAGTTTTGGCAATTCTGGATTAATATCTTTAAGAACAAGAATTTCTCTTCATGGTCTTATTGCTTAACAGTGAGACCACAAGCCATAGTTTTCAGGCAGTTTGATTGTGAGCAATTTATAGGTCTAACTCAACGATGAGGCACATGAAGCAATTACCTGAAGCAACAGATTTTGATGTCATGGAAAGACAGCAAAATCTTAGTTATTTTAGTGCATTCTTTGTTGGGGGGGGGAAGAAAGTGGGGAAAGAGCCATTTTGAGGTGTATGCTTCAGATACTGCAATATCTCGACTGACCTTAGCTACTACCCAGCTTGAATAGTGGCGGGGGGGGGGCGTACTGTTTGCTGCTCCATCACAAACAGCAAGGTATCTTAGTCCAACCCTGCAGTTTTGTGTCTGTCTTACCAGCCTTTCACTACAAGAATTTTCAAGAAAACGTTGTTCTGCTTCACCCAAATAATGTTTTGTGTAAACAGCAAATGGTAGATAAGTGCCCGATGTTACATGGATGCTGATATGTGAAGGTGCCAATTTTCCCCTCTTATTTTCTTGTCAGATAACAAATGCTTTGTAGTGTAATGTTAATGGCTACTGAGTATAGGCCCTAACTTATGAAATGGTGAAGGTCAAGTTAATTTTTCTCAGTAAACAAGGTTTGGTGTGGGTTTCCTGGGCAACCAGTAGTACCCCACCATACTGCCCACAATGCTCTATGCAATATAAATAAAGTGAAAGATCACAAGAAGCAACTCATAAAGTTTTCATAGGATAAAAAGGCAACTATCATTCGAGTTTCTAAATGATAGAAGGATTCTTAAAGATTGCCATGTAGAATCTAAGACAATATAGGACCTCCCTTTCTAACTATAACAAAATAAAAATGAATTATCTGGCATTGCTGGTTTTCGTATCAAGTGGACAAAGGAGCAAAACATATTGCAATGGTAAGCATTTAATTACAGTTATAGTAAGCGAACATGACTTAAGGTCTCATATGAAAGGAGAAGTTTGGAAGTTCTAACAACAGGCAAAAATACTTTCTCCTTGACTGTGTTCCAATAGTTAGTACAAGTGAGACCATGAGAAATGGCTAGAAAGAGCAGGGCAGAGGCAAGAACAGTCTATTTTTGCTTATTTTTCTTTCAACTTGTTCGTGTTGCCTGGCTTTATTTACTGTTTTTCTAGTGGAATTTCCTTGGCCAAAGTGGCAGATGTTAGCCTTTTAAAAGATAGTGTAAGCATCAAGGGACTTTGCTTTGGGCTGAGCAGATAGGTGGTCTGCCAATCTAAGATAATGATAGAAAGGTCACTGTGGAATGTCAGGTACCATACAAACATCTTCAACATACAGAGCTGTGTAAGACATGGAGTAGATCTTTGTCTGTCTTGATCAGTTTAGGAAACATTATCTGTGTTTTGTGTAGCTTATAAAACAATTTTTACACAAAACAATTCCTGAATTACAGTACACACTCTCTAATAACCCAATAAAAAGTGTTTGCATTCCACGCTAAGCATTTTTCCCCCAACTTTAAATACTTTTACTCAACATAATTTTATGGCCTGTTAGTTTGTGTCTAAACTCTTCTTACCAAACTATGAATTTTGCCATTTTACTGCCCCCAAAACAGTTGTGGTACATATAAAAAGTGGGGATTGATTGAGGTGTAAATTGTCTTATAGACTCAGGGAAAGAAACAAATTTGAGGGGTGCAGTTGCTTTTTCTAAGGGCTCATTTGAATTGAACATCTTAGATGTTCATGAAGATTTTACTTTTTGATGCTCTGTTTGAAAACAGATTATGTTGAGGAGTAGGAATTATGTGTTTGTATATATAATATTAACAATTGTTGAATACAATTTATCTCTCTAATATTTTAAAATAATATTCAACAAGTTGACTTCAAGTGATGATTTTATCTTTTTTGTAGTTTTAATAGTGGTTATGATTATTCTGGGTATCTGGGAAGAAGTGAGAAAGTTCTACCCTTGATTATATTTCATGCTTGCTAGGAGCTGCAAATGACTTTAATTTATTTGATTTATATAGCTGCCCTACTGAACACATGACTCAGGGTGGTGCACATTTCCAATAAACAGTATTAAATCAGTAAAAATCATTTAATAAAACAAAGTATAAAAACATTATCCAAAGGAGGAACATCAAAATACGTAAGTGCTGAGAAAGAATCATACCACTCCCAGACCCAAAGCCTGAGAAATAAACCCCAGGTTTTTAATGCCTCTCAAAAGGCAGGCCAGATCAGGGCAGCTGAATTGTAGGGAGAATGCTGTTCAAAGGGCATGAGCCACAACAGAGAAGGCACCCTTGTCTAAGTAATAGAACCCGAAGCACGCCGACTAAGTCCTACTTAATTCTGTTCCTATGTATGCATGTATTTTACGGGGCTTTTAAACTCCTCCAATCACAATAGGCTCTGAGGTGTGACTTAGGAGTGTCAGAAATCGACTTGCCTTGGGAATTGGTACAAGAGGGAAGGGGTTGATGTGACAAAAAAGGATAGTTACGTAGAATGCCATCATGATGGTTTGCATATACCAAACACACACAAACATCCTTAACGCCAGTGTGTCCCTTGAGAATGTTTGTGTGATATATACCTACACCAGTCATTGCAGTGGGGTTCTTTTCTTAACAGCCCAGATTGATATATTTTTTTTACAAAAATTGTATTGCCCTCTAAAGAATATTGGATTTCTTTTCCCAAAATGTGTTTGCATACTAAGGATTTTATTGAAAACGATCTCATCCGATTTGGTTTGTTGCATGAAGAAGAGATTATTTTCTACATCACATTGCTCTAAAAGTAATTCATAAGCAACATTATGTAAAATACAATCCATTCCTCAGTGGTATGTTTCAGGCTGCATTATTGAGTGCCTCTTGCTAGAATCCCAAGCACTGTAAGAACGCAGACACTTTTCTCTTTCCTCCCAGTTACTCTGGGGGATTAGCCATGCTTGTTCTTGATGTTGCCTGATGCCTCCCATGCTAAATTATAATGTGCAGATGTAGAAGCTTTTGTTGAGAGCACTGCTGCACAGTAAAATAATGCACAGTTGTGCAGTGGGAAGATTCATAAGTTATCTTAAAGGCAAGACTAGCTTGCATCACCCCCACTTAGGAAGATCACCACGTTTCAGGTTTCCTAGCTCTTTAACTGAGTGAGAAGACCTTGGGAAGATGACTTTTGCTATCACCAAGGCAAGCCTATTTTCCTATCACCAAAGATCAGCCTATTTCCCCCTTTCCTTCATTTAATTAAAACACATTGTACGATCATGTTTGGCTGGCGGGATCCTTCAATTGTCAAATGTCAGACTCTTTTACAGCTGCTACCAAAAGTGATTCTTTCCAAGCAAAAATCTCACAGAGTTCTTTTTAGCAAGATTTATGGAGATGAAAGGGATGGGTTTACATGAATTCAACTGCTGGATTATTTCCCATTTAGAGCCAATAAATCCCCATCTACATTAGGGTAGAGACTTTTTTATTTTCTTCTAACAGCCTTCCTAGGTCTAGTAAGGAGGTGGGTCTTTGATAGTGGAAAAGCTTGCAGGTGGGTGTTGTCATAATGGTGTCCTGAATCTTTATCAATCTGGGAACCAACCAAATCTCAAACCCCATATTCTAATGGGAAAAGCTTTATTATGGGGAAAAATTAAGGGGAAAACATGTAGTATAATAAAAAGTAACAAGTATTCTGTTTGTTTTTCTAAAACAGAATACTATATGCACTCTTAAAAATTAATTTTCAATCAGTTTGCAAAGGCATGTGAATTTTAGGCTTATCTTTCACTGTGTGTTTCCTGCCGGGAAAGCTTCAGCTTTGATAATGGAATCAAGTTATGTAGGTTGTATTCACTTGTACCCACTGATGACCCTGTTTTCCTTCCTTTATATAAGAAGGTGATGCAAGGTTCTTGCATTATCATCCTATATAAATAATATTTGTGCCTTGTGTGATTTGTGTTGTCATACCTGATTTGTGAATAACATTTGATCTACTGGAGGAAGGAGACTGTTTCTGAAAGTCAGTTATTGACTTATAAAAATCAGAAGCAATTTAGCTGCTTGTTTGTTGTACATGCTTGAGCTGCTGTAATATCTACTAGTATATATAGTACTAATGCTATAATATCTACTAATACTTTGAATCTGCGTGATAATTCATTGCACCCACGTAGTGCATCAATGCTTTGGCTTATTGAAAGGTAGAAGTCTTGTTAGCGATAACTGTATGACATGGCCACATTGTGCTTCTTATTTCCCAGTTTAAGGCCTGTGAGCTGGATCCACTGTTTTACCACAAGAATAACTGATACACAGACATTGCTTCACAAAGTGTGAAGATTTTGTGGCCAGGGAAAAGGCTTTGGCAGGTTATACAGTAGATGGATCACAAGTGCCTTGGTATCTCTTTAGCCATTCATTGATTTTCTGGGGATGGAGGAAATTTTGTTTGGTTTACCTTTTGATAGGATCTTACCAAATTACCCAAACCAATATGTGAATGGATTTTGTCAAAAATCCATTTGTCAAAATTTTGTAATACAGTTCAAAAATTCATATAAAAACAAATTTCAGAGGGCAAACACAAAAAAATATTGTATAAAACTGTTTGCAACCAGTTGCATATTAGGCATACACGCACAGAGAGAGACACAGAAATGCATATTTCAAATATTCAGGAAAATACATATGCATGTTCATATAGACACTTTTAAAAAAAATGCAAATTGTCCAGGGCTGTGCCATGAACTGGCATTCTAACTTTTTTGTTTGTTTCCTTTGCCTTGCCCTGCCTCTCTCACAAATGTGTCAATTCCTTTTTTGCTTTGTCCCTATTCTTGCTATGGTACCAAAGTTGACTTTCCACTGAGTTTGTCCTTGTAATCTATACCATTAAATAAGTCACTGACTTTATGAACTTTTTTTTTATTGCAAAGTTTGCAGCCCCAATTTTATTCCAGGAGGTGGATTCTAGCCATATCAAATTGCTTGTCTTCTACAGTTTATGCCTTCTGGGAGTTTATAGTGAAATGTCTTCTATAACTATAGTATTTATCTTTCCAACTGTTGTATATAAGAGGGTATTAAATAGAGAGCCTCTCAAAAAGAATGCAAATAGCATCTTAAAATGCCAGAAGTAAAGAAAATCTTGGAGTTAGTGAAATTCATCTTAGAAAGGGTTTGCTCCTGAAAAACCCTTGGCCAATGACTATCATCCTGCTATGCCTGCAGCACTCTAGCACGCCAACGCTCTATCTTGGCACATCATCATTACCATTATACTGGACAAATAATGCTTTTGCATTCAAATTCCACTTTGTTTTTCATAGACTAATCCATTTTCATGGGCAGTTTCCAGGTTGAAATGTAATGCAGTGGACTATTAGTGTTTTTGTAATTAGTCCATTGTTCTCAGATCAGTAAAAAATACCTCTAGGGTTTAACAGTAATGAGAATTATGCAATATTCAATCAAGATACAAGAATAAAAGCAATGTTTATAATGTATAGTAGCTCCATTAAAGGCCTATTAGGAGCTCAGTCCTCATATCCATTTCTTTACTTCTGAAGTCTCTCTCTCTCTCTCTCTCTCTCTCCTCTCTCTCTCTCTCTCTCTCTCTCTCTCTCTCTCTCTCTCTCTCTCTCTCTCTCTCTCTCTCTTCCTCTTACTTCACACACACATGCGTGCACACACTAACAACACACATGCATGCATATATGCATACATGTATATACATACCCAGACCCAGAAAATGTGAATAATTTTGTCATGACTAATAACATACCTTGAGGAAAGAATATCCCACAGAAAGTTGTAATAAAAAAAACAAGAACAAAAAAAACATTGAAACCATGGATGCCTACAGAAAACTTTTTCTATCTGAAAACTACAACAAATTGAGAACTATATGGGAAAATGGGATTATTTGCAGTACTAACTTTCTTATCAAAACTAAACTTACTGCCTCAAAAATATGAAATAGTATAGCTTAGTTCCAATAGAAGAGAATATATGTAGCTCAGGGTTGAACTGTGGAGTCCTTGGTTCTCCCTGAGCTTGCTTGTTTGCATGCAGACATTTCATTACCGAAATAGGTAACATCAGTGCTAGTAAGTGTGGAGTTTGCTCCCTGTTTATATACAGTAGCTTGCCTTGCCAGTGTTGGTGGGGGTATGGTTTTCTCCTTGGTAGTTCCTTGATTAGGGTATTGTTTTCTGCTTGATTGTTTGTCTGGTGTTAATCCCTGATTATCTGGGTGTAGGCTGCTGGAGAGGATGTGTTCTGGTCTTTTTGTTTCCTTCTTAGCTTTTTTATTTATCCCCTTAGGGTCCCCCTTGCTAGGGACCACTCTAAGATCTCTGGGTGCAATCCCCCTTGGAAGTATTCAATTTTCAGTGATTCCGGCCAGTCTGTCAGTTTCCCAGCCAGCCTCCTGAATTCCGTGGCATACTCCGATACTGACCTGCTTCCTTGTTTAATATGTTGTAAGCTGGTCTTGGCTCTTAACTTAGAGAGGGGATCTTCAAACCTATCCCTCAGAGTACTCATGAAACTCTCAAAATCCTCTAGCTCCAAAGCATCTGAGTCGTGCAATACTATGAGCCAATCCACTGCCTTTCCCTCAAGATGGGTCAAAAAGTACCGCACCTTGGAGCCTTCGGTGGGAAACGACCCGTTGCATTCTTCCATGAATCCCCTCATGTGGGTTAGGAAGGAGGCCAGGCTTTTAGGGTCCCTAGTGAACTTCACGCTCAAGTCTCTCACCATGAACGTCCCATCTGTGCTCGGGGTTTGTCTTATCGCCCCGGCTTGGGTTCAGCTGCGAGGGGGGCAAATGGTTACCAACCTGGTCACCCTGCAATCTCCTTCCATTTCTTGATTCGTCACTTTCTCCTTCTGAGGACGACCGATCTTTCATTGCTGCTGCGCTGGTTGTGGCCCCCAGCTCAGTTTCTGAAGGAGCTGCTCGACTGCTTCCTGCAGGTTGGATATGCACTCTCCTACGGAACTAATCTCTTGTTCCATTTTCTCCATCCGCTGCTCTGAGGTCGACCACTTGAAGCGGGAGCCTCTTTCTCTCGTAGTCACCCACTGGTCTGGATTCCTCTCCATGTTTCCTCCCACTTCCAGGGGCCAAGCAGGCTTGGTTCTTTTCATTGTCCTGGATCGAGTCATGCTCTCGAGGTTGATCGGGACTTTCGGCTTGACTGCCCGCTCCTCCAGTCGTCCTCTGGTCTCTCGCCTGGTTGAGTTTGTTGGGGTTTTGAGTTTCGAGCACTCCCATGCACTCCAGCCAGAGCCCTCTTCTCCTTTGTCTTCCCCGTCTCCCCCTCCCAACCCTGGAGGGGTTCCCATGGGTTCTGGATATTCTATTTGTGGACCTTCCTTGGTAAACTTGGAGTTTTTGGGTAAGGTCGCCATACTGACTCGAGTCTTTCTGTGATGCCCTTGATCCATTGACTATTAAATCAGAGTTCCTGACACAAGCCACTCAGGGATATGAAGGAATCTTTATTAAAGCCAGTGATCCATTGCACATTAAAGACTCGAGTGAATCAAGCTCCCGCAACTAACAGTTTAAAAGTCTCCAGGTTTCCCTCCCCCATCGGGATATGCGTCTCGATTGCCCTGCCCTTTGTCTCTCAGTTCTCAGATCTTTTTGGGTCCAAATCAACTAACGCAGCAATATCGCCCTTTGAACTATCCTGGGTGCTGAAACGCTCGGCACGAGACTTTGATTCACATAGTTTGCAGTTCTGTGAATACACCAAACCCCTACTTTACACGTCTGGTAGTTTTACTGTCAGGCACCCCCAAACAACCCTGTGAGTTTAACAGAGTGGTGGGATGTTCCTTCCTGGCACCATGGCAGGATGGAACGGATGACATCCTGACAACATCCATGAACACCAACTAGCAGTCAGAAGACATGATAAAAACTCCTTAATCTCACAGCACATGGACAGACTCAACCATAGTTTCAACTGGGAAACTTTGAGCATACTGGTGGACATGTAAAAAAGCTAGAAGATTTTTGACTTAAATACATACATTCATTCAGAAGATTTTAAAGACTAATATACAATTGAAATTGGAGATTTCTTTTGGGAGTGATGGACAAACAGCTGGAAAAAACTCCTGGAACTTTCTATATATGATAAGAGCTGCAAGACTTTTATAAGCACAAGAAAGGCTAGAAACCGGAGTCTGTGAGTTCTAGTCCCGCCTTAGGCATGAAAGCCGGCTGGGTGACCTTGGGCCAGTCACTCTCTCTCAGCCCAACTCACCTCACAGGGTTGCTGTTGTGGGGAAAATGGGAGGAGGAAGGAGTATTAGGTATGTTCGCTGCCTTGAGTTATATATATATATCCTACAATGGAAGAATGGATGGTGAAGTTGATGGAGCTGGCTGAGATGGCAAACTTGACAGCTTTGATTAGAGAAAAGACATTGATTAATTTTAATGTTGACTAGAAGCCCCTTCTAGACTTTTTGCATGAAAAAGGAAATCATGATATATGGATTTGATGATTAGAAATAATAGTAGATAGAAAAAATGAAAGTTGTTGTAAACTTAAAGTAAGAGTTTAATGTAAATTTATTCTTATTTATTTATTTATTTATTTATTTTATCAAATTTCGCCACCGCCCATCTCCCCCCTGAAAGATCTTATATCTGTCATAAAAGAAAGTCGGAAGTCATTCTTTTTTGTATTTCTTTTTCTGTCTGCACTTTTGACTTTTGACTTTTGACTTTTTCTTTTTCATTCTTTACTTTTTTTCCTTCCTCTATTCTCTATCTTAATTATTAGTTCTTGTTAGTTTTTATGTCTTTATTTTTTAAAAATCTAATAAAGTTATTTTAAAAAAAATTGAATTAGGGCCTAGAAAATACAGACTGCTTTCTCTTAGCCCAACCTACTACATAAGAATTGAAATGAGGGATGATACTATATAAGCTCTTAAAGGAAAAATGGGATGTAGCTATAATGAATTAATGAGAATTTGTGGGAAAAAACTCTCTCCTTTCCCTTCTTGGAACCCTGTTCCAAAGAGGCTTCCATGCATTGAAAATCAACATTATGTATACCCAGTAGATCTAACATATCAGAAAACGAGCACCCATAAAAATATATGTATCATTAATATAATGACATTGGATTATTTAATAATATAATTATCATCAGCATCACACAAGGAGGCTTAAGCTCTTTGCAGGACTACCGATAAGTAAACCCTTTGAACCTAGTGTCCTTCTGAGTAAATATGCATTGGATAAGCCCTAGTTAACATGGTAACTAGGTGAAAAACACAGTGATCCCAAACCTGCATTATTTAAAATATCTGGCTCTCCTAGAGTGAAACATATTTGAAATCACTGCTATATGATTCAAAGCAATATCTAACACAATAGCCTCTGTTTCTGAATTTTCACATTGAAGTTGATAAACTTAATTTTACATCCCAAATGTATTTGATATGTATTTTCAGGTTTTTTTACTTGATGGAGACCAAGTGCTAGAGGGAAATGTGAAACAAGGAAAGTTAATGGCTGGCTAGTATTAATCCACTGCTACAATAATATTCCTGCAATATATCTGGAAGACCTTTTGGCCTTATAGATGCGTCCTGCAAACTTTAAAGTACCTTTTCAGCATCAAATCTAACAATGTGCTTGTTTAATCATCAGCTGGGGTCTGGTAGCCCTACCGTTATCTCTAACATTATATCCTTCCAGTTGGCTGAGCATCTACAGTAAGTTCATTGTAGCAAGAGCAGCCTCATCTTCATAACCACATTCCGTGACCATTGGCTTCTGACTGTGCTCAGACCTAGCTGCCTTTCTTTCAATTGGTTTATCTGTACATAATAAGGTTTCTTTCTGCAGAAGTGGATTCTAGCCCAGAGGACCATATGCCACACTGCATTTGTTAGTTTTTAAAGTACTGCAAAAGTTATTTTAAACCCTGGAAATAAGAGTTTTATAGCAACCTAAGTTGGTTTAACAATCTTCCTTTAAAACACTACTTTAAAAAGTGTGTTGCTCATCATACTGAAAATAAAATATGTTATAAGACTGCTTCACCTTTTTCAGGGCTTTCTGCCCCATAAAACTCAACTACCTCATCTGGTACTGTTCACTTAGATTTAGTAGGCACATTGTTGTTTACGAGCCTGGCCATAGTGCACACACTTCATTCCACATTGTTCACACTTGAAAGTACCTTATGCACATAATACTCTTGGCAGCATGTTTTGTGTGTGGACAGATGTTGGCATATAATAAATGTACCGTAGTGTCTCTTCAATATGCCTGATGTGCTTGATTTCATTCTCATTGGAATCATCATACAACTTCTGCTAGGAGCTAAGCAGGATCAAAAAATGAATCCTTTCTCTAAGCAACTTGAAAAGTTGAAGTTCACTATCTAAGTTCTACCTAGTAGGCAAAAAAAAAGTACAGTTTTGCAAACATATGATGTTTTAATTATATATTTCCTGAATTAACTCTCAGATAAATTAGCTTTTCTTTGAGATGATCACTGTTGAACCTCAAATTTAAAACTGTGGCTTCTGGGCTGAGATAGCTACCTTACTGATTAGTCTGTGGTTAGCAAAGGTGAATTCAACATTCATTTCTTGACACAGTAGTTAAGAGCTAATGTATGTCCAGGCTGTTTTGATTAGCAATGTTCCTGGGCAACAATATGCTGTTTTCAAATTCTTTTGTATGATACCTATTGGAGATAGGGCTACCAAGCAGAAAATGTAAAGGTTCTTAATTTCCTTTGCCAATAGAAATGGGTTCTTCATATCATTTCAAATCTCGGTCAGTCATTCTTAGTTATTTTATATATTGAGAGATTTCTTTTGCCTCAACTAGTATCCCAGCCAAATACAAAATAAATGAGTGTTAAGGGTGACTGTCAACATATAATTGCTCTTATAGGAAAGCCATAAGATACTGTAATTAAACCTGTTAGTTGTTACAAGAGCAATTAACAATGCAACTGACCTCCCACTCTTGAGGACATTTTATTGGCACCATTACTATAGCAGAAATATGGTCAAATGCTATTCGTACTTGACAATTTGCCTTTTTGAAGTTATAGTTATTATACTCTATTAATACAGAAATACCAGGTTCCTTCTGGCATCTCTGTTATCTTTCCTGTAGAAGCAATAGGACATTTTTGCTGTGATTGGAACACTAGTCCTGTTATGTCTCCACAAGTGGCTTCTGCATAATGAATGCTAGACACTTCCTGCCTTAAAGAGTCTTCAGTCTAAATATACCAAACAGTCAAGAGTGAAATGACTTCCCTCAGGCCATGCTGCAGCCTGTGGCAGATTAAAGCTGGGATTAGCTCTGTAGGCTTGTACAAGCTTGGCATGTCTGTTTTCCATGTATTGTAACCTGATTTATCCAGTTGGCCTTGGGACATCTAAATGATTCATAGGAAAATTGGAATAAATGGGCTTCCATTTTGCAGAAAGTTTGTTAATATGAGCCTTTATGTAAACTGGAAGCCTATTCTAATGTTTCTACAAAACATTAATATCAACACACAGACACAAAGTGCTGCTATGATGCCTCATCATGGGGATGGTGGTCTGTGTACACCAAGAATATATATTCCCAGCAGAGTAACCCAAGGTGTGAAGGTCATCCCAGCTGCCCAATTAAAGCAAGCAGGCACCGATATTGGACAGCAGCTACATAGGAAGGTGCTGGAGGCAGATGGTCACTTTTCTGACAATGGCAAAGACATAATTTCATATTATGCTGGGGAAAATACACTCCTGTATTTTAACAAGAAAATCTGTAAAGATTCTAAGCAAACTATGCCATCAAATCTGGAGAAAGATGCAGTTGCCAACAGATTGGAAGATATTAATCTAGATACTAATCCAGATACTAGCACCAAAGAAAGAAATGAGATGTAACAGAGTGTGCAAACTTTCATGCAATATCCTTAATTTCACACACCAGCAAAAACATGCTGAGGATCATCCAACAGAGATTAGAGCCTTACATGGAAACGGGAATGCCAGATGTTCTAGTTGGTTTTAGAAAAGGCCAAGGAACAAGAGACATTATTGCTGATGTACACTGGATACTTGGGAAAATCATAGAATACCAAAAAAAAAAGTCAATATGTGCTTCAGAAGGCCTTTGATTTTGCTGACCATGTCAAGTTGTGGACGGTCCTTAGGAAAATAGGGATCCAAACATCTCATTGCCTTCATGCAAAACCTTTACACAGATCAGGAAACCACAGTCTGAATGGAACATAGCAAAATATACTGGTCAGCAAATGAGGGAGACAAGGCTTTATACTCTCCTTTTATTTATTCAGCCTATGAGCTGAATAAATATTGAGGGAAGCTGGAGTTGAAAAAGATGAGGCAGGTTTAGAATTGGAGGAAGAAGCATCAATAACCTGTGCTATGCTGATGACACTGCTCTGATAACTGAAAATGCAAATGATCCGCAAGAGCCAGTAATGAAAGTCAAGGAGCAGGGTGAAAAAAATGGACTAAGATTAAATGTAAAGAAGACCAAACAAATGACAACTAATACAATAACCAGCCATAGAGCTGACAATAAAGATGGTGAAGTGGTGGATAGCTTCTGCCTGTTAGGATCAACTATAAACAATAAAGGAACCAGCAGTCAAGAAGTACACCACAGATGAGCACTAGAGTAGAGTAGTAATGAAATTCACTTGGATTTCTGGAAATATCTTTATTTATTTATTATTTAGTAGGGTAATGTAACAGAATCTTGAAAACCTGTCATAGCAATTCTCCCATTGAACTTACACCTAGGGTAAATAGAGTGGAGTTACTCTGAGTTTCTTTCTCATGCTTCCCAGCTTCCCTGGGCTGAGGTGTCTGTTTTTCAAAGATCCTTATTTTCCACGGTCTTTTAGACATTCCAGCATATTTCCCCATGTTGTTCAATATCTACATGAAACATCTGGAGGGGGTCATCTGTTGATTTGCAGTGCACTATCATTAATATGTTGATGGTGGCAAGATGATTATATGCGCAAAGATGGAAAGATTCATAGGCTGACCATACGTCCTGTTTTGAACGGGACAGTCCTGTTTTTCAAACAATTCTTGACCGTCCCGTCTTTTTAAGAAAAAAAGCCAATTTGTCCCATTTTTGAAAGTTGCTGCGCGCACGCGTGCCCCTACCCCCGCCCCCTGCACGCCTCCCACCCCCCCACGCGCACGCACGCGCCTCCTGCATGCCCGCATGTGTGTGTGCACACGTCTAATTAGACTTTTTCCCTGTCTGCTGAATATTTTGTATATGGATAGTGAACAAAAAAAAAAGCTATTTTCTGAACCTGTTTGGGTGGAAGAAATTAAATATACTATGCCTAATAATATGCAGAATCGTAAAGTGGTATGGGTAGATAGTTTTTCTTTAGAATGGTATAATGTGCATATTTTGGCCTCTAAACTTTTACATTTTTATCAGAATGTGTTTGTATCTGATGCTTTATCAGCATCTCTAGTAAAGCTTATATTACTGTAATCCCTGAACCAATAAAATCATACCTGTAATGCAATTAGGAATTTTTAAAGTGGATTAATTTTCCCCCCCCACAACACAAGCAAAAGGTGATTTGTGTTTGGAAGTGTTTGTGTGTGTGATTAGACAGAGTACCGAGAGTCATAGCTGGCAATACAGGAATATAAAATAGTCCTGTTTGGAGATTGTATTAGTATTTATTGATAAATTTATTGATGAGTCTTCCACATATAAATTAATATAATTAATTGATGGTTTTTCCTACCTTTCTGGGCATAATACAGTGAAGTGAAGATTCTAATAAAGCTAGTCTTGGCAGCACTATCCATCCAGTGCCTATAGTTCTGCTTAGGAAGCAGTAGTAAAACATAAAATGAGCCCCTTTTCTATTGCAGTGAGAGTACATTGTGTTTATGGATTGGAAACGGAAGTATGAGATGGCTTCTGCTATACCTCAGCAGCATGTTTTCAAGAAGAAAGGGGTTGAATGGGGCCAGAGAAGTTGTGCAGGAGGAAAAAACCTTCATGATTAAACCATAGGCCACCTGAGATTTGTTGGTATTCATTGTATCAGAATAATATGAGCTGTTGCTTTGAAGCTGACTTAAGTCCAAGACCTGCTAGGCCAATGGGTAGAGGATGCAAAAAATACATTTTTCTGGGCTGCTGGAGCATCGGTTCACACTGCAGGATTCAGGCTTCAGTGTAATGAAGCAAAATTTGTCCATCAGATGGGAAACTGCAGGAAGTCTACTGTTAATATTTTCAATAGAATAAAGGAATAGAATGTTTATTTCATGCACCAGACATTCTGGGTGTGTCAAGAGCAGGATTGCTTTTCCAGTGGATCAGATACAATAACGAAGATTAATTTCTTCTAGCAACGATACTTACAGATCCCACTTCTATTGCAAGGATATGAAAAAATTTCTATTAGACCAGCTTTCCCTAACCTGGAGCTCTCTGAATATGTGGACTTCAACTTCCAGAATTTTCAGAAATAGCCATGTTGGCTGCTTATTTTTAGGAGTTGGGCCATATAAGGGGTAAGCTGTTCTACATATACCGGCAAACAGAAGATAAGTTTGAGCAGAATGAAAGTGAACCCTCTCAGAGAAAATGGCCAATGAGGTAACCAAGCCATGGTTGCTGCCTTAGAAATCTGTCTGTCTGTCTCTCTTGTTATAGTGTTGAACACCTACTGCATAAGCATGTGGATTACCCTGGAGCTTCCACCGGGATAAATTATAGATTGCAAGACGCTTGTGGACAGGGCGAGCAGGGATTGACTATAATGTATTCCATCAATTGTTATTTGGCATAAGCCTCTCATCCATAGCCGCCTACCCCCCCCCAAAAAAAAAATCCCCCAAACACCAGAACAAGAAGAACATGCTGTTAACATGGAAGGAATAGCCATCAGTAGTGACTTTAATGGGGGTGAAGAACATAATTGGTACAACACACTCTGGGAAGGGTGAGATCAGAAGAATCCAGACACGCACAGTCAACATCTGCACTTTTCTCTCCAAAAATATGCATTGTGTAACACTCTTATATCCAGTACTCTTATAAAAACCTCTATGTGTCTGTTGATGGCTGCTTTCTTAAACCAAGCCAAATCCAAAAACGCTAGAGAATTCCTGGAAGCTTGGCACTCAGACAAAGCAGCCATCAACAGACACATAGAAGTAAACAACACTTACATACCATTCATAAGACAGTAGAAAAGCCAGAAGACCAGAACACCTCCTTGTGAGCAATCATCACCCAGATATGCAAAGATTAACACCAGGATTAGCACCAGAGGAACAATCAAACAGCACAATATACCCTAATCAATAGGCTGACCATACGTCCCGTTTTTTAAACAATTCCTGACCATCCTGTTGTTTTAAGAAAATAATCCATTTTGTCCCGTTTTTTAAAGTTCCCGCGGTGAAGCGTGCCTGTGCGTGCGCACACACCCGCACGTGCGCCCACTTTGTCCAGCGAGCCGTGGGTAGGTTCGGGTCCCGTTTTTCTCTCAAGGAAATATGGTCAGCGTACTAATCAAGGAACTATTAACTCAGTCAATCAACCAAGCAGCAAACAACAGCCCAATCAAGGAACTCCTAAGGGGAGAACAACACCTCCACCAACACAAGCAGGACAAGCCATGGTATATAAACAGAGCAAGTCCCACTCCCTTTTTGCACTGAAGATGTTGCCTAGTCTGGCAATGAAATGTCTGCAAGAAAACAACAAGGCTCAGAGAGCACCAAGGACTCCACAGTTCAACCCTGAGCTACAAATATTCTCTTCAATTAGTAAATTAACTACCACACAGAATATCTCAATTTATTGGAAACCAGTTCTACAACCCAACATCAACCCAAACTGACAAGCAGTGCTTTTGTAATACTTAGAAATATAACTTGAAAAAGCGGATTAATGAAGGGAACATGATTGCAATTACTGAATGTGCAGATGGACAGGTTAGAAATCAAGATAATCACAAGGGAAGCATCTGTGACTCTGATATTACTTCGAAGATTGGATTTATTTCCTTCAGACCCTATTTCCTTTCAAATTAAAAAAAGTCTTATAGAATAGCACTTGCAATGACAATTAATAAAAGTCAAGGACAAATCTTTAATTATATTCACTGTATGTGCAAGAACTAATGTTCATGTGAGCATTATGAGAATATATAAGAATGTAATGTGTCTGGGTCGTCTTCTTCCACTGGAGTAAGACCTTTAAACTCCCCTCATGCCTCTTCACCCAGCATGCAAAAGTGCTTCATTTCCAATATGTTTAATACATTATGATATCTATATTCCAGTTTAGGGTATCCACAAGTTAATTATATACATCAGGCATAGCTTCCATATTACAGCTCTGGATCTTCTGCCATCCATTAAAGGCAATTTTATGAGCTTTCAATATGTCTATAAAGCTGGGCTGGGCTGGCCTTTAAAATGATTTGCCAGGAAGGAGCCTCTATGAAGGGGCTCTATCCTAGGAACTTTTCAGGAAAGCAGAATAGCTTTGATTAGAAGTTGCAATTCAGGGTTGTCTTTTTGGGGGGGGCGCTGCCAGTGGCTCTCACTTCTTCCTCTTGCTGAATTGAGAATCCCCAAGGCTAAGGTTGTCTGTACGCTCTCTCTTCTCCTGCTTTTCTTCTCCTGCCTCCATTTGTGTTCCCTACTAGCTTTAGCGATCCAGGTGTCAGGCCTGACTCTTCCATTCTTTGCCTGGCCATATTCGCATACAGCCAAGCACAGAATGTATTAAAATAATATTGATTGCCAGTGCCATGCCCAGTGCCAACCTATCCTGATCTCTTCATCTTCACCAAGTGAGGAAGGGGCTGCTCATTTATTTTATAGATTTATATCTCCACTTTTCTCCTGAAGGTCAAGGGGACACACATAGCAATTCCTCCTCCACTTCTTCTCGCAATCACTTTATGAGCAAAGAGATAGTAACACCCAGTGAGCGTCATGAGGAGCCAGTTTGGTCTAGTGGTTAAGGCAACGGGCTAGAAACCAGGAGTCTGTGAGTTCTAGTCCCACCTGAGGCATGAAAGCTGGCTGGTTGACCTTGGGCCAGTCCCTCTCTCTCAGACCTAGGAAGGAGCCAATGGCAAACCAGGAGACTGAGAGTTCTAGTCCCGCCTTAGGCCTGAAAGCCAGCTGGGTGACCTTGGGCCAGTCTCTCTCTCTCTCAGCCCAACTCACCTCACAGGGTTGCTGTTGTGTGGAAAATAGGAGGAGGAAGGAGTATTAGGTACGTTTGCCGCCTTGATTTAATTATAAAAATAATAAAGGCGGGATAGAAAATAAATAAATAAATAAAAATTGAGGGTGTACTGGAACATGGATTTCTCTACTCCTAGTCCAACACCTTAGACCAGGGCTTTCCAAAGTGCCGCCGCTGGCGACATTTACTCACATTACATTCCTGCCCCAGACTCAATCCTCTTTTATCTGACATTACTGTGGTGCAAGTCCCACTCCATTTGTACATGCATTGCAACATCACACAGGTCTCAAAGGTGGAGGTTGTGGTGTGATGCTGCAACACTGCTTTTGTCATTCTGATTTCAGACAAATGCAACAAGAGCCTGTAGAGGAAGCTGCCCTCAGTCTCCTATATGTCTATATGTCTCTTCCAACTAAAATAACACATGAGATTTTAAACCTAATGGGATATTATTGTTACAGTCTTCACTTCCTATATCTATTAAGAGCTTCTCTGCCTCCAGCATGGGCAGATAGATCTATTGGCTTTTTATGTCTCAGAGTGAGCAGAAAGGAACTGAACCTCTAATTCCTTGACTCCTGTATGGGCTGCAGCTGCTCCAAAAATCTGTCACATGTAGTCTTGCCAAACAAACCTTGCTACCTCTTCGTCCCCTGTTTTCAGGTAGCACTGAGTGAGCCCAAGCACGTTGTCCTGAACTGGACATGCTGAGTTGGAAGGAAAAAAGGTCATCAGATTGGCCCTTCTTGACTGTCTCTGTGGGTGTTTACTTGGTATGTATGGCATGCAAAGCCTTGATCATTTTCAGCACTGTGTCGTACAGTGCTTAGCAGTAGAGGCAGTAGAATATGCCCAGGTTCCGTGAATCCTTATGTATCATAGTATACCTTGAAACCATTATGTGCCTTGTAAGTACATCCCCTTTGAACCTTCTGGGGTGGGGTGGAGGGTTTTGAAAATCCCCTCTACTCAGAGACCAGAAAGAAAATTCCCCGGGACTTTGGGGACCTAAACAGGGAGAGAATTGAAACTTCTAAAGTGAATTCTCAAAGCTGCAATAGTATTGAATAATTTACAAGCTAGTATGGGAAGAAATGTTTGCATTAAGCATTGATTAGATTGGCAGTGATTGTCAAATGCACAAAAGGCATATTGGCTCATACCTTTTACTGGAAGTATTGAGAGAGGTTTCTTTGGAGATGTTTGTGTGTTGTAATGTGGACTAACAAAATTGAATGATTAGTTATGGAATTCAACCAACTAATAATGTTTGTTTATTTTATTTATGTATTCATTCAAATTTATTATAGACACCCACTCCCATGGACTATGAATGGCTTACAAATAAAAATACAAATACAAAACAATAAAAACAGTCAAAAACATGCAACCCCACAGGCAGCCCTAACTAAAACAACCAAACAATAACAATTCAAATTAAATGAGGGGCCCCACAAACACATCAACACATGTATATGTAGACATACCCCTATAAACACATAGACACAAATACACACACACACAAAGATGTGCAGTCCTAGGAAAGAATGTGAAAATGTATTAATAGTTCAGATACAAAATGATAGTCTCTGTAAAATACCTTCCCTTTTGTGGAATTGAAAAAAAAGTCACATTAGAGGTTTGCTATAATTTTTTTAAAAATCAGTAGGAATTGGCTTGAAGCAAGTTTAGCAGATTATTTGGATTCACATTTATATTAGTTTTGTTTCTGGGATTACTCTGTGTTTTTATTCTGAATGCATGTTATTATGGCTATGTTTTCTTCATTCTGTTCAGAATGAATCAGCTGGAGTTTTAAGCTTAACTACAGTAACTGTGGAAGGTCTGCTATCACAGTCCCTGTATTTTGGGTGAAAGTATCCTTTGTCTAATTTTTTTATCAATTTCCCACTAAAACAATTGCCCTAAACAGACCTTCATGCCCTTAAAAATTCTGTGCATGACTCTAAAGTAAAGGGGTGGCTTACCTGCCCTTCATCTTATGCACTTCCGAAAAGGGGGATTGTGTGTATGTTCTGGCTATTGGTAAAAATATTAGCTGCTGTGTGAAAAATGTGTCCCTTCTGGCAATTTGTATTAATGGATATTAAGTATCTAGCAAAATCTGCTTTCTGAGGGGAGGCAGGTGTGCTGGTTGGCTTTAGATAATGAGAGGGCTGGGAATTGCAACTAATACAAGGATTCTGATGGAATGATGGGTTGCAATCATCCATAGAAATGCAGATGAGACACTAGCACAATCTTCAATAAAAGGAATTAATTTTATTGACTGAAAATGGGAATAAATATTTGATATTGACAATCATAAAACTCAAGATCTAGAAATTTGTAGGAGATATTAGAGCAATAGAAAAGAAGTCCTTATGATTAGAATTACCCTAGAGTTAAATGGATTAAAACTTGTAGAAGGGATGCCTTTAGCTCTGCTAGAGCTGTGTATGGTATGATTTAATTTGACCTTGGGAGAGCAAAATGGAGGCCTCCTAAAGAGGGTGAGGAGCTTGAGTAGTTTTATTAATTTCACCTCCCATGGGATAGGCACTGCAGGCTTCAGCAGCTGCCCTTGTGAAGGGTCTGCAACTAGGGTTTTTCAGCAAGGCTTTTTTCTCATGAGATATCAGGTAGCCACCCTTCACCATTGGGCAGATGGGATGGGGATGCTCTCTGAAAGCATGTATGGTATTCTATCTCACTGGTTATAAAAGGCTTACCCACAGAAAAACTGTATAGTTGTTCCTTTCGATCAGTGTTTCTCAACCTTAGCAACGTTAAGATGGGTGGACTTCAACTCCCAGAATCCCCCAGCCAGCATTTCAATTCTGGGAGTTGAAGTCCACCCATCTTAACGTTGCTGAGGTTGAGAAACGCTGCTTTAAATCCTTGGGGTTTTTGTTTTGTTTTGTTCTTTGGTATTTGACTGCCTTTTTAATGTATATCATTAAATCACGGGTGCGGTAGCTCAGCAGGTTAAACCGCTGAGCTGTTAGTCTGCCAACCATAAGGCCGGCGGTTCGAATCCACGTGGCGAGGTGAGCTCTCGTCACTAGCCCAAGCTTCTGCCAACCCAGCAATTCGAAAGCTAAAGGCAAGTAGATAAATGGGTACCACTTACGTGGGGCAATTTGCTGGCGTCCTTGCGGGGGTCGCCCTCGGAGCGAAAAGAAGACCTGGTGATTCCCGTGGATAACGGCGGAGGACGGCGGATTCAGATGACAACTTCCTGGACATCAGCAGCCGGCTCGGAAGCGAGGCATTCTGGGGCATGTAGTCTGATGCCTGCGGAAGAAGAGTCGGTTCCCTCACCCCCTCCCTAATGCGCGGTAATAATGATATGTATATGAATTGTACAGTATAAATATATATTGAAATGCTGTAAGCCGCCTAGAGTCCTCCAATAGGGAGGGGATAGGCGGGGTATAAATATGATAAATAAACAAATAAATAAATATAATGGCCAGTCATTGCTAATGTGTGAGCAACGTGGTTTTGTACTCTATTTTGTACTCCTGGTTTTGTACTCTATTGAAACACAAAATAGGTTAATGCGTTGTGTTAAACCTTGGCTTGTTTAACCATTGTATGTTAATTAAACCACAGTTGGTTAGGTTCACACATTCTGCTAAGCCATAAGCCATGGTTTATATACCACAATGGCTGGGTCGAGACATTTGCTTGCCAGGCAGCACTAAACAAACCACATTATAGCTCAGCATGATCTGTGGAGTCAGTCCCAAATAGAAAAGGAAATCATTTTCTACTACAGAGTGGTGTTCAGCGAGAAGCTGTTGGCTAATTCATATGAATGCTGTGTTGCAGAATTAACATGTTGACTTCTTTGAGGTGAGAGTTAAAAGGACTATTTATAGGAAATGAAAAACAGGTATAATCACTGAAAGCCCACAGTGGCAAAGGAACTTCAGCTTGCAAGTGAAGCTAAAAGCAACAAAAGGGGCTTTTCTGGCTATGTAAGAAGATTGAAAATGAAAGGTGAGTCCATTGCTTGGAGATGATGGTGATAGGAAGAAGGCAAACCTCCTTACTTCATACTTTGCTTTAGTCTTCTCCTCCAGTGGGGACTGTGTTCAAATAGACTAAGCAAAACAATTGCCGCAAAGAGGGAGTGATACCTTAATATAAATAAAAGAGCAGTTAGGTAAGGTTCCCCCCGCACATTTGTGCAGTCGTGTCCGACTCTAGGGGCCGGTGCTCATCTCCGTTTGTTAGCCGAAGAGCCAGCATTGTCCGAAGACGCTTCCGTGGTCATGTGGCCGGCATGTTGCGCGTGGAACACTGTTACCTTCCCACCAAAGTGGTACCTATTCTTCTACTTGCATTTGCATGCTTTCGAATTGCTAGGTTGGCAAGAGCTGGGGCGAGTGCAGGAGCTCACTCCATCACGCGGGGCTAGGGATTCGAACCTCCGAACTTGCAACCTTCCGATCGACAAGCCTGGCGTCTTACCCATAGGGAGCAGTTAGTTACCATGAATGAGTTTAAGTCTCCAGGACTAGATCAGTTACATCAGAGACTCTTGGAAGACCCTGCAGATGTCAATTAGGAGCACTTTTCCGAGATCTTTGAAAGTTCATGGAGGATGAGCATAGTGCCAGAGGGCTGGAAAGGGGCAAATATTGTTCCTATGTTAAAAAAAGAGGATCTGGGTAATTAGAGATCAGTTTGATGTTGATACTGGGCAAAACTCTGGAACAGATTATTAAGGGTTTTGTTTTTGAGCATTTAGAAAATAATGCATTGCTTGGCAGGAGTCAGTGTGGGTTTATCAAGAACAAGTCATGTAAAACCAACCTGATCTATTTTGATAGAGTGACCACATTAGTTGACCACAGGAATGTAGTAGACATACTGTACATTGACTTCAGCAAAACATTTGAGAAAGTGTCCCGTGTAATCCTCATGGAGGAGATGGCAAAATGTGGGCTGGACTATACCACCATTAAGTGAATCCTGAGCTGGTTGAACAATCATACCATGAGTGCACGTCACTAACTTCCCATCAAATGGCATAAGAGGGGGGACATGTATTGTTCAACATATTTATATTTAATTTGGATGAGGAGTTAGAAAATATAATTATCAAATTTGCAAAGAATGCAGAGGTAGGACAATAGCAAACACCATAGAGGACAGGATTTCAAAGGATCTTGACAAGCTGAACCAATTGGCAAAAAACAGCAAGATGGATTTCAACAGCGGCAAATGTAAAGTCCTTCATTTGGGTAAGAGAGATTAAAGCCATCAATATGGGATGGGCAGCAGTACTTGCAAAAAAAGATGGATGTCATGGAGGGTCAGAAGCTGAATATGAGCCAATGGTGTCATGCAGCTGTAAAAAATGTAGAAATGTAATCCTAGGCTGCATCAACAGAAGTACAATGACAAGATCAAGAGATTCATTATTCTTCCCCATTATGCATTGGTCAGAGTGCACCTAGAATATTGTGTCCAGTTCTGGGCACCTTATTTTAGGAAGGACATTGACAAACTGGATTGTGTACTGAGCTGTTCAACCATGGAACACCTTAGGACATACCTTTCCAAACTGTGTGTCGCAACACTTTAGTGTGTCGCAACACACAGTTTAGTGTGTCGCGACACAACCCGGAAGCGGCGGTGGGGGCGTGCATGGCGGCGGCGCGGGGGTGCGCACGGTGGCAGTGTGCACGGCGACGGCAGCAGCGATGTGCCATCAGCGCTTCCGCGTTTTAGTGGAGAACACGAGGCCGCCGCCGCTGCTGCCATGCACACCGCTGCCGCTGCCGCCGCATGCCCCCCACACACACCCCGCACCGCCACGCGTGCCCCCGCGCTGCCGCAACTGCCACCGTTGGTGTGTTGCCAACAGCGGCAGTTTGGAAAGTACTGCCTTAGGAGTTAGTGGACTCTTTCCCACTGCAGGTATTTAAACAGAGGCCAGATGGCCGTGGTTGGACATGCTCTAGTAAAAGATACCTGCACTGGGCAGAGGGTTGGAATAGAACTCCAGTGATTCCAGTCCTTACATTCTAGGATGTTATGATTTCACCTTCTTTGGTTTCCGATACTGCACTTTAGAACAGGAGTCCCCAACCTGTGGGCCGTGGCCCACTAGTGGGCCGCGGCCTGATAGGAAGTGGGCTGCACAGCAGGTGAGCGGTGGTAGTCCGCACAATTGGCTCCTGCCTGCAAACCCTGCCCCCAGTCTGCGCGATTGGCTCCCGCCTGCAAACCCCGCCCCCCTGGTCTGTGGAAAAATTGTCTTCCACGACCGGTCCCTGGTGCCAAAAAGGTTGGGTACCCCTGCTTTAGAATATACTAGCCTCTTAATGCTTGTACCATGTTAGTATTTCCCAGAAATGTTGCCCTGCTTTTTTGAGTGAGGAGTTTAATCTCTCAAAACATAATTCGTAATTCATTCTAGAAACGATGAAAGTGAGATATCCACTCCTTTTTCAGAAAAGGGAAAAATGGGAACGTGTTGTTTCTCATACTTCAGCTGTTGCTGTCCAGGGTGTAGTCTATTGAATTACTTTTCTGTTCTTAAAGACGTCTTATAGGAAATTAAGGTTGATGGAGAGTACTTTTTAATTTAATTTGTAATAAAAAGGAGTCTTTGAGGCCTCCTAAATGTTTGACCACTATTGCTGCAGAGTGCTTTTATTTTTTTAGTACCTGCTTACACATCTCAGTCTCTCCCAGGAATTCAATGCTGCATTCCAATGATCATATTTCTTTCACTGTAGTTGCTGTTATTGGTGTTAGGCAGGACACAGATAAATAAGAAATACGGTAGTGGTTTGTCTAAGACAGTGTTTCTCAACCTTGGCAGCTTGTAGATGTGTGGACTTCAACTCCCAGCCAATTCCCCAGCCAGCAAGTCTGGCTGGGAATTCTGGGAGTTGAAGTCCACACATCTACAAGCTGCCAAGGTTGAGAAACGCTGGTCTAAGAGCTGTTATGCCTGGCCTAAACAAGAAGAAAACTGAGGAAGCCAGAGGTATTCTTCCACCCCAGAAAGCAAAATGACCGACCTAGAAAAAAAAGGATGCATGGATGACACGTAATTTACTCTGTATCAGAGCATGGTTGTTTAGCAAAATGTATAAGACATCACTTTATAATTTATAATTTACTACTTTTATACACTGCCTTTTAGATGTAATCATTCCCAAGAAGTTATACACTAAAAGCAAACTTATGTATTTATCTTCTCTCTCTCTCTCTCTCTCTCTCTTTTATATAGCTGCCCATCTTACTAAAAACGTAAAACAATACTTCCAGAATGTTAAGTCTATAAAGCTCAAATCCAGCACTTTATCCTGAGATTGAATATGCTGGCAGCTAGTGAAGATTTCAGGGCAGGGGGTTTAGAGACCTGAGAAAATGAGAAGGCAAATGTATTGATTATTAATATATTTATATTGCCTTTCTGCTAAACAGAAAGCGGGCTGTATTTGGAAGCAGCTGGTGTTCCAGCTGACAGTTCCAGGCAGAGCACATCACCATAATCTAATCTAGAAGTTATCAAAACATGAATTACAATAGCCAGATCTTTAGCTCCCAATAGTGCTAATATTTATTTTTTAAAAGTGTTGCTTTGAGCAATAGTCACTATCTGAGCCTTCAGGAATAATGCAAATCTAAACCCTAAAGAAGAATATTTCCCAGTCCAATTGTTTCAATCATCTGGATTCAGTTTCAATTTCTCCACTCTTTTCTAGTGCATCAGTAATTTCAGGCACTTGCTAAAGAGGTCACAGCCTCATCTTCAGCTGAAGAAAAGGAGAAATAGAGCTGTATATCATCAGCACATACTGAGACCACCACGCTCCAGTTCCTTAGAAGATTTCACCCATAGGTTTTATGTAAATGTGGTAATAGCATGGTGAAAGTATTGAATGAGGAAGCCCACAGAATAATTTATCTGAGGTAGAAAAATGACCCTCTAGTACTGTTTTTTATTTATGAAGAATGTTAATCACTTTTTTCTACCAAGCATTCAAAACAGCATACAGGCAAGATTATACTAATTTCCTTATGCTTTATTTCAACATTTGTATGTTCCCTTTCTAACTTACTTGTGTCTGAGCAGCCTTTTTAATTAGAATCTAGGTTTAGTCTTGCATTCTGTGTTTACCATCTTTCCAACTCTCACTGGAGCATCCAAACTGCATCATCATCATCATCATCATCATCATCATCATCATCATCATCATCTCTAATTCAGTTCCAATGGATGATAGTTCTTGTTGGGATTGGAAGGAATAATATTGAGACTGGAGAGGCTTCTGCTTATCTGGCTGTCAAATATCTAGTAATTGTAGAGAACCACAGAGATGACCTTGGAGAAGGAATGGGATGGAAGTTAGCAAAACATAACCGACGCCTGGGAAGGGAAAAAGGTGTTAGAAAGAAACATGAAGTGACCCCGCCTTGACTCCCTTTGGCATAAGGTGGAGGGAAGGGAAAACACGGTCAGGCTTTCGAGATTCCGTTACTAAGCCTATAAAATTCTTAGTTCCAGCATTTCTTGTAGTCTGTTTCCTGACCTGGCCGACCTCCAAGGGCTGACGTCAATTCTGAAAGTCACCTGCCCTCCCGTCTCTATGGTTCTCTACAGCAATCCTCCCATGACTGAGGAGTTATGAACTTGGGATGCCATAGACAGAGACTAGGGCGTAGCCTTGTGAGACGTCTGGGGCCCTATGTGCTCAGTATTCAGCTCTTTCAGATGATCAGGGCTTGAAGTATTGTCCCATTGCCCGCCAAGTGTTGCCTATAAAAGACATTAAGTACACCTTTGGCTTTGTCTGTGGAAGTCAGCATTCCCCCTTTTTTACCTGGCAAACATTGTCGTCTCTCATTTTGCTTCCAGATGAAGTCCCCTTAACTCCTGACCCAAGGGTCTGATCCTTTCTACTCTTAATTCATCAGTTTTGGGGGGAGCCTACAGGTAGTCAACGCTTAACAACCATTCGTTTAGTGACGGTTCAGACTTACAACGGTGCTGGAAAAACTGACGATCGGTCCTCACACTTACGACTGTTGCAGCGTCCCCGTGGTCACGTGATCACAATTTGGGTGCTTGGCAACCTGTTCGCATTTATGACCGTCGCAGTGTCCTGTGGTCACATGATTGCCAATTTCGACCTTCCCAGCCAGCTTCTGGCAAGCAAAATCAATGGGGAACTGCATGATTCACTTAAAAACCACATGGTTCGCTTAACGCCCACGGTAATTCGCTTAACGGCCGCCACAAAAAAGGTCATAAAATTGGGTCAGATTTGCTTAATGACTGCTTTACTTAGCAACTGAAATTCTGGTCCCGATTGTGGTTGTTAAGCGAGGACTATTAACAGGACCTAAAACTTGTCATCACTAGGAACATTGGCAAAGCACTTCTGTATCACGCCAAGAGAACTGCCTGGATGTGCCAGGATAAGTCACAAGCGGAGTTCAGCTCCACTTGAACGCAGCTCCACTGATCCATTTATTCTTACTGCGGGATGCACCCAGAGACTGCGGGACGTCTGAGCTAACGTCTGAAGTCTCTCCATCGCCTATTCTGAAAGAGGAAAGGGTAGCCCTTCTTTCTGCCAAAGTTAAACAGCTAAAAGAGGATTTCCTTCTGTGTGCTTGGTTGTTACCAGGTGGTTGAATGCACTAAGCCAGAAAAAGCCACACTGTAGCCTAAGGAAAAAGTGGGTCACCTACTTCCACTTAGAGAGTTTAGGGTTAATTGAAGTATGCCTGTTCATTATTTCATAATTTCAGCATCTTGCTCCCCTTCACAACATTTTTCCATTAACATTTAGTGAGGCTTCCTCAGGCGCCTTGATGATTGAGAAAGTATTCTTTTAAACATTTGCTTACAATTCTTGTAATTGGCCCAATTTCCAGCAGGGAGGTGTACAGCAACACAAAATAAAACTACATAATCATAAAACCTAAACATTAAATATAGAGGATGGATGCCCCCATACTTACCTGGAACAGCTGAAGGAAAGAGGGAGATTTGTCAGAAATATCAATCTCTTAATCTCAATCTCTCTTTCTCCCCACCTCATTATCTCTTTCATTTTAGTGTTTTCATCCATGTGCTTTTTTAATTAAGAGGCTCTTATGAGGTTTGAGTTTCCTAAGGCTTACCTTTGGGAGAGTGAAAAGGCATTTAAAGAGGGACTATCATTTCTTAAGAGACAGGGCAGGATGGGTTGAAGAAGGGAAAGATTGGAATGCAAGACATTTACTGTATATTTCAAATAGAAAACTGTGAATAAGAGAAGACAGCTCATACGTTCAGTTAAAGCAGTGCTTTCCAAACTGTGTGTCGCGACACAACCCGGAAGTGGCGATGGGGCGTTGCCGGCAGCGGCGCGCCATCAGTGCTTCCGGGTTTTACCGCAAAACACGAGGCCGCCGCTGGCGCCGCCACCATGCACGCCGCCGCCACCCGCGCCGCCACCATGCACGCCGCCGCCGCCAGTGGTCTGTCACCAACGGCGGGAGTTTGGAAAGCACTGAGTTAAAGTAATAAAATGTTAAAAGTGCTGAATAAATGGAGGGAAATGGCCTTTGGATTCACCAGTTTATAGTAACAGAAGTACTACTAACAGGAACATTTATTTGTCACCCAACCCTTGGGTGCATCCTCAGAGTGGAAAAAAAAAGTTATATTTGAGTCAATCAGTTTTCTTGGCATGATATGGAAGTGGTGTGCTATTGCCTTTTCCAGGATGGCTTCTCAAGTTTCCAGTCTGGACAACACCCCTGTGGTCTCTCATCCAAATACTGCCAAAGGTTGACCCTGCTTAGCTTCCCAGCCAAACCTTGCTGCTACCTGTTGAAGCAGCATCCCATGTAGCCCCTTCCAAATTTACTGTAAAATTGTTAAGTTTATTTCTTTCTCTCATTTCAGTGACCTAAGAGGGACATGGGGGGGGGGGGGCATAAGCATGTTAACTTATTTAATTAATATAAAATTTATATTTATTTAAATTAGGGATTTTTGGCATAATTTTGTTCTCTCTCAGTACCCATCTCATATGCCACTCAGAGGCCAAGTGTGTTGCTCCAAAAAGGATATTCATCCCCACTGTAATGCAGAAATTACCTTGTATATGAAACTGCAGAGGTGTATTTTCCTGATCCGGAGCTAGCACTGACTGATGAAAATTGTATATGAAATAAGGACAAAGAAGGTCTGATGCTAATTTTGATAATACAAACGGTTTGGAATGCAAGTTTGATAGTTCTGCTGTTGCACACATTATTTTGGCTTTCTCTGTCACTAGAAAATATATTTGGTTGCCATTTTAGCTAACCATAGCCCTGTTAAGTTGAGTAGAATATAGTATTGCATTGCCCTCTTGGGGCCGGTGTCAGTTTCACATGGCTGGCAGACCAAAGAAGAGGTCCCAAAAGCCAGATGCTGTTGGAGCCTTCCTCTGTTTTCAGTTTCTGAAAACAGGCATACAGTATCTGTCACATGTATATCTAACCTTTCCCAATTCTACAAGAGATCTTAGTTCCATGGCAAAACACATACATTCTTATCTCCCTCATATAGACAAAGAATTGGATTATTATTCCTAACCTGCTCTCCTCCACTGGTCACAGCTTCTATCTGCTGTTCCAGCAGGAGTTGTGAGTCTGGGAGAAACCTCAACGTGAGCACCAACTTACTTTTAGAAGAATATATGGAACACTCATGGAATCAGAGATTGTCCGTCTTCCTTGGATTCAGTCTTAGTCTGTTTTTAGTCTTAGTTGGTCAAGTCTTTCACCCCGTCTTTTTCTCAGCCTGGAGCTGAGATGTTTAGCTGGGTATCATCAAAATATTGATTGTAACCAACTCCAAACCAAGGGGTGATCTCTCCCAGGCATTTCATGTAAATGTTAAACAGGACGGGGGAGAGGCCTGAGCCCCCAGGCACATCACATTGGAGCATGGCCTTCGTTTTTCCTCCCCCAACAACACTGATTGGAACGGCCATTCAGAAAGGAGCAGAATCACCGCAGAACAATCCCTCCAATGCCCCACCCTCATAGATATCCCAAAAGGATTGCATGGCTAATACTATTGAACTCAGTTGAGAAGGATGAGAAAGTATACCCCACTCTCCTCCTCATCCTCCTGCAGGTCATCCCTAGAATGGTTTGGAACCTGACTGTAAGGTATCTGGATAATTTGTCTGAACCAGGGCCTTCTGCAGTTGGAGCCCAGCCAACCTTACCAAGAAAGGTTTGGTTAAAGAATGGCCAATAGTTATCTAGGATGATTGGGTCATGAGATGGCTTGTTATGGAGGGGGCACACAACTGCCTCCTTCAAGGCTGGCAGCATCACCCTCTGTCAGTCTTCCTAAGTAGACCAGACAGGAAACATGACCAGATGAGCTAATTCTACCTTATTGTAAGGTTACATTAACAGAATCTTGCAAGTCTGAAAGTACATCTCTCCCCCCCCCATCTCCTTTACAGCCCAAGAAACTAGGAGGGTCTCTTCTGAGCCTTTTGCCCCACCCACATTCCTGCTGCAGGCTCAGCTGCCTTTTATCTGACAGTTCCCTTGGCTGTGCCTCTTTGCCCTGTCTCGCAAGGTCATTCCCACATACCATTACACCCCCTCTGACAAACACTAATTCAGCATTGCTATTCCCCCATCTGAACATTATCTCCCTGTTCTGAATTTCTGTCTATCTGTCCCCTTCATGACTGCCCCAGAGATAAAAGACAAGAGATAGAAATTCAGGAGGAGTTCAAGGAGACTTGCTCAGAGTTCTGTTGTGAACTTAAACAGATCCTTACCAATTTCTGTCAAGCTATTTTGCAGGTTATTCGGGACATTGTGGAAAATATTAGTTTTAAAATGTGTCATCTGGATGAGGGCATTGTGGAAGAAGCTGAAGACTTTAATAAAGATAGAGATGTTTCTACTGACAGCGAGATTGAAGCTTTTGCTGAAACTCCAGGCGACAATTACATTCTAGTGTTGAAGGGGTTACAGTCTGAGTTGCAAATTACAGATGGAGTTGTTTTTTTGAAGGAATGTTATGGGAAAGAAGAGGTTCTGTTTTGTGGGAGGTTTTTTGCTGAGAAGTCTGAGTCTCTAAGGGGGGCAGTTGGGCTGTTTGATTTCCGTATGAAAAATGCCCTGTGTGTAATATGGAGATATGCAAATGTTTTAGTATATTTTGAAGTGGGGTAAAGATTTAAGAATAATTATCTGGATTGATATTAAGGCTTGTATGATTCCATTTTTCTTTAATGATTTGGATTAAGATTTACTGGATTGCTCTTAAGATTTATTTGGTTTTTAAGATTTATAAGGTATAATAATAATTGTTTGGTTTTAGGTTTAATAGGGTTAAGATTGTTATAGTATTATTAATCATAAAAGTAGATAATTTACATGTTTTTATAATATTTTTATTATAGTGAACAAAAATATATAGAATAGTGGTAGGAAGGAAATAAATAAATGTTGTTTTGGGGGGGAAGTTGGTTTGGAGGTTTTTTATATATGTATATGTATATGTATATGTATATGTATATGTATATGTATATGTATATGTATATGTATAATCTTTTTTTCTTTTAATATAAGGGGAAGGAGCAATTGTATTTAGTGATTATTATAATGTGCTAATGGAATGATTTCTAGAAATAATGTGATCTTGGTTTGATATAGAGCAAGGGATTGATTATGGAAATTGCGCTATATTCTTGTTGAAAGTTGGAAGTCACTTTATGTAATCTTCAAAATTCTTTTTTCTTGTGTTTCACACTTTTTTAGTTTTTTTTCTTTTTGTAGTTTTTTTGCTTTTTTGTAGTTTTTATCTTTGTTTCAAACTTAATAAAATTCTTATAAAAAAAAGAGATAGAAATTTTGGCTTACCCATACTAAAAGGTTAAACCTTCACAAAACTAATATTGTGAATAATATACACATACACATTCTTCCTCAAAGAAGACAAATATAGTACCAAAGACACTGAAATTTTTGCTTTCAGCTCAAGATGTATATGTAAACAACTGAAATACCAGCTTGAGTGAATTGAGAGAAGAAAGAAGAGAGGGGTAAACATTGAATAAAATCACAGTGGGAAGGCAAGAAAATAGGACTTTTAAAAGATTGTGTTCAGAAAGAAAGACTGTCAATAGAGAAGTGAGTACATTATTCTCATAAACATACAAGAGGCAAGGCCATCCATAAGAGATACAGAACTTTTTGTACACAAATATATTCAGATTGTTACACAAGATAGGAAAAGTCACTTCAGGAAGAACGGAATTTGAAGCTGAGTTTAGAAATTATGGGAGTTTCTCTTAATCTTTTTACCACTTACTCTTTAATCCAAATCTTGTCCTGCAGATACTTACTTACTTACTTACTTACTTATTTATTTATTTATTTTTCAAATTTTGCCACCGCCCATCTCCCCCCAGAAGGGGGACTAGATTGCATCTTTCTTTCATCACACTTCTGCATGACACTCAAATAATAATTTTGTGCTTAATGCTCTCTTGCAGCTGTGAAAAAGCTATTTGTTTTCTGTCAGGAAAGCTACAACTGAGGTTAATATGAATGCAATCTACCTACTTACAGCAGTTCATCAGAAATGTTTTCCAAGAAACAAGTTTTTAAAAATGCATTTTCACTTTGTGGCCTTTATAAAGTAAAGCAAATACAGTTTACATAGAAACGGTCTATTTATTTAACATGTTAGATTTCTTGGAGCAAATGCTCTCCAAGCAGGATGTATATGTACAGAAATCCATGGAAGTCTGCATGCAGATGCTTGTACATCCTGAGATGCAAACTAAAGCATTCTTTAAGAGCGGAACCAACTTTTCTTTCATATGGGAAGCTCCAGAGATGTCCAGCAGAAAAAGAATTCCAGCTACAGTATATTCTGAAAATTTTTTTGAGGAGACTTGTTTTATTTTATTCTTCCCTTTTATATAGTTACATTAATTTTAGGGTTTCTGTTTAATAGTATTTTATGGGGTTTGATTTTTAGATTCTTGCTAGTGCTGGATTGTTTATGTTTTTGCTTTAATGTTGAATACTCCACTGAAACTTTATTTATAACCTCATTATACTTTGCAATATCTGTGATAATTCAGTGAGATTTACCTTTAAAATCATGTTCTTTGGATGTATTGTCACCTTTAAAATCATGTTCTTTGGATGTATTGTCATGGGCTATTTACTTCTAACCAGGTTATACATTTCAAAAGACATAGATGTTTTTAAAACAAAACCCAGGAAAAACTACTGTTATTAGAATTAAATTTTAAGCATTCTTTTCAAGAGTAGGGCCTTCTGTACCAAGGCTAATAACCCATTCAATGATTCTTAGTTCAATTAAGTCAAATTCCTGTTTTACAGTAGGCTCTAAGGTCTGATTTGACTGTTATTTGCCTGGTTCACACATTGTGCTAAGCAAGGTTTGTTTAACCATGATTTGTTGAGTATGACTGTGTTTATTTAATTTTATAAATTTGTAAGCCATAATTGCTGGGCTCATACATTACACAAAGCCAGAATCGGTCACAACATGCATTAAGGTGATATGTGAGCTCAATTTCCTAAACCTTCTCCTCTTGGATGTATACTCCATTTGATGCAGGCATTTTGTATTCAAAATTAAGACTATGAGGCTGTAACCTATGCAGAGTTTATATATGAGTAAATACCTGGGCTTTTAAGTACATTTGCTTAGGAGTGTTGCGGGTACTTTCGAACAAGGTGTTAAAACATAATGCAGCTTGGACTTTGGCTTACCGAGTTAAAATAACCCAGTCATTACAATTTTTAAGGTACGGTAGATGATTTAATGTTATGTTATGAGAGCCAGTTTGGTCTAGTGGTTAAGGTGCTGGGCTAGAAACCAGGAGTCTGTGAGTTCTAGCCCCGCCTCAGGCATGAAAGCTGGCTGGGTGACCTTGGGCCAGTCTCTCAGCCCTAGGAAGGAGCCAATGGCAAACCAGGAGACTGAGAGTTCTAGTCCCGCCTTAGGCATGAAAGCCGGCTGGGTGACCTTGGGCCAATCCCTGTCTCTCAGACCTAGGAAGGAGCCAATGGCAAACCAGGAGACTGAGAGTTCTAGTCCCACTTTAGGCATGAAAGCCGGCTGGGTGACCTTGGGCCAATCCCTGTCTCTCAGACCTAGGAAGGAGCCAATGGCAAACCAGGAGACTGAGAGTTCTAGTCCCGCCTTAGGCATGAAAGCTGGCTGGGTGACCTTGCGCCAGTCACTCTCTCTCAGCCCAACTCACCTCACAGGGTTGTTGTTGTGGGGAAAAGAGGAGGAGGAAGGAGTATTTGGTATGTTCGCCGCCTTGAGTTATTTATAAAAATAATAAAGGCGGGATAAAAATAAAAATAAAAGTTTGAATCTGGCCATTATGGCTTATTTGGTTAACCATGGTTGAAGCATGCACTTAGCATTTGTGAACTCAGCCCTTGGCTGTTGATTTCACTTTAGGGCCTTCTGAAGCTACCTTCACATACACAAAGGCAAGCTTTTTCGTTTTGTAGCAGGGTTTGGGGATTCATTAAACATCTTTTATACCAGTGGTTTGTCAGTTTTTCAGAGAGAAAGAGTAAGTGAGTAAAAGCAAGGAGAGAGAAGAGTATTTCAGTGTCACTTGTGTGCAAATATCCTGACTCGGCTTAAGTTAGCAATTTACCTGCTTTACGTGAGTCACACTTGAAATCTAAACTCTCTTTTCTCTCTCCTCTGTCCTCCACCCCACCCCACCCCATTTATAAGAAACACGGTTCATTTTGAATCAGATTGTTTTAAAGGGAGTATGGAATGGACAATAAAAATTGTGCACTAGCATGTTATTTCTTTTACAAGCTACTCTAGTCTTGTTTGAAATGCGTCCCTCCACCTCGCTCCCCTTAGAACCTCTGCTTTTAAGATTCCTTGGAAATGGCTGCCATCTCAAGGTACCATACCTTTGGGGAGTTAACACTGATTTTTGTGCTTGATTGAATGCTTTGTCCTAGGCAGTGGTAGCGCTTGTACAGTCTGTGTATGTTTGAAATTGCTGATGCTTTGAACTTCAGCAGAGCCTTCCAGATCGGAGCATGCATCCGCATGCATATTAGCCAGCATATAAATTGTATCAGCATTGTCACTGCTAGCCAAAATATGGAAATGTTTGACAAAGAGATTTGTTTGAGCAAAAAATGGCTTTCATCGCATTTTTAGATTTTAATTAATTTATTTATTTAGATCTGTTGTATTTCAAATATGACCTGCTTTTCTGATCCTTTGTTCTCTTTATCATTGTGATTTGTATGAGGGAGTGATGTTTGCTTCTTTAATATAAAATTTACAAAGGCTGTTCTTCCTCATTAGAAGTAATAATCATCTTTACATCTGACTTAAACAACATTTCTAAAGACAACTGTCAACATTTTTCTTTTCAAAAATGCAATCCCAGAACCAGTGGATTGCTAATTAATATAGGGAACAATTCTACATAAGCAAGAATGCTTCCCTCCCAAAATATGGTAGGAAATTTGATTTTTTCCCATTCTTTCTCTTAACAAGCTCAGAGGATACATTGTCTCCCCTCTGCCGTACACCTGCAACAACCTCACTGGGCAGATTAGCCCAAGAATGGTGATTGCCCAAGGGCTAGGGGTGAAATTTATGGCACAGCATAAAGCCATGTACTGCAGGCTAACTTTCTGACATGCACGGGGAGCAAGATACCGATAAAAAGGCATCCATTTATATAGTTGCATTTTGTATTCAAATGCAGCTAGAGGCCACAGAGGAACTTTCCACTAGCATTATTTGGCTGAACTGCCACAAGTGAAAGGTTTAATAAGGAACTTTCTCAACGCTCTGTTATTCTGCATATACAATTAAGAATGGGATTGGAACTAGAATCACTGCGGATGCTTGTGTTTGTTAAGCCCATATGGCTTAGAGAAAGAGAAAAGAGATTATAGCCTGTCATGTTTATACATTTTGTGTAGTTCAAGTAAGTGGACGGCTTGCAGAGGTGACCTTGCAGAGTCGGCTTGCAACATCATCAATTCTAGTTTTTCTCTTTACTGTTTAATTGAATAGTGTTCCTGACGTATGTTTCCCCAAGAAAGATGATTAGCCAGAAAAACACCCTTTGTATTCAGTATTAACTTTCTGCAGCAAAGTGCTTAAATTGCTAACAGTCACCTCTTCCTTCTGATGATGATACATTTCATAAGCTCTCTGTGTTAAGTAAGTAATTCTTGGTCCTGAGGGGCTGCAGCATCCATTGTGACTTTGAGCTGTGTAAACCCAGTGGTACTTTCTACCAGGCTGATATTCTTGGAATCTTATCTGAATCCTCCCCATCTGAAAGAAAGAAAGAAAGTCTTTGTAGATTGAATCACTGTTTTCTGCCTGAAGGTAGTGGTCCAAAGTCAGATGAAAAACATATACTTGTGATGTACGTGCATACCCGTTAGTGAGTGTTGTGCACTAAAGTAAGCAAAGCAGAGGGGAAATCTTCAGCCAACAATGTCATGGGCAGAGAAGTGGGTGCAGAACACTATTTCTGCTGCTGACAACTCCAGAGGTTCACAGATTAAAAAATTCAGAGCAAATTATGGGTTCCCCCAGGGGAGGCACGCCTACTTCTGCTCACCAAACGAAGCTTCTGGGTGCGTATCTGTTCTGTGCACCCTGCAAGTCTTGTGCCATAGCTTTCCTCAGACCTTCACAACTAATCTCAAAAGGTGTGTGTGTGAAAGGGGTGCAGGGAAAGGGGAGTCCATTCAGTGGTTTTGCCATTACTTGTGTGTTTCCTAATGTATGTACAGTATGTTTCCATTTTTAACTTCCTATAGTTTTGCTTCACTTGTACTGCTTTCCCATGCTCTACTCTGTTGCAACTCTCAAATGTTCTAGTGTGCTTCAGTTTCTGAATGAAAATCTTAATTCAGCTTTCCCAACATGGCATCCTCTACAGGGTTTGGATTACAGCTCCCATATTGGCTGGCTAGGGAGATGTAATTCAATGCAATTTGTGGAGCTAGGTGAGGAGGGCTACAAGTGAATACCAGAGTTCATCAGAGCCCCAAGAGGAGCAGTATTTGTTATGAAATGAGAAGATTGAACAATATATACTGTTGTGGCAGGCAGCAGGTTGTTGTCTGATATTCCAGCTCCAGAGATTCTCAGCATTGCCGTGACTATAACCTTTCCTTTCGAAAATGTATGAACAATCACTATGACTTGCTGCATGAGGTAGTAGAGAAAGTAGATCCTCACAATAGCAAGAATGAAAGCTCTGTAATCTGATGCAGAGGCTACCCAAGGCAGTAAGTGGCAGAAATATTTATTCTTCCGTATATAAATGCACAAAACCACCTATTTGTTTTATTAGAACTTCTCAGTGCACTTGCCATTGACCTTAGTACTGGCCAATGGAGATTGAGGTTGGATCAACTTGGATAGTTGAATTAACCTTAGCATTCCAATTGTCATTTTATTGATTCAACACACTGATGACCTGACCTACTCCCCCACACTTCCCCCACTCCCCCCCCAAAGTATGCTAAGTTGAGAAAGAATAACTGGCATAAGGTTTCCTTGTGACTTCATAGCTGAATGGGGATGGGAATGTGGGTCTCCCTAGGCTTAATTCAATGTTTTAATCATTATGCCCCATATATCAAGATGGAGTGCCCCAGATGCAAAGGGGAAGATACCTGCCCTTTCCAGAAACAATTTCTAGGACTCTTGATTGGGTACAGTAGCACTGAATGGGGAATACTTGGAATCTGCTTGGGGGGGGTGGACCCAAGCTTTCAGATCAAGTGAATGTTGTGTCAGATGAGATGTATGCAAAAGTACTCGTGCTTCTTCAAAATCCATAGCGCCATTAATAAAGGATGACCTCCAATTGAAACGCTCATGAGTAGATCGCCAATGCTATGCAATGCTATGCAAAAGTGAAACAGGAAACTGTCCACAGTGTCAGTGCAGACATCTCAGACAAGAGTGCAAAAAAAAAAAAAAACATATCCAAGAAAACTTGGGAATCTCTCATCCCCAAACCAACATCTTGCAAGAGATTCATTTGCTCCCTGCTTTTAGGAGCAATTACCCTTAGAACAGCCATCAATTCTGTAGCCTCTTCCGAAGGGGCTGTAAATCCAAGGAACCACTGTCAGCTGGGATGATTAAAAAAAACAACACCCTTGCTTCCCCTGTACCACTGTGCCCAGGATGGGTGGAGAATGCAGTTACCTCTGAGTTAGAGCTTAGGCACAGAACGGTAGCTTCCCCACCTGTAGCCTGATTGGTTAAAAGCAGCTCATGTTGGATTTGCTGTGAAGAGGCTAAGGGGAGGGTTTTATTTTAAAGAAGGTGGTGATGTGGAGGGGAGGAATAGGGGAGCACGAGAGTACATTTGATTGGCTGGGGGAGGGGGCTTGAGCTGGAGAGAGTGCTGAGCAGGCATTCATGAGATACGGTAAGGCGAGCGTCTTTCCCCCTGCCTCCCGCTTCAGATGCAAGGACGGGCTGGAGCGCTGTGACCGGGCTAATAGCACGGAGGGGGAGCATGACTGGATTGGAATCTCAAGAGAGGGACAGCGCGGTGAAGGAAGCGCCGTCCGCTTCTTCCCTCTGTCCTGGGCTTCCTCTGTCTGAGGGGAGACGGGGAATCGTTTAAAGTGAGCTGAGCCATCTCCGGGCAGAGCGATGTGGCCGAGAGGAGCAGGGCAGGAGAGCTGCTGGCTGTTTGGATAATCTCTGATCTTAGCCTCATTTCTGTGCAACGTCCCTGGTTTACTGTTTTTGTGTCTTTTTAGGGGCAATGTGGATTCAAGGTTTTATATGGCACTTGGGATAATAAGCAAGGCTGCTGGTCTGCTTTTCAAACCCAAACCAAACCATTTCTCTTTCTGGGTGTCTCTCTCTTCACCCCCTTTTGATTGTGGGGAGGGGGAGCTTGTGGCACCAAAGACCATGTTTTCTGAGCAGGAAAGACTTCTCAACAAGTAAGCGCAGGGGTTTCCTAACTCCTGGCTGAGCAGGCTTCGGGTAGCCAACGGGCTGCTTCTATAGCTCACTTTACTCCTGGACAGAACATGGCAGGCAAAAGAACAGCTGGCAGAAAACGTTAGGGGGGAGCCAAATAAGGAAACTGTCGAAAGCCTGTCCCTCCCCATAAAATAAAACTGCAAAGATTCTTGTCAGAACTAACCGTGGAACACTTTGGACGTCACCATGCGCAGATCTAGCACCGATGAATCAACTTACCACAGGAGCCCTTCAGTGGACAGCAAGGATTACAGTTTTCCCAATGGCGCCTTCCGTCGCTACAGCAGCATGTACGGCGGCCAATTTGGAGCCGCAAGTAACTCTTTTTTTGGATTCCATACCAACCCGGGCCCTAAGGCCACCAAGGCTAAGTACACATCCCCCAAGGGGAACAAGTATGTGGTCTTTTACTTGGATCTCTCCTTTATTTTTCTTCTAGAACTGAAGAGGTGCAGCATGGCTCACAACTGCCTGCAGTGCATTAAGTACCTCATGTTTGTCTTCAACTTGCTCTTCTGGGTGAGTATGTATCACCTGTGCATGGGTTTATTTAGCCCTGGGTATCTCAACAAGTCTGGAGATAGTTTTCCTCTCAAACTTTTGGGCAGCGAGTAGTGGGGGAAATGGGAGCTGGTGTAGGCTCCCTACATCACGCACGCTGAAGTTGTAGACTGAAGTGACACAATTTTGGATGACACCATTTGAGGCTGTGGGTGTGGATCTCATGTCTTTGAATGCTCTGCCACATGAGTGAGAGAGAAAGAGAGTCATTCATAGAGAATGGCAACACATCAAGAAATTGGCACATGTGCTTGCTTGTTGCAGGCAGGCAGCTTTTTGTGGGAAGGAGCATTTTAAAAGATGGAATCCCAACTTTTAGCCTGAAGTGGTACAGTCCAGAGTTCCGCCACGTCCATTTGCCCCTATGCTCTGCATATTGGTAGATCCAGTCTGGCTTTTCCTATCCAAGTTGCTTGAGTTAGTAGGGACCAAGAAAAAATTGGTGTTTCAACTTGTTCTGTTTTTCTGTGTTCTTCATCACTCTTGTTAACCTGCATGCATGTTCAGATACTGTTATGGAGGCTGGGAATTCATTGCATTTCTTGTTCCACATGAATTTGTGGCCCTGCTCAAGCCTCAAATGTGTTGTTAATTGCTGTGTGGGATCATGTAGCTAATCTCGGATTTGCATAGTCTGCTTTAAAGATGGTTCTTTGCATGAAATACTAAGCTACAAGATGATGCTCTTCTGTGGTGACCAGGAATAATCTGAATCAATGTGTAGATTGTGGGAGTGCATACAAAGATAAGCTGTGCCCTTGTGCCTGATAGTGTCATCAATATTAGTGATACTGCAGATGGAATTCAAGCGATTAGCAGGCTAGTACCTGATTTTCTGCAGTAAGAAGAGACTTTACAGCACAGAAGTAGACTTACTGGGCAAAATGTGAACTGCACATCCTGGTAAGTAACTTCCAGTCCTGTGATAAAGTGTCATATTCCTTTATTCCCAAACTGTATTTGAAAATCCTGAATTGAAAGTGACTTTGTTTCTGTGCTATTCATTCAATTTCCAGTAGGGAAAGATTGTGTTGGTGGAAAATTATTGACTAGTCTTAATGAACCTTTTAAAAAAAAGAAAAAAAAAGACTTGTAGATTCATAGAGTTGAAAGGGGGCCATACAGCCCAATCCCCTTCTCAGTGCTGAAATCCAAATTAAAGAATCCCAAACAGATGGCTTTCCAGCTTCTGTTTGAACACAAAATATACTAGTTTTTTAAAAAGCAACTGGAGTTGTATTGCTGTTATTTTAATTGCATATTAATTTATTTTGGCCATGGAATACACAATTCACTTCTTAACATAATTGTGTAGCATATTTTTTGTATAAAAATAGAAAAGCATAGGTAAATTTACTTTAGAAGGTGTTAAAAGGTGCAGTTTATTTGAGCAGGTATAGCATTCTTTCAAAGGTTTTTCTTTTCACGAAGCAAAGGTAAAGACATCTTATGCTAGCCCTCATCACAAATGCTCAGAATTTGGTTAAAGAATAAAAATGTTATGATTGAGAAATTGGCAGGGCCTAAACAGGGCCTATAATTATGTTTGCTTGGAAAACTAACCCAGGTTCTCTTTCTTCTTTTTGCCATGAACAGACATTTGAAGCAGATACAAATGAGGGTGGGGGGGTGGGGGGAGAGAAAAAGTAACAGCTGTAGCCTTGTTGAGAGGGGAGGGAGTGTGGTGGGGTTGCTAGCTATTTTAAAAGGGTCAGGCTCAGATTGACCCAGCATCCCCACTTTTTTCCCCCCAATATAGTTTCCTCTTGTTTCTGTGTGTGTGTTCCTCAGTGAGGATATGTTTATTCAGTTGTTAATAGATTTTTTGAAACACAAGGAAGGGAGGTAAATTTAAGCTCTGGATAAGCTGAAAGAAAATATCAGTCAGACAGTTTTCCAGCTCCCAATTCTCTTACACAGCTAGGGTCCTAGTATGTAGCCAGCGTATTCCAAAG